>SJYO01052474.1:30701423-31184292 GCA_006410555.1 Capra ibex
ATATATATATATATATATATATATATATATATTTTAGAACTTGTCCCCTCCTTCTGATTCGAATGAAAGTGAGTAACTTGTGTGTAAAAGTTCACGGAGAAAACATAGTGAGACGGTGTCCTTTCTACACCGTTATGTAAGGAAGAAGAAATGACTCAAGTGTCAGGTGTGAGGTCGAGTCTGTGTCTTCATCTTGACCACGTACTATAAAACTATGTCCTTGGTGATACCCAACAAGAGGGGGAACCCGTAAGATTATAACAAAGGAACAAGTGTCTTTCCGTCTCAACTGTGTCGTTTCATCCTCCTCAGGGTTTTATTTAAGAATTTTTAAAACTCAGCTCTCAAACATCGTCGGAGTCGGAAAACTCATGGGTTTGAGTTTCAAAATGTCGTTTTTAGTCTGAACTAGAACACTCTTCGTCAAAGTGACGGGATCATTCCTTCATAAGGTGACCTGGTTCCATTTCGTCCTCCTCCTCTGTCCGAGTCCCTCTCCTCTCGACTCTTCCCACGGAACGAGACACAGAGTCCTGACCCAAGAGTCCACCCCTACGTTGTGTCTACCTGGGACGTCTCTCCCGTCTTCGAGACTCTGGTCTTCCTGGAGTGAAGGACAAAAAAAATATATATATATATATATTTATATATTATATATAATATATATAATATTATATATATAAAAAATGAAATGTTATAACGTGACCAAAACGGTATGTTACTGTACTTAGTCGGTACCCCCATGTACTCTACTTAGTTGTATTGGACCCACAATTTATAAACTAAACGACTAAGTGGATGAATTACAGGTACAAATAGTCTATTGAAAGAATAAAAATGCATAGAGGAGTAAATCCAAGAAAAAAAATCTAAATAAAAAATTACATTTAAATAAAAGTCAAGTCAAGTCAACGAGTCAACACAGGTTGACAAACACTGGGGTACTTAGCGTTGTGCGGTCCGGAGGGACAGGTAGTGGTTGAGGGTCTCAAGTGAGTCTGAGCACAGGTAGCTCAGCCACTACGGTAGATCGGTAGAGTAGGAGACAGCAGGGGAAGAGGAGGACGAGGGTTAGGGAGGGTCGTAGCCTCAGAAAAGGTTACTCAGTTGAGAAACGTATTCCACCGGTTTCATGACCTCAAAGTCGAAGTCTTAGTAAGGGAGGATTCTTTAGGGTCCCAACTAGAGGAAGTCTTACCTGACCAACCTAGAGGAACGTCAGATTCCCTGAGAGTTCTCAGAAGAGGTTGTGGTGTCAAGTTTTCGTAGTTAAGAAACCACGAGTCAAAGAAGTGTCAGGTTGAGAGTGTAGGTATGTACTGGTGACCTTTTTGGTATCGGAACTGATTAGTCTGGAAACAACCATTTCATTACAGAGACGAAAACTTATACGATAAATCCAACCAGTATTGAAAAGAAGGTTCCTCATTCGCAGAAATTAAAGTACCGACGTCAGTGGTAGACATCAACCTCCAATTAATGAAGTGTTATAACATAACCAAAACGGTATGTAGTTGTACTTAGGTGGTGTCCATATGTGTACAAGGGGTAGGACTTGGGGGAGGGAGGAGGGAGGGACATGGTAGGGAGACCCAATAGGGTCACGTGGTCGGGGTTCGTAGGTCATAGTACGTAGCTTGGACTTAACCACTAAGTAAAGTGTATACTATAATATGCAAAGTTACGGTAAGAGGGTTTAGTAGGGTGGGAGAGGGAGAGGGAGTCTCGGGTTTTCGGACAGGATATGTAGACACAGAGAAAACGACAGAACGTATGTCCCAATAGCAATGGTAGGAAGATTTAAGGTATATATACGTAATCATATGACATAACCACAAAAAGAAAGACCGAATGAAGTGAGACATATTAGCCGAGGTCAAAGTAGGTGGAGTAATCTTGACTAAGTTTACGTAAGAAAAATTACCGGCTCATTATAAGGAAACACATATACACGGTGTCGAAAGAATAGGTAAGTAGACGACTACCTGTAGATCCAACGAAGGTACAGGACCGATAATATTTGTCACGACGCTACTTGTGACCCCACGTGCACAGAGAAAGTTAAGACCAAAGGAGCCACACATACGGGTCATCACCCTAACGACCCAGTATACCATCAAGATAAAGGTCAAAAAATTCCTTAGCGGTGTGACAAGAGGTATCACCGACATGATCAAACGTAAGGATGGTTGTCACATTCTCCCAAGGGAAAAGAGGTGTCGGAGAGGTCGTAAATGAAGAACATCCGAAAACCTATCGTCGGTAAGACTGACCACACTTTACCATGGAGTAACACCAAAACTAAACGTAAAGAGACTATTACTCACTACAATTCGTAGAAAAGTACACAAACAATCGCTAGATACAGAATAAACCTCTTTACAGACAAATCAAGAAACCGGGCGAAAAACTAACCCAGTAAATAAAAAGACCTTAACTCGACGTCCTCAACGAACATATAAAAACTCTAATTAAGAAACAGTCAACGAAGTAAACGATAATAAAAGAGGGTAAGACTTCCGACAGAAAAGTGGAACGAATATCAAAGGAAACAACACGTCTTCGAAAATTAAAATTAATCCAGGGTAAATAAAAACGAAAATAAAGGTTATAAGATCCTCCACCCAGTTTCTTCTAGGACGACACTAAATGCAGTCTCTCACAAAACGGATACAAGAGGAGATCCTTAAATTATCAAAGACCAGAATCCAAATCTAGAAATTAGGTAAAACTCAAATAAAAACACATACCACAATGTTTCACAAGATCAAAGTAAGAAAATGCTCACCAACTGGTCAAAAGGGTCGTGGTGAACAATTTCTCTAACAAAAAAGAGGTAACATATAAGAACGGAGGAAACAGTTTCTATTACACAGGTATCCACATACCTAAATAGAGACCCGAAAGATAAAACAAGGTAACTAGATATAAAGACAGAAACACAGTCATGGTAATGACAGAACTACTGACACCGAAACATCATCGGACCTCAGTCCGTCTAACTAAGGAGGTCAAGGTAAGAACAAAGAGTTCTGACGAAACCGATAAAACATAAAGGTATTAACACTTTAATAAACAAGATCGAGACACTTTGTATGGCAACCATCGAACTATCCCTAACGTAACTTAGATATCTAACGAAACCCATCGTATGAGTAAAGGTGATATAACTAAGAAGGTTGGGTACTTATACCGTATAAAGAGGTAAATAATCACAGGAGAAACTAAGAAAGTGGTTACAAAATATCAAAAGATATATATCCAGAAAACAAAGAGATCCATCTATATAAGGATTCATAAAATAAGAAAAGCAACGTTACCACTTACCTTAACAAAGGAATTAAAGAGATAAAAGAGTAATAATCACATATCCTTACGTTCCCTAAAGACACACAACTAAAATATAGGAAGTTGAAATAATATAAGTAACTGATCGAGATCATTAAAAGACCACCTCAGAAATCCCAAAAGATACATCTCCTAGTACAGTAGACGTCTGTCACCCTCAAAATGAAGAAAAGGTTAAACCTAAGAAAAATAAAGAAACAGACGAGACTAACGACACCGGTTTTGAAGGTTTTGATACAACTTATTATCACCACTCTCACCCGTGGGAATAGAACCAGGACTGAAATCCCCTTTACGAAAATTAAAAAGTGGTAACTCCTACAAACGACACCCAAACAGTATATATCGAAAATAATACAACTCCATACAAGGAAGATAAAGACGAAAGACCTCCCAAAAATAGTATTTACCTACAACTTAAAACAGTTTTCCGAAAGAGACGTAGAGAACTCTATTAGTATACTGAAAATAAAAAGTTAAACAATTACACCACATAATGTGACTAACTAAACACCTATAACTTCTTAGGAACGTAGGGACCCTATTTCGGGTGAACCAGTTCTACATACTAGAAAAATGACACAACAACCTAAGACTAACGATCTTAAAACAATTCCTAAAAACGTACATACAAGTAGTCACTATAACCGGACATCAAAAGAAAAAAACACCGTAGAAACAGTCCAAAACCATAATCCCACTACCACCGGTGTATTTTACTCAAACCTTCAAGTGGAAGGAGACGTTAAAAGACCTTCTCAAACTCATCCTGTCCACAATCAATAAGACATTTAAAAACCATCTTAAGTCGACACTTCGGCAGACCTGGACCCGAAAACAAACAACCTTCTAAAGACTAATGTCAAAGTTAAAGGTACGAACACTACCCAGACAATTCTAAAAGATAAAGAAGGACCAAGTCAAAATATTTCATGAAAAGATTCAACATGAAAAGATTTTACCTGTTGAAAGAAGGTTCAACAGGTAAAATAACCGTATATTAACGACTATCATCAGAGAATACTAGGAAACATAAACACAACAGACAACACTAGAGAGGTAAAAGTAAAGATTAAAATAACTAAATTAAAAAGAGGGAAACAAAGAACTACTTAGACCGATTACTAAACAGTTAAAATAAATAGGAGAGTTTCTTGGTCGAAAACCGAAACAACTAAAAACGATACCAGAGAAAACAAAGAAAACGTAAATAAGTGAAAGACAAAACAAAATCTCCCTCACTCAGACGTTTGACTTGCGGGTGGGAAGAGTGAGAGGACGGTGGATGGGTGGGAGAACCCACACCACACCTTCGTTGTCTCTTTCTGATGGAGTCACCCATTCAACTTACTCAAAAGGTCTCAGTGTTCCATCTGTCTACACAACCCCCGACCCTCTCGACACCACCAGTCCTCTCGTCCCAGTTCAGCTCCTGGTTCCTGGTCTCTGGTCGACCGAGACGTGTGTAGTGTTCTCTACGACCGTTGTCTACGTCCACTATCCACCGATGCCCTTACTACCTTAGAGGTGGTTACGGTCACACCTGTCTCCAGTCGGTTCCGGGTCTACTCCGTAATCTACGAATTCTCTTTACAGTACTGGTACAAAAATAAAGTCGTGGTGACAAGACCCACTTACATGTCTTGCCGGACCCGTGACCGAGGGAGACCCCAAGGACGAAGACCTCCAACTCACAAAGAAAGAGAGAGGAGGTAGTGGAAGTGATGATTGTAGTGTGACGAAGAGTAGTGGGGATTTGGACGTAACGTCCTGTACCCGTAAAGAAAGATCTAAAATATTTTCCTGTGAGTCGAGATACAGGTCCTCACAAACACTTCAGTTTCAATGACAAAGTATAGTTTTAATTCAAAACTAATTTTAAATAGTTCGGGTTCAGGACTATTAGTCCGAGTTCACCACACTATAAATCGTGTGTCTTTACAGGGAAACGTGTTTATCCATGTATGTATTGTAAGGAATAAATCACGATGACTCCCACTTGAACTTTTCTGTGACTCTTTACACATGTGAAAATGGATATCCTTCAAATGAACTTTTCTTGCTAGACGTGACGAGACACGTCGAGTAGGGGAATGTCTCCACCTCACCCACACTGCCGGGGCCGTCGGTCAAGACCCCCCGGCCCACTCCGTAAGGACCTTCCAGACGGAGGACAGACAAAGAAGTCGAAGAGCCACCAAGACCTTCGATAAGGTATGAAGTACTATTTAGACAAAGACGAGTATATCGTCTAAAACAAAAGATATGTGACTGGTTTTGACCAGTTTTTGAAAAAAAAAAAAAAAAAATTTAGTTTACCATGACCAATTCTAGTACCTCGAGACTTCCCACTGACGTACCCAAACTGAAGGTCGAGATGGGGGACGGACGAGGAACTGGAATTCTGTTTAACAAATTTGAAATACACGGGTCGAAGGGGTAAACATTTTACTACTATTACTATTTACGGATAGAGTATACCAAGTATACTTACTATTATGTACGTTTCACGAACATAGTCAACGACTGTACTATACCTACGAGTTACAAACAAAAGTATATAATTTATGTACATAAAATCGTTATCTTGGTGGCTTAATTTTCGATAACTCTGACAAAGTCTTTAAGAGTTTCTGTCTGTATGAATTTGATCATATTTGTATTAACGAGTTAAAAAACAAAAGTATTATAATTTATGTCTAGTAAATCGTGATCTTGTTGGTCAATGTAAAAATAACTTTTACGGACTTTTAAAAAGTTTCTACCTGTATGAATTTGATCATATTTCAGAAAACCCGATTTTCGTTTTCGTTTTATTTTGACAATAATGTTTTATTGAAACTTGAATCACCAAAGTGTGATTTCTTTAGAAAATTCCTTTCCTGCACTTTAAACTTCAGTCGTTGATGTAAGAAGAGTTTACATTCACCTCATCGAAACGAAAAGTCGATACAAAGTTTAACCCGAGTGAACATTCAAAAAAACACACACTTCCTTCTTAGAGAGACCAATTTTCCTTTTGAATCGTCACATCGTCTTTATAGGGATCAGTACCTTATGCCTTTATGACTCTCCCTACTGTCGTTGGAGATTGTGAAAGATCAAGATATATAAATTCTGATTGGTCACTTCAGACAACATAAGATGAATTATAAGAGAAATTAGGGTCACGTTTTTCTACATGACACGTAAAGGAGACTTGAACCGGTACACTAAAGAATTTCGTCTCGGGACGAGACTTCACTCTCTCAGTGGAAACACCATTGTAGAGACGTGAAACTAAAGAGACGACCATTTGGACCCCTATATTATAGAAGAAGAACCCCAGTCCTCCATCAGACCCCTCAGGATATTCTTACTTTACTCTACGACGAGTACCCTTGCTGACATGGTTCAAGTCATCAACCATACACGAACCATCAGTAATCGTAGGGTGGGAGAGGGGTTTTTCCGTCTGTGTCTTTCGACGTAAATAAGGGAGAGAACCCTGTTTCTCTCGTCCCTGTCACTTATACACAAAAAGTGACCAATCTCCTACCGTTACATCGGGTTCCTTTACTTTGGTCCCTGATACTCTGTATCCGTGTTCAAACTTAAGAGAGGGAAACAAAATGCGATACAAGATGTTCCCGTTTCCTCCGATGTCCTTTGTAACAGTACGGGTAGGAGGTCGTGGTCGACGGAAAGAGGACTCGTAGAGAGAGTCTAAGGTGTCGTAGTGAGGATAGGAGGGACGATCGCTGTGGGTGGGTGTGAGGGAGTGTGAGATCCACGACTTTGAAAGAAGGTAAGGAATACTCCCACGGTCTTACGAACTAATTTCAACATGTTGGGTCATTTTCACTCAGAAAGTGTCACCCTTCTCGATTGTAAATAAGTTAGTTGTTTGCGACTCACGAACGGTCCCCGTCTGTGACGACCAGTAACCCTGTGTCTTGTACAGTAGCCAGTTGTACTTTGACGTACCGTAGTCTGACGAGAACAATAAGGGTCTGTAGTGTATCAGTCACTGTTATGCGTGTTACAAAGTAAGTTACGGTTAATTTTTCCATTCGTGTCAACTACTGTATGACCTTTTTTTTTTTTCGGTTTGGGTCTTAGACTCTTACCAACGACCGTCTCCTATACTTTTGTTCCAGGTTCCACAACGATCTGTCGGAGTCACCACTCCGTGAGTCGGTAGACCCTGTTGAGAGTCGTCAGGTACAATACCGACCTGTCAAAATGACTTTACAGTGAAGGTCGAGGTTCTGAAGTCAAAGAGAAGGATTTATTACTCAGTTTGTTTATTTACTATTTTATGACTGGGACTTACGTGTAGAAAGTTCCATACCGATCCCTTTCGGGATTGAAGAAACAGTTGACGTTTCTCTTTGTAGATCATCTGTCTGTTACTACGTCTTCGAGAAGAATTCGTATTAGATTTGTACATGTTTAGAGAATTGTCGTGACCACAGTTGTTTTCGAAGACAACGACGTTTTCGTCAGGAGTTTCTCGCCGCTCCTTCTCCGACTGTTTGTCTTGGCTCGATAAAAAAGTAGAGGTTTTACCGTGAAGGACCAGGGGCCACGAAGCGTGACGTCTACAATGTCTTGACGCGTCCTCTCCAGATTTTTTACGTTCATTTTTACGTCTGAAAATTTTTCTAGTAGAGGAAGATGATAGTATAGGTCTACCCTACGTGACTACCTCCTACCCCTCCTCCGGTACGCTACAGTGAGGAAAGGGACCTCCCATGTCGACCAAGTGTACCCTAAGACAGATCTGGTCGACAACAAGACCCTGAGTTTCCTACAGGGTGTCTTTCTGCTCGGATTATAATGGGTCCCCGTGGGACCCCTTGGGCGGAACTGTGACTTTTTTTGTCATCACAACACTATGTCTTTAGTCCCACTCTTTCAGTCTGTGTCATTTTATACCAAGAGGGGTATCAAGAGTAGAGACCTCGGGTTGTCAGTAGTTAAAATAGACTTGTTTAAATGTATGTACTCATACGAAAATATTACAAATCATAGCACATGATTCGTCAAAATGTAAACTTTTTATCCGAGTATTGAAAAAGACTACACTGTTTGACATTGACACTCTGTGTCTACTTCCAATATTGAAACTTGGTCTCCTACAGGATTCTCCTACCAATAGTAAAATTCGTGTAGGGAGACCGACGTGGTTGACGAAAGTTCATCCACCACCGGTTCGGTGGGTGAGTGGTACGACCCGTGCCCGTCCGTGAGGAACACCTTGTATACGGCCGTCACCTTCTGGTGGTACGACTTCCCGAAACGGCGTAGATCCCCCTCTCCCGTCCCTTCTTTCTTCTCGAGTCCCGTTGGCGTCAAAGTAAAAGGTCGGTCTTCGACGGGACCCTCCTAACGATTAAATGTTGACGTAGGGTCGGTCCACCGTACCAACTTGTGTCCCGTCCGTACTCAGGACAACGAGACCCCAGGGGTCAATCGACGGACCGAAGGGTTAGTCAATGACGTTGATGTGTGACCCCTACTAAAGTACCGTTCCGTTGTCGTAAACAACATTTTTTTTTTTTTTTTTAGTCGTACACATACACTGACATGTTCCAAGAGGGAGGGAGTCGGGACACATGTGTTAGCACTGTGTGGTGTATGACTTCACCTAAGACACCAAACATGCCTACGAAAGACGTACTTTCGTAGACGTAAACGGCTCTGGGAAGTGACTGAAGTCCCGTCTTGACCCGATTGTAGGAACCACACTGGAACGGGACACGACCTTCAGGCGAACCCGTGACGTGGAGTAGACGAGGACGAACCACATCGGTCGACTCAAGGCCATTCTAAATTGGAAATTGTCTAATTTAATCTTTGGACTGATATGACACGTCCACGTACACCAAAGGAAGGCAATTTTGTAACTGATTTTGTGATGTTTTCGAGTAACGAAAAGGATGTGGGTGACGTCAAAAAAAAAGATAAAAAATAATATCACCTAAATGTCACAACATAAGTAAAGACGAGATGTCGTTTGTTCTAACATGACACATCGTGTCCCTTGATGTCAGTCATAGGATCCCATTAGGTATTACCTTTTCTTGTACTTACCTATACACATACGTACGTGTGATTTAACGAAGTCACCACAGACTGAGACACGTTATGATACCTGAGATCGGGCGGTCCGAGGAGACAGGTACTCTAAGAGGTCCGTTCTTATGACCTCACCTGACGGTACGGGAGCGGGTCCCGTAAAAGGGTTGGGGTCCTAGCTTGGGTGTAGAGTAATACAAAGGACGTAGTCGTTCACCTAAGCAATGGTGATCGGGGTGGACCCTTCGGGACCTATACACATATTGGGTGACGTTAAAAATTGTATTCGTCAATTTTAGGTTTGGAGATGTCTTCTGGGGTTCACTTTACTGAAGGACACGAGGACGGGATAATTTATTAGGGAGTTTCGTTTCATTTACGATGTGTTTGATCCAGAACATCACGAAGAGGTACAACTTAAATGTGTATACTTCGTAAAAGAATCGTAGAGTTTTTGACGAAAGTAAAAATGAAGTTTTATACCTTTAGAGAGAAAAGTGTAGGACACACAATAAACGAGTCAGTACAGGTTGAGAAACCTTGAGGTACAAAACATCGAGTAGTCCGAGGAGACAGGTACCTTAGGAGGTCCGTTCTTATGACCTCACCCATCGGTAAAGGAAGAGGTACCCTAGAAGGACTGGGTCCTTAGTTTGAACCCAAAGAACGTAACGTCCGTCTAACGTCTGAGGAATGATAGACTCGGTGATCCCTTCGGATTATGTAGGATTTACTCGGCATACATTTTACCAAAAAAAAAAAAATTTATAAATAAACCGACACGGTCCAGAATCGACACCGTATAGTCCCTAACTTGGACCCGGGGGACGTAACCCTCGTGTGTCAGAATCGGTGACCTGGTGGTCCCTTCAGGGATTTTACGAAACTAACATCAACCACTATCTATATATATAAATGTATGTTTATTTGTTTGCACGTGTAGAAAATTCCTTGGTGTCAAAGGTTAATTTTCCACTCATAGGTAAAGGTAACTTTATGTATACTCTATTGAGTCCACGGATCTCGGTGTTTCGTTACTTTTCAAATTTCTTTTCACTTTCGATGGATATTAAAAAAAGGGGTTCATATGTATGCCAAGAAGATGGAACCTTAGATTTGTTCATCTACCTTTCAAAAGTAAAACAAAACAAAATATGATTCCGTCGCCAAGAATTTCTGACAGGGGACTTGGTCATCGTAGGTGTAGTGTACCCTTGAACAATCTTTGTGTCTAAAAACCCAGGGTGGGACTTAATAACTTAGTGGGGGATGTCCCCAACCCTGGTCTTCAGAGTCAAAATTGTTCGGATGTGTGTCTACGTCTGAGTGAGATTTTGAACCCTTGGAATGGGGATTCTTTAACCGTCGGGGTCGTACGTTTACTCATCCCTATACCGACTTTAAGAAGAGATTCGACTTAATAGGGTTTTCAAACTATTTCACAATTAAGCGATTGAAGTTTTAAAATTGAGACGAGCAGTAATTGTGTATTGACCCTTAAAAAAAGGAGGTGGGTCGGTAGAATGGACTACCTTCTTATCCCCTTTCCGTCCTGAGTGTCTACAAGAGGAGACGTTCCTTTGTGTGTGTCATTCAGGGGATGTATGTTTGGAAGTCCAAAACTTGAACGTCTCTACGTTTGCACAGGGACCTACGGTCGACAACATGGTGTGATGACATGAAAAGTTCCATTTCATGACATCTAAATTTTACAGATGAAAACCCAAACCACCAATACATACTAAACACACTTTTTCGTAATATTTGGATAATGTCATGTCATGATGTATCGGCTAATACAATCAACTATGGAATCGATTGAAACAGCCTAAATGCTTGCACGAGAACCTTGTATACATCCCCTGAATGAGATGTGAACCCTAACATGTTACAAAGAGAAACAGGACAGACTTTCGCTCCGTACGTCAAGGTTATACTAAGAAAGGTAAAATGAGTGGTAGTTGGTCTTACGGAAAGTAAACTCAAGCCACGTAGAAGAAATCATTCCTGTCACTCAGTCGATGGTCTTAGAAGAATGTCGGAAGTGCTTCGTCTTAGATTACGTGTGTTACATTTTCCTTTTGGTGGAATTTTTCTAAGTCTATACCCCCTCTTAGGAGAATGATAAGAGCCCACCCCAGTCCCTCTCCACCGAGGAAAGGGAAAATTTGGTCAAGGAGACCGGTGTAACAGTCGCAGGTAAGACCCAAACCCCCCCTCCATAACAAAACCTTTAACCCTCTTCGACACACTCCATACGAATTCGGTCTACAACAAAAAGTGATCTTGAGCGACGAAAAGTTTCTCCTTTTGTGACTTCCGGAAGACCCTCCGAGACCACGTCGTAGGTGTAGAAGAAGAAGACCGGGTTACCCAGACTCGTGTGTACCAAGACACCCCGAGGTACCTTTAAGTGTGCTACCTCTGTTGTAAGTTCCGGAAGACCCTCCGAGACCACGTCGTAGGTGCAGCAGAAGAAGACCGGGTTACCCAGACTCGTGTGTACCAAGGCACCCCGAGGTACCTTTAAGTGTGCTACCTCTGTAGCGACGGAGGGACGACGGGTCGAGACCCAGTGTTGTGTCGGTGTAGGACGGGAAGAAGTGTAGTTTCAGTGAGAGCTGAGACTTCGGAGATACCGACAAGACGAAAGTGTCAAAGTTACGCACGGTAGTCCCTTCCTTTGACCTTCGCCGGTTGACACCAGGAGGCAGGGTCTAGTCGACATTATGGTGCAGAAGGAGAGTTAGGGTTCCTCGTGGCCACAACCCATGTACGTCGGGTTCCCGAAGGGGGGAGTAATATACTCCCGTTTCCCGGTACCTTTGCCTTCACTACGGGTTTCAAGACGTGGGTGGTAAAGCTCTCAACTAATTGTCCTTTGACGTACTAAAATGACAAAGATGCAACTCTTTGACGGATACTTCAAAATAAGAAGTTTTACGACGACCTTTAACTTAAAAAGTCTAAGTAAATTCTTTTGTTTGATTGTCTACAGTACTTTCGTATGTCTTTCTACTCTTTTTATCTCATCTTTTCTAGATTTTTTATGACTACAACCATTTGAAATTTTTTTTCATGATGGTTTGTATGGATCGACGAGATTGTGATTTTATTTTCGAATTGTGTTTATCACAGTTAGGTTTCGTTTTACGAAGGTTTTCAGTCAACATCAAAGACATTAACAATGTTCGTATGAAACAAGATGACATTCTAATTAATTCTTACATAAATACTCTATCGACAACTTTTGATTGTGTTTTGAGATCTAAGAGGGATAAAAAGGAATAAAGAGACGTTAAGTAGTAATAACTATTACTAGGGTTGGCTTTCGTTTCACGATCCGAATGGAAAATATGTCATCATTCTTCTCCCATGTAGTCGCTTCAATAATAACAAGTAATCTTTCTCGACGGTACCCTTTTTTTACAGTATGTTCCGACGGTTCAAAGACTTTAAAGATAAAATTTTCTGAGAAACTTACGACTTGAAAAACGACTGTGACAGAACAAAACGACTGTGACAGAACATTACGAAAAGCAGTCGTACTGTGTACTCTATCAGTGGACCGAAGTATTTGGGGACTATACTATGGTCTCGGTCTGACCCTTTGGTAAAATGGATGAAAGATTAGATAGTAAATTTAGTGTTACGTTACCCTAAACTTAAGATAAACTTTTTTCGAAACGGAAAACAGTCCAAATAATAGTTTCTACTTGACGTCTCTTTATTCTGTCTTTCTGAGAAATTCAAGAGTACAACCTCAACTTTTTTACTAAGTTTCATACGTACATTGATTCACTAACGACGACGACGACGATTCAGCGAAGTCAGCACAGGCTGAGACACACTGGGGCGATATTAACCAACAGTATTCGTGGATACACTACTCCGGTTTGTCTTTCTTAAAATTTCCTTTTTTATCTAAAATAGAATTTACAAATATATTGAAATTAAAAGTTCTTATAATTTTTGATAATGAATCTTCTTTGATGCTCGAATATATGACACTCAACTTTGGGTACACTCTGGTTCTTTTCATTCTTTCGTCGGTGACAAAGGAGAATTAAACAGAGACCTAAAGTTTCATCTCTGGACACCCCTTTACTGTCAGTGTCCCCTGACACACATGTACACACGAGTCCACACAAACTGAGACACTGGGGTACCAGACACCGGGTGGTCCGAGGAGACAGGTACATTAAAAGGTCCGTTCTTATGACCTCACCCAACGGTAAAGGAGGAGGTTCCCTAGGAGGACTGGGTCCTAGTTTGGACAGAGAGGACATGACCGTCCGCCTAAGAAATGGTTGACTCGGTGGACCCTCCGGAGATGTCCTCTAATATCTTTTTCATTTATACCCCTTTCTTGAACCTATTTGTCTACAGACCTCAGTAAATAAATAAATTGACACACACATGTACACAATTTCGAAAAACGAAGAGAATCCTTATAAGTAAGTCGAGTTCTCGACGAGCTCGTTTCCCGACGTAAGACGAGTGAAGGACCAGGTACTCTATTATGCACCTCCGAGACACTCAGGGATAGGTCACACCCTAGATTGTGTCACCCGTGAGTTTATAAATTTAGTTATACAGATATTCGTTAGTTTGTATATCGTAATTTTTTGTATATGACTAACGAAGAACCGTAAAACCGATTCTAGTTCACATTTTGTTAATATACCTTTTTTAGATTCGATGAAATAATGTCTGAGGTTTTATTCATAATGCCTACTAAAGGTGTCTTTACAATGTAATTACGATACGTCGACGTAAACGATTTCTTTCTGTACAAATACTTTCCTGGGAGAACTCTTAAACTATCTTTAATAAATCTCGGATAGATTAGAGCTCCGAGAATTTACAGTTACGTCTTGGGTCACGGTACGATTCACAAATTCTTTGTGGTCCCACCAGATGCCTAAACGAGGGACAAGAAGAGGGTGTCTAGACCCCACCATGGTCTTTGATTCATTAAAAGAAATTTTTTTTCAGTCTTATAAGACCACATGTCGGTCCGAATTGTTCATTAACTAAATTACCCTTTTTGACTGTAGGTCTTTCAAATGTCCGGGGAGGGTTTCCAGTTGTCTTAATTACCGTTTCGACCCTGATTTCAGACCCAGACGTTTGTAGTACGGGTGTCGAGAAGTTTCTGTTGTCCGATGGACAAGTAGAAGATCCGGTTAGGATATATAAGGACAACGTTGGACGGGTACATTACTGACGTAGAGGTCCCTGGTTTCCCTGTTGGTCACTCTTCATGTCTTCCAAATCAGTCTTCCAGACCCAAGTTTAGGTCAAGTAGTTGAAGAGTCTGACCATTCAGTTTTGAAACACTTTACGTTCAGAAGAATATATATTTTATCTCTACTCTCAAGGAATTCCTGGTAACATTTCTATTTATGACAGTTCACAAATTTTCGTTTCCACTATCCTGTGAACTCTTAAGATTTATTCGAGAATTTTTTTTCCCGTTCTTTTCACCTATATTTACGATTTATAACCCAACCGGTTTTTTCAACAACTCTAAAAAGGTATTGTAGAATGTCTTCTTGACTTGTTTGAAAAACCGGTTGGGTGATTTATATTCTTTATTTTAAAAAATGTATATATTTTGTCGTATCTTTAACCTTTAACGTCGAAGAACATTTTTACCTTTATAGTAATATATAACAAAATATTCATTGAATATAGTTTTGTTTACGATAAACAGAACTTTAGTCTGGATCTTTGTGAAATTCAAATGCTTCATACTATGTCCGATGAAAATAGAATGGAGTACTTCGAAACTTTAAGATAACTTGGCAGTACGATTGTTATATTGTTCCATATGTTTACACATTTTTTTTTTTTAATTTGTAACTATTACACCAATTAATAAAGGAATTGTAATTACTACAGTATCTGTCAACTTCGAATCGAAAGTCGAAGATTAAGGTAAATCTACCTTAATCTGCACTATGACTCTTTTCAACAACGTAGAATCTTTTGTACTTTAAAATTTTGGTCTTCACTACAAGTCAAAAAAGGGGGGTTGAAAGATTGAAAAGAGAAAGGTTTGTCGTTAAGTGAACTCCTCAGGAGGGGGTTTCGTGAAAGTCATGGTTCATTCAACATTTTAAGACAGGTGACTTAATATTTAGACTGGGAATCTAATGGTTACGTTTAGTCGTTTTTTCCACGATTCTTCGAGACACTATTGGACACAGATTGTGAACTGGTGTCAAAGGATGTAAAGTGACTTACCAAGAATTACAGTGGGTTCCAGTAAGGGGGATTGAGGGACGGGGGTCCGTATTGTCCCAGGTCTAAGAACGACCAAGTACCTGGACGTTTTAAAGGGGATTTAAAAAACCTACAGTAACAGTCTCAAATTTAAAAAATCGGACAATTTTGTACATTTTTAGTTGGTATCAAAATACTTTGTTGTTGTTTCTGATCTGTCTTAAAATTTTCATACACTTTGGAAAGATCTTTTAAGTCTGACGAAGTATTTATCTAAGTTCAATAAAAATATCACTAGGGGTCATCCAACAGTCCCTTTCTTTTATTTATCAGTAATTACTTTTCTTCATAGGAAAAAGTACCTTTTATTAAGATTTGAAAAGTATATATTCGTCCTTCATGGAGGACCTTGAGACTTGTTGGACGGGGTCATCTCGTAAAAGAGAGACGCAGGAGGTTCCTCTACAGACTCCAGGTCTCTTCTGATCTCTACGTCGGCAAGGGTGTCTGGGGTGGGAAAAAAGGTACTCAAGGAGGGTAAGACAGGGTCTTCGGGGAGAGGTACCAACCCCATAATGTCCGATGGAACCTGAGGGTCCGTTTTATTGAGGGTCGGAGAAATTATGTGGTCCCCGACGTGTGAATGTGTAGAATTCCTTTTCGAGAGTGAATTTTTACATTACTTTTTCTATTTTATAACTGAATCGTCGACTAATCACCGATTAAAAAATCTACCTTAAGTGAAACGTGGATTATTAAAATAAAAATAAGGACCGACTAAGTCTTGATACGTTTATATCAGTATTTTGTAATTACTCGTCACTCTGGATCGTCACTGGGACTCGAACCAAGAGACCTTTCTCGGATCCTTCTCCCTAGATAATCCACAAAAACCTCCATGACATCTCCAACTCTTTTTTCACTACGTATTAAAAGTTGACTCTCCGATCCGAAGTACGTCCTCTCGACCTCCTGTCTTCCCCATTAATAAACCAGTGGAAAGAACCCCATCTCCACATCTATGTGAATTTGTTGGAGAACTGTTCAAGCTTAAACGTTAAAGGTCCGTCTGGGCCCCACAACTCTCGCCTCCTCGATGTCTAGCAACAGTTCGAGTGAGTGCAGGTCCCGAAATGTCCCAGACTGTGACCTTGACGAGAGGGATTGCGGTTTAAGTACGAAGTCCTATTTCACTGAGTAAAGGCCAGACCTGCCAAGAAGACGTAGGGAACTCTCGACGTGTTTCGTGTTTGGGGAGGGACAATGGAGAGGAGCGGATCATTGGGGAAGGATGTAAAAGGAAAGGAAGGACCGGAAAGAGGAAGGAGGTCGTTGGAAAGAGACCCAGTGGGTGTTCGGAGGTTTAAGGTGACTTTTGTTTACGAATAAAGAGACCTTCCAAAGACGTCTTCTCAAACAAAAGGATGAACGGATTTGGTTCATGAACAAAGAGAGGGTACTACGGTTGGAGGGTGTTCGGAAGATTCGGTTCGGAAGGCCAAGACAGTGTAGGCGGGAGTCCTTTTGGATAAGAGGAATTTCGACTCAACAGGTCATTCCGGTCAGTCGAATAACCTACAATTGAGAATCACACCCCTCTTTCGACCTGGGACCGAGTGTCGAGTCCCGGGTGGTCTGTTGAGGACGGGAGTGTCAAAGAACTGATTAAGGTAAGGGTACTGGAGAGGGTAGTGACATGAAAGACTTACGTCAGTGTTTCTGAGGAAACCCTTACAAATTGTTATAGAAGGAGGGACCGGTGTCCGAGGTCCGGGAGGTCGAGACAGTCAGGAACTGTAAAGAGTAAAAAGAAAAACTATGGTGACTAGAAGCAGTAAAAGAAGAGGAAAAGTGGGTCAGAGACTGGACTTGAGGTTCACGTCGTCTACGACGCGTTTAGGAGTAGTGCACGAGGGGGAAAGGATGGGACCTCTGGTGAAGAGAGGGGTGTTGGGACAGAAAACCGAGGTGGACGTTTTAGAGGTAGAGGTCCTTTCTTTAAAGTACGGGGAAATTGGTTTTTGAGTAAAGGTTTACTCGATCTCTTTCTTGTCAGACTTAAAAAGTTCTTTACACGAAATTTATCAAAGTTCAAGAGACCTGCGATGATCGTAAGGCTTTATGTCAGTGACGATCTCGGATAAAATTCCTTTTCTAGTCCTACGAGACACTAACCGTACAATTAATAAATATACTTCTATTACTCAAGATACCGAGAATAGTGTTTAAGACTTAATAACTCCCATGATTTGAACATTATGAGATCTTTTTGACTGTTTTCCATTTTGTTTAAGACATAAAATTTTAGAAAGTCCGTTATGCTATGACTCACCGAAGTTCCTTTTGTTTCAACAAAAAAAAAAAGTAAAGAGGTTTACCTGTGTTACGAGTAAGATGAAGTTTTATCAAGTCCACCAGACTAGATTTTCGGTGACATTGTGAGGGAGTGTGCGAGGTTCCGGTACGATTCAAATGGGATATTTACACTCTTACGGACGAGTGTTCCTCTCTTTTAGACCCCTACCTATTTTTTATACATACGACGGAATTTCCCACGATAAACATCGAAGAAATAAACTTTTTATAAGGTTTATAGACCCGGATTCTTGTGACACTGATAGTTTAACTTACCTACAGGTGTTATTTGGGATCTTTACAAATAGGTCATCAGTTAAATGAGTCGCTAAAAGGTCCGTTATCATGACCTCACCTAACGGTAAAGGAAGAAGTCCCCTAGAAGGGCTGGGTCCCTATCTTGGGCCCAGAGGACGTAACATCTGTCGGCGAATTGGCAGACTCGGTGGTCCCTTCAGTTAAATGAGTCGTTACTGGTGAATAAGTTCTTTCCTATGAATGAACATTTAACATCAGAACATCTTAAAATTGATTCCTCAGAGAGTTTAATCCTTAGAGGTAAGGAAGGAATTATGCCACTTAATCATCTTAGCCCAGTTGTACGCACGGTTACAACAAATTGTTCGGCCACTATTTACGATGTCCTATGGTGTCTTTAGTTGTATATTCGTTACCTTACCTACGTTAAAATCCGTTTTTCGATAAAGGAAAATCATTCACAATTTTGGTAGGCTTGAAAGTTAGGAGGGTTCTTGATTAGAAGGAAATGAAAGGAGTTTCTTCGTCGGTTTACTCTTCTCTAAAATTTTCGTTTACTTAACCTCTTGTTTACTAATGAAGTCTTGGGTCAGACACTACAGTCTCTCTCCACTGAAGTATCAATAACTCTCATATGGTACCACGTCAATAGCATATAAAAAGAGGTTATAAGACGTTCCACCCTTACAAAAAAAAAGGGTAAAATACCTTTTCCTTTTTTGTCTTAGCAATTACTTAAGTAGGTCCTAGTGTTTTGATCGTTAAAAACTTGGGTCTTAGTTTCGGTCCCATCCGGGTCCAAGTTTCACACAAAGTAATGGTGAGATGGAGGACATTCTAGGAACTTGACGATGAGATCATACGATTTGATCTAAGAGTTTCATGGAATTAGACATTACTTGGACTTATTGTGGGAGACCATAGAGTCCTTTTTTTTTAAAAATTGTCACCAAAGATCTTGAACTTTTAGAACTTTATCTATTCGGAAGGCTGGTTTTTTATTCTTCCCCCTTCCCTCTCTAAAATTTGGTACTGACAAACAATCAAAGACTTAGTATAGATATAGAAATTTTCTCCTGAAAGTAATTGAAAACAAAGGAAGGTTTTACCCTCTGGGTTCGTCTACCAGTTTCTCTCCGTCGTCTGTCTGTGAGGACCACAACGTGACTATTTTGTTCCGTCCTTTCTCCGAGTCACGATGTCGTCGTTTGGAGGGTTATATCAGTTACAGGTCATTACCAATACCCAAAGGTATTTCTCTTGACTATTCCCGATCTGATGTGTGAAAGTTTTATTTACGGGCGACATGTGTTTGTTTTGGTCTTAGAAAATAAAGCACACCCACGTCATACATTTTGATACGAAGTACTCTCGTCTCAATTATACAGTTAGTGAACAAGAAATAGTTCAAGTCGATCGATTGTATTTAATAATTCCGAGATCTGAAGGGACATATCCCTCTCAAATCCTTTAGCTATGATACATGGACTGAATAAAAATAATATCTATGAAGTGGTATAAAAATTGAGTCACGTAGAACTCTACTAAGAATGAGATCTGTGTTGACCGATTTAGCTCTCTTTCTTCAATACTTCCGTCTACCCAAAAGATGAATGCACCAAACAGCTACCTTATATTTTAGTCTAGAAGGGTCTCAAGACGTAGCAGGACGAGAAACCGTTTAAGTTAACGAAATAGTTGCAGTACGTTAAGGAGGTACTAGTAGAAGTCCCGCGAAGCCGATAATGGGTAAGCCGGATCTTGTTACACTCTTTGTGCAAATCCGAGTAAATTAATTTGCAAAATTCTATTTGGTGTAGAGCGAAATCAACAAATGTATCGAACTATCGCACTGTTTTTCACATAAAGGAACATACTGTTGATATTGAATCATTTTATTTAGGATTAAAGATCCATAAATGAAACATGACTCATAAGTGAATTCACGAAGTGTACTTAATGAAGGACATTAGTGATATTAGACTCCTTCATACAAGATAATTATAAAGTCAAAATATTTTTTCCTGTCTGTACAATCAGTGAACGGTTCTAGTATCTCGATGATTTACCGTTTAGACCTTAGACTTTGGTCTAGACAATCTAAGACTGAAGAAAGACTACTTTTCGTCTTTTTCTTCTTTTCTTTAAACAGTCGGGTAGGTGTTAAATAAAACTAAATGTGACATTTCACACTTGACTATCAAAATAATGTATTATGATTAATAATAGAGTCATCGTAAATAATTTATTACGATGGAAGAAATAACTCGATACTTCAAAGGAAAAGGTTTATAATTTAATAATATATTTTGTCCGAAATTAGAGACAATGAAACCAGATTTTGGATACAGGTAAGAACCTTTTAAATATAGTGCAACAGTGGGGTGAGTTCAAATACCCCTGGTTTTACTTAGTTTCGATGAATGAGTCTTCTATTTGACAGAGAAGATGTTTCAAAGAGACAACTGTCTAGAGTTCTCGGAAGTCTATTTCGTTCCATTTTTACAATACACAATAGTATATTTTTGTTTATAGATGTCAGTGAATTTGTATGTTCAAACTTTCTTAAAAAGGTGACGGAGGGAAATTTTTGTTTCGTCTTCATTTATTCGGAGAAATTCAAAACAAACATCAATAGGTCTAAAGGGACTCTCCACGACCTGGGATGTGTTAAATTGACTATTGTATAAATTACGTCTTGTAAGGTCTCTCTTCCGTCTTTCGTTCTACCACTTTGTTTCCAAGGAGGGGTGTTTCGAAAGAAAGAAAGACGATGAACTCCAAAGAAGTACCTTGACCAGATTCGGGACAAAGGAAGGTGACCTAACATTCGAGGTCCTTCCCTGATGACAAGTATCGACATACAAGGGACGTTTTTCGTCATTTGTAAACGACGTAATTCTTAATTTGTGACCCCACCCTGATAAAGATAACGACCGAATGTCCCAGATCTTCTTTAGAGACAAGTTCCTAGACAGTTTCCACCCTCCTTTTGACTTTTCTATACACGTGGGATTACAAGTACGTCGTGATAAGTGTTATCACTTCTATACCTTTGTTGGACTTGCAGGTAGTTGTCTACTTACCTATTTCTTCTGCACCATGTATACATGTTACCTTATGATGAGTCGGTATTTTCTTGTTGGTCAGGTAAGACTTCCTCTAGTCGGGACCCTAAAGAAACCTTCCTTACTACGATTTCGACTTCGAGGTTATGAAGCCTGTGGAGTACACTTCTCAACTGAGTAACCTTTTCTGAGACTACGACCCTCCCTAACCCCCGTCCTCCTCTTCCCTGCTGGGTCCTACTCTACCGACCTACCGTAGTGCCTGAGCTACCTGGACTCAGACTCACTTGAGGCCCTCAACCACTACCTGTCCCTCCGGACCGCACGACGCTAAGTACCCCAGCGTTTCTCAGCCTGTGCTGACTCGCTGACTTGACTTGACTATTTTCTTGTTTTGACCAATAAACATCACTAGACCTACTTGGTTCTCAGACAGTGTGTCTCACTTCAGTCTCTTTTGTTTATAGTGTATAATTACGTAATATATATCTTAGATCTTTTTGACATTTGTGATAGGATAAACGTCCCGTCCTCGTCTCTACGTCTACATCTTTTACCTGACCACCTGCACCCCCACTCCTCCCTTCCCCTCCCACCCTGCTTAACCCTCTCGTCGGGACTGCATATATGTGTTATCACATTTACTCGATCGATCACCCTCCGACGACGTCTCGTGTCCCTAGAGTCGAACCGTGAGACACTACTGAACCTCACCCTACCGCTACTGTCCCACCCTTCCTCCTAGCTCTCCCTCGCCTATATGTATATGTATATCGACTGAGTATGACGACATGTCGTCTTTGTAACATTAATATGAGGTAATTTTTTGTTATTGTGAAATCTTAACCTTACTTTGATTCTGTTACAAAATCTCAACAAATCATTGATTCAGTACAGGTTGAGCAAACCCTGGGATACCCGACATAGGGTGGTCCGAGGAGACAGGTACCCTAAAGGTCTGTTCTTATGACCTCACCCGACGGTAAGGGAAGAGGTCCCCTAGAACGACCATACCTTAGAAATGGTGACTCGGTCGGCCATGTGTTAGTAAATTTACTCTTTTACTCTTCTGGACTTCCAGTGTCACTCGTTCTTTGTAGTGATTAAACTAATGAGTGTGTTAAGGAAATTTTTAATACATCGTCTGTTTTTACCTTTATATCTAGTCACCTTATCCCATCTTTCGGGTCTCTATTTGGGTGCATGGTCACCAGTGGATTAGATAGTGTTTCTTCCGTTCTTATATGTTACTTCTCTTCTGTCAGAGAAGTTATACACGACGACCCCTTTGACCTGACAATGTACATTTCTTACGTTAATTTTGTGAAGGGTTATGGTATGTGTTTTTATTTGAGTTTTACCTAGTTTCTGGATTTACATTCCGACCTGTGATATTTCGAGAATCTCCTTTTCTATCTGTCCTATGAGAAACTGTATTTAACATCGTTCTAGAAAAGACTAGATGAGGATTGTCATTATTTTTAATTTTTCTTTATCCTGGATTCATTTGAATTTTTAAAAACATGTCGTTTCTCTTGGTATTTGTTTTGTTTTTCGGTTGGGAGTCTTACCCTCTTTTGTAAACGTTTACTTCGTTGGGTGTTCCATAATTAGAGGTTTTATATGCTTGTCGAGTACATCGAGTTGTAGTCTTTTGTTGGGTAAGTTTTTTTACTCCCCCTCGATCTTTGTCTGTAAAGTGGTTTTTTCTATATGTCTACCGGTTGTCGGTGTATTTTCTATGAGTTGTAGTAATTTATAATCTCCTTATGTTTAGTTTGATGTTACTCCATAGAGTGTGACCAGTTTTACCGGTAGTAGTTTTTTAGATGTTTGTTATTTACGACCTTTCACGCACCTCTTTTCCCTTGGGAGAACGTGACGACCACCCTTACATTTAAATATGGTAGTGACACCTCTTGTCATACCGCCAAGGAGTTTTTGATTTTTATCTCGATGGTATACTGGGTGGTCAGGGTGAGGACCCGGATATGGACCTCTTTTGGCATTAAGTTTTTCTATGTACATGGGATTACAAGCAACGTCGATAAATGTTGTCGGTCCTGTATCTTTGTTGAATTTACAGGTAGTTGTCTCCCGACCTATTTCTATAATGTAAATATGTTACTTTATAATGAGTCAGTATTTTTACTTCCTGTGACACGGTAAACGTCTCTACATCTGCCTGGATCTCTCCCAGTATGTCTTACTTCAGTTTTTCTTTTTTACAGTACAATTGTGAATACACACGTTAGAGTTTTTACTATGTGTACTTGAATAAACGTTCCGTCTTTGTCTATGTCTCCGTCTCTTGTTTGCATACCTGTGGTTACCCCCTGCCCCCACCCTACTTAACCCTCTGACCTTAGCTGTAAAGATATGTTGAATGAGATACATAGTTTATCTATTGGTTACTCTTGGATGAAATATCGTGTCCTTAGAGATGAGTCATGAGACACCACTGGATTTACCCTTCCTTTAGGGTTTTCTCCCCTATATACATATTGACTAAGTGAAACGACGTATCGTATTTAACTGTGTTGTAACATTTCGTTGACAAGAGATTGTTTTTAAATTTTTCACTACACCGTCTCTACCGTTCTACAAGGAATCATAGGCAACGGGTAAAGAAGATATCATCATTCTAATATCCACCAACTCGCTCACGGGGCTTAATTTTGGAGTTCCGGAGAGGCCACCATCCTCTCGATACGCTGGTCATAGGTGGTCCCCTACTTGGTCTTTACACCCTCCCGTCTAAGACCCAGACTCTTGTGGGACGTGAGAATAAAAATTAGGAAAGTAGGTTTGACGAGAATCTTTGTACCTACTATGTCCTCTGAGTCCTCTGGACCCAAACTAAGGACCCAGTTCTAGGAGACCTCATCCTTTACCGTTGGGTGAGGTCATAAGAACGGACCTTTTAGGGTACCTGTCTTCTCGGACCGTCGGATGTCAGGTACCTCAGCGTTTCTCAACCTGTGTTGACTCGTGTATGTGTTTCGTATTTCGGACAAAAGAATAAAATCTAAGAACTTACAAGGGCTCGTTATCACGAGGTAGATCTCCTTTTTCATCCATTTGATTCTAAAAATTTCGGCTGTCCTGTATGTGTGCACGTGCACACGTTTTTTCCTCTCATTGTCTTTTGTTCACTGTTCTGTCTTATTATTGTTTTTAACTCATTTTTTACTACATTTTTATGATAAGTTTAAAAAGGAAAGGAATAAATTACATTTCCATTCATTGAATTTTTAAATCTCCAATTGATTACCTTTGAAATAGTCGGGATAGATGATATAGTCAAAATATTACTAAAGATGTATCGGAACTGGGGTAGTAGAAAATATGTCAGAATAAAAAGAAATTCCTTTTAATTATTTGATACGTAGAGGATGAAATAAGGAGGTCTAAGTGTATATGACGGTGGAACACTTACGTTAATCTATACTCTCTCTGGTATTTAAGTCCATAATTACTATTTCGATTATAAAACGAAAATTGACAAGAGTCGTGTTCATTTAGTCTAAACGCTTACACTTTTGATCCTGGACTACCGGTGTGGACCTTTACTGTCTTCTTACTTGTCAAATTTTTGACTACAGAGAGTGTTAAGAATGTTATAACTCCTTATAGAAATAATGATAACGACAACAACAATAAAATTAATTGAAAAATTTGACTTTTTTTTACAAGGAATGGTGTCGCCTTTTATATACCTTGGGTTTCAATTCTCTATCCAAGATTCCGAGTCGTACGACAGAATATCGAGATCTGACCCCCCTTTAGATGAATCCAAAAATACTCAGTCATCAAAAAGATATAATGTTCATTTGTATTTTCCTTAAACAAAGATTCTACTTTGTATCACACGTGTCTCAATAATAAAGATCCCTCTTTCCTTACTCTACGATGTACTTAATTTCAGTTCTTTTAGACGAAATTCTACCGAACCCCATGGACTCGTTCCTGTCACGATATAAAAAACGTTTATATGTCTGAAGGGTGTTACCTCAGAGTTCGTTTCTATTAGAGATTATTTCTACAGAGTTTCTAGAAATTGGACTTTCAGATTACTGAACTAATGTCTCTGTACAAAGTTGGTAATGATAGAGTTTAAGTAAAACAAGGTTTAAGAGAAAGGTGACTTTCAATAGAATTTTTTTTGTGATGAAGTTTGTATTAACAAGAGTCCAAACACAACTTAAGAGAATATACGTTAACTAAAAAGGGTCGTCGAGTCTCTCTTTTTAAGGTTTCCCGGGTGTGTTACGAGGTCCACTCAAGAGACATAATCTTTATAGTACACACCTCTACTCTTAAAGACTACAAGGGAAACACCCGTCTCGTCACACGAAAGGTAACTTGTGATGGTCTGACCTTTTGAAATTTGGTTTACCCAACTTTCGTACAAGGTCTGTACCTGCATGACCTTAGGTTCACCTCGGAGACATACCACAAGTCCTTCCCCTTCTTCCTACGGACCCACCCACGACTAGTGGGAGCACACGCCCCGAGACCGACTCCTCAGTTATCCTCCGGTCCAGATGGACCTTTGTGTGCTACAAAGGAAGTTTCACTCCATGTTTGTGTCCCCGTCCGTGTGTTTCTAATTCTAAGAGGGATAAAAAGAGCTGATGTCTAAGTCTTCACTCTTTTGTCTCCTTGCAAACGAAAAGATTCTACACAAAGGTTTAAATAAGAACTCTTTTTCGGAACCCCGGGTTTGTATTTGACAATTACAAAAGGTATTTGATTATACGTCCGTTCTAAAAAGAAAAAATTAATTGACATCTAATTCTTTTAGGTAACTCGACTTTGACCAAGTATCATTTAAGTTGTGTAAACTTCAATTAGTAGTACCCGACTTCTTCCTTGATCTTTTCGACACTGACGTGTATTTAGTGCACGACAGTCAGTTGAAGAATTATACACAGAGAATGCCCAGTTTATGAGACAAAACAACGGTGTATACCGACTATCTTCTTTGATGAACAAGAAACCGGTAGACTTAAATCCTTCTATCCACGTCTACTATCTCTCGTAACGTCTACCACACTTCTTGGTACCTTTGTTTTGACTCCCAGAAGTTAGTGGGTCAAAGATCATGTGTGTACCACTCATAACATCAAATAAAACTTTGTCGTTCGAGTAAGTATTGTGCATGATCAAGTATAAGTCGGGATTGATCTTGGAACATCTATAGTTAAATGAGTAAATAAGCTGACCGTACGTTATTTGTAAATCACAAATTACACACCGACCGATGACTCAAATACTCTTAGTCACTTTGTTTGAGGAAAAGGAACTTCCTAAATATCCTACCACCCTCTCTGATCTTTGATATCAATATTGATGTCAATTGATGTAATATTGATATTAACTTTACTCACACTGTCTCTTTATCTTTTCATGTAGTACACCCATAAAATTTCGTGTGTCCCACGTCCTGACTTTAATACATAGTTAAACCCTCAGGACTGACCCCGTCAACGGAGACCGAAACCCACCAGGTACAGGGGGAGGGTCCGACTGGAACGACCATTTACGTAGTTTGAGGTCTGTCGCAAAATACCAACTGTCTCAGGATCTAGGATCTAGTCTGGAAATAGGGTCAATTTGGACCGTATCTCTATGAACTCCAGGAATGGTTTTAGACTAGACTATCCTGGTGGGTAACACTATCTTTCGGGCCGTTTTGGAGCACGGGCCTCTCGGTCAGAAAGGGAACTTACTCCTACCTGCTCGTCTCTGTCTACTGATCTTCTTGGGTCTCGAATAGTTGTTACTGTTGAGAGTGGAGCGTCGCAAACTCGACCCCGTAGACCCTGAATGGAAAAGTTCCCCCGTTACCTATGACAGAGCCTCTTTACCTTCGTTCAACCCAGCCAGCTTAAGTCGTATTTCCGACTAGACGAAGAGCACCATCGCGACAGGGAATACTACCAGAGAAAACTTTTCGAATACGTCTATGATTTTTCTCGTTTCCTCGTTTACTCCTTATAATTTTATACCCTCACTATGGACAAATTGTAACGATAAAAGTCGGTGTCTGTCTGACCGCCTTTTCGTCAAAAACCCTTTTTAGAGATCCACTTCCCCTTCACCTTTCCTTCTGTGGAACCGTTCTCATTCCTCCACGACCATGAAGGATCTTGCCGGGGTTCACTGGACAAAGACGGAGAATGGTTGGTACACCGGGACCCGTCCAGTGTGAGAGACACTGACTCAAAGAAATGGCCGTTTTTAGAAGTCAACACTCCTGACTTACTCAATGGTAAACATTTAATAAGTCTTGGTGTGGACCGTACATTGTCCGTGACGTTTTTACAATTACTGTCCTCGACAATTATAAGAGTGGTAGTAGACGAAGTGGAGTCTTCATTTTCGAACTAGTCACCACAAAGATCTAACATTTTTAAGAGTAGGAAATGTATTTCCCCCATCTCAGTACCTCGTTCTTGTACAAGAGTTTTTATTGAGGTCATCGTTCACGATTTAATTAAGAGTATAAAAGATTTAGAGGAGAGTTCAAAATGACTCTAGACACAAACGGTACTTTACGACGGAGGCGACCCCTGGAGTTTTTCACTTTTTTTTAGTTCTTCTCAGTCCACAAAACTTGGGTAAAAGTATCGACTAAGGAAGAAGACTGACAGACTTTTTCAATTACTTGGAAGTTCCCTCACTGACTAAGTGAAAGTTGAACCTCATCATCGTTCCAATATTTATATAACGTGTCTTCAGTCTTTAACTATAAGTTACAAATCAAGTACAATTTACCTGTGTTTGTGGGATCTTGGGTGGACTCCACCCTTCCGAAGTAGTGTGGTTCACGTAGTCACATAGACGGGGGAGCTAACCTAACCAAGAAGTTGTGTCTCGTAGTCGGACGGGGCTTCAACACTACCCCTTACTTCAACGACCTCGGACTGTGGACGACAGCATATACCAGTGATTTATTCGGATTGGTCCTGTGTTCGTGTGACTCTTGGGGGAGGAACCCAATTGACGAGGGAGAGAGTCCGTTCTTGACCCCCTCAGGCTCTCTTCAGGGACGGGGTTACTTCTGAGACCGGTGAGTGACCGTACCGCAGTCACATTCTTGACTGTGTGACGTCAAAGGGTCTCCACGTTTACCTAATTCTTCCAAGACAGTGTAGAAACCCCGTTTGCATATCTCTGTAGTGAAACGGACTGTCTCTGCTACGCGGTAAGTCACACTCGTGACGGTGGTAAGATGGTGACGGGAGGACTGTGACAGTGAACCATGGACGGCGGACATTAGGACAGAGTGCCGACTTCCTTCGGTCTTTAGTGACGAAACGTTTGTTTAAGGTACTACTGGGTGTGTCTCCATGGAACGAACCCATTCGTCTATTAGACCGCTAAAAGTTAGTACTTGTTGTCTCGTTTTTCATAAGTCTTTTGGTGGCTCGTTTGTTTCCCTGTTGGGTGGAGGGAGGTGTTTAGTGAAGTGCAAGGATATAACCTCAGAAGTTTTCGAAGTTACGTACTTTGACTGAATATTCACGAGATAAAGGATTGGGAGGAGGGCCCCTCGTTTCTCCACGCGTGTCTATGTTGTCAGAATATACTACGAGTGTCCGGATGACCTTGTTGGGGATAAAAGTGACTTCTGAAGAGACCGTAGTAAAACTTTCCTGTATCTTTTTGCAGAGAAGGACAAAACGAGGGTACTGCTGTCGTTACGTCTCTTAGTTTCCTCGGGGGGTTGTTTTCTTTAGATCTCATTACCCAGGTTACCGTGGTGGTGTACTGGTGCATTCTTTTATTCCGTGTCCGAGACAGTTTTTTACTCCGAGACTAGACACTCACAAGACACACCAGGACCTGTACCTTGTCGACACACCACAAAGGAATCGTCCTTTTGAACCATAGAAACCACGTGTCAGTCCCGTGACCGAACCGACATTGACTACGGTATTAATATAATTTACCATTGATCTTTTCACACCTGTTTCTTGTGATGGACGGTAAGCATTTATTACTTATAACAGGTGGTAGTTCGGGAGTTTCGGTGACGTCGGTTGGGTTGTCACGTGGGACTCCCCTTCAGTCGAACCTCTTTTTGTGTGTGACCGGGACCTGTCAATTCTACGTATAGATTCCCTACTAAAGTTACTCGGGTGTGAGATGGTAGAAGGATATATTTCCTTCCGTGATTTTAGTAATTGAACTCTATAAACAAAAGACACAGATACCAATCGCTATGAGAAAGCTACAAAGTGATATATATATATATATATATATATATATAAAGGGGGGGGGGGCGGGGGTCGTTTTTGACGATATGTAGGACCGAGGGAACTGAAGAAACCTTGTCAGGGAATCGTGATAGATTCTCCGACGAGAGGGTCCGATATCAAGAGACATACACAAGTTATTGTGTATTAAGAGTCGAAAGCCCCACACACACACAACAAAAAAAGGAAGTTAACTGTCTTCCTTCAACAAATGAGGATCTGTACCAAACTATTATGTTTTTACACTATTGAAAAAAAAAAATTAGTGTTAAGTTAACACTCAGTTTTAATTTCAAGGACTAGACAATAATTAAGGATGAGACCTAAGACTAGTAGACGACGTAATATTATTAATGTCTTATAACAAACACAAGTGAGGTCAGAAGAGTTTGGTTATGACCTTCCACTGAACGACGAGATAAGTTAGTTTCCCGTTTTCTCCTCCTGACAGTACGAATGGTGTACGACGTTGAGACCAGACAGAAGATTAAGAAGGTGATGAAAAAATTAGATATCCTTTTTTTATTAATTTACATCTCAATACTCCTTAGTTTATATCGACACTTTAATAGACTATTTGTAGAGAGAAGAAATACCACTAACACCAGAGTCTGTGAGTAGACAAAGTTATATATATTTCCGTGAGTGACTTTAAAATAGAAGTAACAGGTCTTCGTACAGCTGTCGAAAGACGTTATACTTTTTTATGGGTCAGTGACTCTAAACGGTGTCTTTTTCTCTTGTGTCTTGTATTACACAATATATACCATAGTGGTGCTTTCCGTCTCCCGGCCAAAATGTACCTATTCTCCCAAGAATCGAAATCTTACCAAGAACTCTATAAAGATTTACATAAAATTTTAAACAAAGTGAGACGCCAGAGACACAAAACGTATGTTGTATTTTACCACGACACGATGTTGAGTGTTATGTTTCGTAAACATAATAAGGGTCATAGTGTTTTTTTTCTCGAAAGAAAGACCGGTACACTTATGACTACCTCAGGGAGATGTCTAAGGTGTCTATTTTCCTCGACCAGAATACACCTCTTCTCCTATTCTGTGTCTTCCCCGCCCCCCCCTTTCTGTGGACTTCGAAGTATTGTCATATTTCGAATACCTAAATGTATTAACTCAAATCGGTGGAAATAGTAAGTACTTTGTGTTCAATCTGTCACAAACATTGTTCTCCGCCACCCTTCTGTCGGGTGGTTTGATTCGGAGTATGTCTCAGGGACCCAGAACAAGAACTGAGATAATGTAACGGATGGACAGACGACGTAAAAAAAAAGACTTTGTAATCCTACAACCTTCTCTAATGGACATTCAATAAAAGATTAATCTTTCAATACACTAAGGAACTCAAGTACGAAAACTTATCGTTACTTAAACTTGAGTAAGTAGAAATAGATGTCGAAGTATACGTTTTATTCGAGAACTCTATATACTTCCCACCCAGTCAGTATTCCCCTCTGACCGATACCCTTTTAATTAAAGATATATTCAACGAGTAGGGGAATTAGTAGTAGACGGTCTCTTCGTCCTGGAGACGTAGACTTGAAGGACCCTTGACGTGATAAAATTTTAGACATGAGGGATTGCTGAACTGAGTAAGTCATGCTTTTTATCCGATTTTCGTCGAAAGTATTTTTCATCTAAATGGAAGATAAATTTAATTCACACACTTCAGATTATGTGTCGTACATTATCTATATATTGTATCGTGTATTATGGGGATCTATGTCATTTTATTTTAAAATTTTTCAGGTTCATTGGAAAAACCTTGGACTTCTCAAGATGAGAAATAGATTTTAAAGTTGAAAAGTTCATTGTCGATGACACAAAATACTCTGAGAAAGTAGTGATCGTGAACCGTAATTGAAAGAAAAAATTTTATGTATGTTTGTTAAAGATGGTGAAATGTTCTGGGTGACACTCTACACCTCCGACCCACGGGAGTAGTCTATCTTCACTTTCACAATCGACGAATCAGCACAGACTGAGAAACACTAAGGGTTCCTGACATCGGGAGGTCCCAGGAAACAGGCACCTTAAGAGGTCCATTCTTATGACCTCCCCACCGGTAAGTGAGAGGTCTCCTAGAAGGACTGGGTCCTTAGTTTGGGTCCAGAGGTTGAAACGTCCGTCTAAGAAATGGTAGACTGGGTGGTCCCTTCAGTAGTCAATTTGTAGGGTGATAAGTTTAGGTGAAATAATAGAAGAAAAAATAGAAAAACAGTAGACTCTGGTTACCTTTGAGGTGTACGATTTCGACACTTACGGTTTCTTATTTTCACGTTGTTTGTCTGGTCTTATCAAATGAATGTCGAACTTATGTTAATTCGACATTCAACCCTGTATGTTAATTCTCCTAACTTACTCGATTTCGTATACCGATCAAAGAGACAAGGATACTTAATGTTACTGGACAAAATGATTTTTTTTTTTTAATGAAGTGTATTTGTGTTGAAATTTTCAAGGTGTAGTTCAATACTAACGAAAATGTCTTTTTGACGTAGTTGATTTCCTCAGGACTTACGGTTGATGATTTCCTTGTAGACCATTCCCAGTCTCACAAGACTTGTCAATCGTATGTTGTCCAATACACTAAATAATTGATGAGGTCGTACACCTGTTTACAGATAATTTTTGGACCCTGTCGCGTTTATTAAATAGTCATCATTTTATTCTTTGTGTAATATTGACTGAGTGAGACGACATGTGAACTTTGATTGTATGTACTATTTAGTTGATATGAGGTTATTTCAAAAAAAAATTTATTTCTTTAGAATTTTTCTCTTTTTCTTTGTAATGGAGTCTTAGTTTTAGGTAATTATTTTGTTAAAATAGGAACTATCTTGACTTTTCTAATACAAACACCTAGTTGACCTTTTGTAGGAATACAGAATTACAATCCATATAAAGGTTTCGTAACGGTATCAAAAACAGTATCCACATGGACCATTCTGTTTTTAAAAACGTAATTACAAGTAGTTGTGAAGGTTATTTTGTACTTCTATATAAGTTATTTAGTACAAAATGAAATTACTTTTGACTTTATGAACAAATCTCTATTTTTAATTGAAATAAATCTTTTCACAAGGAACCCTAACTTGATATACACTGGTCATTCATAAAGAAAGAGTCTTGGAACTCTTTTACAATCTTTTAAATTTTATAAGATAACAGTTATAAGACAGTTACAACTGTTTTTGATTAAAGGATGTCTTTTGAGAGTTTTACAAAATCTCTTTAGGTATATGTTTCTTTAATACTGGGGTTTACTTCCTTTAAGAATAAGATCATTATCTTTCAATGTTAAGAATGTTTGTCATAAGTCGACTGTCTACCCACTATAAGGTTTTCGAATAGATATTCCTCCAACATATTTTAAGTTTACACAAAAACACAACTTTGTTACAAAAGTATAACGAATTAAAACGTTCAGTCGAGGATTTCCGGTTAACTACGATTCGACGTGACCCAGGTAATAATCATGATGTCTTAATAGTCCTGAGAATCACAATTATTGATTTCTTAGGTTCCTTTTGATCTCGTTACAAAGGTCTTCTTTTACTAATCACAAGGCTGAGTCACGGTGTTTGTTTTGAGGAAAGCACCTTTCAGAATTGTCGGGACTAAGATCCGGTAACCCAAATGAAAAGAACCCGAACCCGTTTTCTCCATTCTCACTATCTTCCCAAACAGACTCTACCACCCTCACACTCCTCCCTGACTTCGTTCTACCAGAAGGACTCTAATGTCACACGAAGAACAAAGTGAGTAGTTTCCAGGATCCCGTACCCCTATGGAACAGACAGACGTTAGTCCGTAAATCGTGTTTCGGGTTCAGTGACTTTCACGGGGTTTTATGTTTTTCGTAACTGGTTCGAAGGTATAAGACTTTGGACTGAGTGACGTGAGTCGAGAACTAATTCTTTAATGTACTTTTGGTTGGGTATGCCTTGACGGGGGTCACTAGAATATCTATTTCTAAGATGTCAAACTCTTCAAATGATTGAACGTCTGGGTTCTTACTGTCTTTGGTCTCGGAGTGACTCTTTTACTGAGCACGTCATCAGCTTCTGGACCACAGGAAGGGAGGGGTCTGGTGACGGAGGTGGTTCACCACGACTGGTTTCGAGGAGAGGAGACCCTTTATTTAATGTTGACATGTCACAGTGTGTAAAGGGAATGGAATGGAAGATCGACATGTGACCTCCGAATACTTTTCAAAAAAGTTGATTCTCACTTCTATCCTTTTACCATGTATGTTTGGACGTAAGAGGGTTGAGTCAAACGGTCTAGATTTTATACTTTTGAAAAGTACTGCTAGCTAAACCCCCCCCTTTTTTCGTAATTTTATATGAGTGTTAAGACGGTCCCAAAATTCATTCCAGGACAAGACTGATAGAAAGAAGTCCACTAGGGCTTGGCGAACTTGATAATGACTTAACAACATGTCTAGAGGACCGGTAAGAGCCTAGTTGCACCGTTTTGGGATTGGCTACCCCTTTTTTGTCTTGTGAGAAATTCTTCCTTTTGTTAGGGTTCTGCAGTTTGTTACGGACTTTCAAAAGTACCTTTTGTGTGTTTTGGTACATACTACTTTTGTGACCAGGTACTTGTATAGTAGTTAAAAGTCTGATACCCAAACCACCACCGTTCCCTCCGTCTCTTACTGGTGTAGGTAAAGGTAACTGGTAAGGACTCTTCCCTTCATCTGCCTTGGTAGGGACGAGAATAATAACCTACTTTACGTACTCCTTCGCTCTGGGGCCCCAGGAAGGTAGTCCGTGGTGACGTCTCAAATCCAGATGTACGAGAGAGGAGTAACACCTGAGTGACATTGTGGACCTTCCGTAAGAAACTGTAGAATGTCTGTGACAGGTTCAGTCGACGTGTCGGTCGTGACACGTACACCACCGATCCGAGGGTACCACCTTAGTGGGTCGTAGGGTGCAAGTCGTTCAGTAGTAGAGATAGAAGGAAGGTGACCCACGGAGATTGAGATCAAAACAAATCCTTAAACCCTGAAACCAAGTTCAGGATAGGGGACGAGAATGGCACTGAGAAAGACCTAAAGTTTAAAACACCAAGAGTATCTTTTAAGGTCTACGGGACTAACTTAGAGGTCTCGGAAGGTCACGACACTCGGTCACAGGACCCGTCGGAGACGGTACGACTAAGGATTAAAATCGGAAACATTGAGTTTCATGACCCCTCGTCAAAATGAATGACTAGAAACCGTTGAAAATCCCCCTTTTTTTGTTTTGGTTATTGGAATTTACAAAGATATCTATCGTCTTCTTTATTTTTATAAGTCAAGTCAAGTCAAGTCAGTGAGTCAGCACAGGCTGAGAAACGCTGGGGTACTTAGCGTCGTGCGGTCCGGAGGGACAGGTAGTGGTCGAGGGCCTCAAGTGCGTCTGAGTGCAGGTAACTCACGCACTACGGTAGGTCGATAGAGTAGGAGACAGCAGGGGAAGAGGAGGACGGGGGTTAGGGAGGGTCGTAGTTTCAGAAAAGGTTACTCAGTTGAGAAGTGTACTCCATAGGTTTCATGACCTCGAAGTCGAAATCGTAGTAAGGAAGGTTTCTTTAGGGTCCCGACTAGAGGAAGTCTTACCTGACCAACCTAGAGGAACGTCGGGTTCCCTGAGAGTTCTCAGAAGAGGTTGTGGTGTAAGGTTTTCGTAGGTAAGAAGCCCTGAGTCGGAAGAAGTATCAGGTTGAGAGTGTAGGTATCTACTGGTGTCCTTTTTGGTATCGGAACTGATCTGTCTGGAATCAGCCGTTTCATTACAGAGACGAAAACTTATACGACAGATCCAACCAGTATTGAAAAGAAGGTTCCTCATTCGTAGAAAATTAAAGTACCGACGTCAGTGGTAGACGTCACTAAAACCTCGGGGGGGTTTTACTTCAGACTGTGACAAAGGTGACAAAGGGGTAGATAAAGGGTACTTCACTACCCTGGTCTACGGTACTAGAAGCAAAAGACTTACAACTCGAAATTCGGTTGAAAAATCGAGAGCAGAAAGTGAAAGTGGTTCTCCGAAAAATCGAGGAGAAGTGAAAGACGGTATTCCCACGACAGTAGACGTATAGTCATAAGAACGGAACTCTTGGGGTACTTGTCATACTTTTCCGTTTTACTATCCTATGGTTTTCTCCTTGAGGGGTCCAGTAATCCACGGGTCATACGATGACCTCTAGTCACCTCTTTATTGAGGTCTTTCTTACTTCCCTACCTCGGTTTCGTTTTTGTTGTGAGTCAACACCTACACTGACCACTATCTTCGTTCTAGGCTACGACATTTCTCGTTATAACGCATCCTTGGACCTTGCAGTCCAGGTACTTAGTTCGGTTTAACCTTCACCAGTTTGTTCTCTACCGTTCCCACTTACAGTTGTAAGATCCTTAGTCACTTGATTTTACTTGACCTTACCCACTTAAATTGAGTCTACTGGTAATATAGATGATGACGTCCGTCCTTAGGGAGTCTTCTTTACCTTATCGGTAGTACCAGTTGTTTTCTTAGGTTTTACGTCAAGAACCTACGTTAGAGTTTTTACTGTCTTACTAGAGACAAGCAGAGGTTCCGTTTAGTAAGTTATAGTGTCAATAGGTTCAGATACGGGGTTGATCATTGCGACTTCTTTGAGTTCAACTTACCAAAATACTTCTGGATGTTCTGGAAAATCTTGATTGTGGGTTTTTTCTACAGGAAAAGTAATATCCCCTGACCTTACGTTTTCATCCTTCAGTTCTCTATGGACCTCATTGTCCGTTTAAACCGGAACCTCATGTTTTACTTCGTCCAGTTTCAGATTGTCTCAAAACGGTTCTCTTACATGACCAGTATCGTTTGTGAGAAGGTTGTTGTGTTCTCTTCTGAGATGTGTACCTGTAGTGATCTACCAGTTGTGGCTTTATTCTGACTAATATAAGAAACGTCGGTTTCTACCTCTTCGAGATATGTCAGTTGTTTTTGTTCTGGTCCTCGACTGACACCGAGTCTAGTACTTGAGGAATAATGGTTTAAGTCTGAGTTTAACTTCTTTCATCCCTTTTGGTGATCTGGTAAGTCCATACTGGATTTAGTTTAGGGAATACTAATATGTCACCTTCACTCCTTATCTAAATTCCCGGATCTAGACTATCTATCTCACGGATTATTTGATACCTTACTCCAAGAACTGTGACATGTCCTCTGTCCCTAGTTCTGGTAGGGGTACCTTTTCTTTACTTTTTTTCGTTTTTATAAGTGTAATAATTTTTTTAATAATTATAATTTATTGAGTTACTTACGGAATCATTCCGAAGAGACCACCGAGTCTACCATTTTTTAGACGGACGTTACGTACTCTAGTCCCAAGTTAGGGACCTAGTCCTTCTAGGTAATCTCTTCCCTTACCGTTGGGTGAGGTCATAAGAACGACCTCTTAAGGTACCTGTCTCCTCGGACCACCTGATGTCAGTCTGTCCTGTCTCAGTCTGTGTTGACTCGCTGATAGTGAAATGAAGTCACGGAATTACTTGATGAAAATTAACCAAATTTACTATGAATCTTTACTTTTGTCGTACCACCTTAAACGAAGACATTTCATGATCCTAAACCATTCTTCTTTTTAGTACTCTCTTAGTCCTTATATCAAAGTTCAGGTCAAAGATGAGTTCATAGGGGACCCTTCCTCCGTTCTCTAATCTTGTTGTCCGATACATAAAAGATAAGTTTGACGTTGAAAGGAAGTACACTGGTACTGATGTCAAACTAGACACTCTAAACCCTTCCTCTAAGTGAGTCATTTCTCCAGTATAAAATATTTTGGTGACTTAGTGTTGTAATTTTATAAGAGACTTAGTTTTACTATGAAACCTAGTTCATGTTTCCTAGTTCAAAGACAGAAGAATTCTGAGACATTAAATATTCTAATTTTCTTTTTTCAGGACTGTTCTAAAGGTGGGGTTATGATCGTTAAGAGTCATCGGAACTCTGGTCCTTATTAAGATAAGTCCCTTTCTACTTTCGAACCGAAGAAAAAATAAAAGGACTAAGTCAATTATCGGAACGTCGTGACGGTTGAAGATTACTTTTATTCTGTTTTACTGGTCAGTGTGACGTACTAATTTCTGCTCTGTTTAGGTTGTATTTGACTTTATTTGTGAATGTTATAAAGTGCAATCCGATAAGAGACGAATTGACTAAAATACCTGGAGACTAATTTATACTACTTTTTATGACTACTTTAATGGGACTTCGGAAATAATTATTAATCTTCTGTGTCAATAGTCCCTCGATAATCCTAGGTCACCGTTTCAATCTCTTAGGGAACCACGGGTAGTATCTTCATTTTCCAATTCCTGATAAGTAATTTGTTTTACGGTGTTTTTGGTGGGGTAAAAATTGTACGAATATATAGACAATAATTATAATATTTCGTTTCGAATTGACAAATTTATTAAGACCATCTGATATTTAATTTTTAATTTAAATTTCTAAAATCATCTTTGAAGTATGTTTCCTTAGGACTTCGTGGTCATGGAAGTTCTTTTATGAAAATTAAAGTATAAAAATTTAATATAAAGAATAGTTACAAATTTTTTACTAAAATAAAAACCGACACGACCCAGAAACGACGTCCGAAAAGTGGCCACCGCCTCTCACCACCAAGTGTCCGAAGAGGAACGCGACCGAAGAGAACAACGTCTCGTACCCGCGATCCCACAAGCCCGAAGTCATCAACGTCGAGGGCCCGAATCTCGCGTCCGAGATATCAACGCCGAGTACTAAGCACCGTACACCTTAGAAGGACTTGGTCCCTAATTTGGCCACAGACGATGTGACCGTCCGTCTAAGAAATGGTGACTCGGTGGTCCCTTCGGAAAATATAAAAATTAGACTGGAAATCATGATAAACCTCTGAAGGGACCACCGAGTCTGCCATTTCGCAGACAGATGTTACGACCTCTGGATCCAAGCTAGGGATCCAGCCCTCCAAGGGACCTCTTCCTTTTCCGTTGGGTGAGGTCATGAGAACGGATCTTTTAGGGTACCTGTCTCCTCGGACCACAGGTACCCCAGCGTTTCTCAGTCTGTACTGACTCGCTGAAATGAAAGTGAATCATGATAAATCTTCGTGTCTTAATAGTAGGTGTAATATACACTAGTTCACAACGATGTGTTGTGATGATAGACTAGTTGAGGCACTGTCAAATTAAGTTTAGATTTGTACTTTGACTCTTACTACCCTCGATTTTATGTTTAATGAATGTTCTCGAATACTGTTTCGGTTTAATGAGTATTTGAAGAATTACTGATCCTTCTGTGGGATTCAAGTCAAGTCAAGTCAGCGAGTCAGTACAGGCTGAGAAACGTTGGGGTACTTAGCGTTGTGCGGTCCAGAGGGACAGGTAGTGGTTGAGGGCCTCAAGTGAGTCTGAGTACAGGTAGTTCAGTCACTACGGTAGGTCGGTAGAGTAGGAAACAGTAGGGGAAGAGGAGGACGGGGGTTAGGGAGGGTCGTAGTCTCAGAAAAGGTTACTCAGTTGAGAAACGTACTCCACCGGTTTCATGACCTCGAAGTCGAAATCGTAGTAAGGAAGGTTTCTTTAGGGTCCCGACTAAAGGAAGTCTTACCTGACCAACCTAGAGGAACGTCAGGTTCCCTGAGAGTTCTCAGAAGAGGTTGTGGTGTCAAGTTTTCGTAGGTAAGAAGCCGTAAGTCGGAAGAAATGTCAGGTCGAGAGTGTAGGTATCTACTGGTGTCCTTTTTGGTATCGGAACTGATCTGTCTAGAATCAGCCGTCTCATTACAGAGACGAAAACTTATATGATAGATCCAACCAGTATTGAAAGGAAGGTTCCTCATTCGCAGAAAATTAAAGTACCGACTTCAGTGGTAGACGTCACTAAAACCTCGGGTTTTTTTATTTCAGACTGTGACAAAGGTGACAAAGGGGTAGATAAACGGTACTTCACTGCCCTGGCCTACGGTACTAGAAGTAAAAGACTTACAACTCGAAATCCGGTCGTTTTTTTTTAGATATTAGAAATTCAATACGAATAAAGAAGGTGAGTGTCAGTTTTCAAAAGGTCCATACTTAGTTGTTCTATGGAAATTACTATGTCCTAAATTTTCAAAGACCTTTTTTTATTCCCAACTTATTACTTAACATTCTCTCAGTGTGTTTATTATTTTAGAAAAGAATAACAATTTAATGAAATTTTTCTCCTGTTCATATGATTCGAAACCATAAAACTTTATTTCAAGTAATAAGAGGGGTATAAAAGTGTCATGTGAGTGTTAATAAAAAAACCCCCCTTCCACATGTTTCTACCTTATAAATACTGTTAATAAGATCCATGAGTCTTGTATAACCTTTCTTTGTCCTTGTCAGGTAATGTTCAGAAAAAAGTGACTTCTTTGGAAAAGGTTATTGATGTCGGTTATTACTGGAGAGTAAAAAAGTATATTGTGTAATGAGACGGACAAAATGTATAAAGGATCAATGAACTTCGAAGAAATATGCCACAGGGGTCAGACATTTAGGTGACTTCCGACCCTGACACAAAAGGAGAACCTAGGTTTACTCATGAGTCGGGTCAGGAACTGGTACCATCCAAGATTTCTACACAACTTAACTTGGCTTATCCTTTATTTATCCTTGGTACGAGGATCTGACGTACTCAATCTTGGATCGTATTTGCCGTATGTGGTAATGTTACTTGAGAAGACATGTCTAGATCTTTCCTCATCTAGGTCCGACCCTCCCTGCTAACCTAGTACTGTGATCTTGTGTACGATCAATCTTTTCTTGTACTTATATAAGACAGGGTAATCATACGTGTTAATTATTTCTTTATAAAACAAGTTAAAATTAAGCATGATTTCGTGAATCAGGGAGGGATACTATTTTTATGTCCGAATTTTGTCATTTTCTTAACGTAACCACTACGTCCGTAGCCTTACGAACTTAACTTGTATAGATCCTTGTGAACCGACTGTCATTGACTGGTTCAGGGACACAATAATTTCCTAATGTTAGAATTTTCAGGGAAATCTAGAATTCGAGATTTTTATTAGAGTCTCACTCTTACATCATAAACGTAATAATGAAGAGAAATTTACCTGAGTCAATAACCAATTTTTTCACGGGTTCATCCGTGAGTTTTGTGTCAAGAAAAAGAGTACGGGAGAGACTAACGGAGAAAGATAAATATAATTGGAAAGACGTTCAAAGACGTGTAAGCACACCCTTCCTCCTTTCAACATTTATTTCAGAAGGAATAAAAGTTTTGAATTGTAGTCTTACACACTTCCGTTCCTGTTGAACATTGTACGACACTCCATGGTTTTTACTTTTGTCTAGTGACCCAATCCGAGGATTTGTAATCATCCTCGACTTCTACCGTGGTGAAAATACTTTCTGACACTTCCAACCTGTCTTCGACCTCTTGTCTTCGGGTCCAGACGTTAGATGGTCCCATACCTAGAAGGGTCGTCTTGAATGGTCGGAACAGATCTTGGAGGGGTGGTCTTTAGAGTAGAAAGGGAGACCAGTCTTCATCCTCTTCCGACTCAGAAAGGTGTCGCAGAGCACCTCTCGGAATACTCTCCTAGACCGTATACTACATTATTAAATAGACAAATAGAAACCCCAAACAGTTGGAGTCAGGACGACTGTAAATTCCTGTCTTAAGAAACAGTGTCCCTCGACAGGACACGTAACTTCCTACAAATCGTCGTAGAACGACCGGAGATGGATGATTTACTGTCACAACGGTTAAAGGGTCAGTACTGTTGATTTTTACAGAGGTAGTGATTTATAAAAACCCGCTCACCCCCACCCCGCCCCACAGGCGGGAACAACTCTTGACGACCAAATGTACGAATCCACACTGACTCTGATACGACGACGACGACGATTCAGCGAACAGTACAGGTTGAGACACGCTGGGGTATCTGCCGTCGGGTGGTCCGAGACGGCAGGGACCCTAAGAGGTCCGTGCTTGTGACCTCACCCAACGGTAAAGGAAGAGGTTACGTACTTTCACTTTTCACTTTCACTTCAGCGAGTCAACACAGGCTGAGAAACGCTGGGGTACCTGACGTCGGATGGTCCGAGGAGGCAGGTACCGTAAAAGGTCTGTTCTCGTGACCTCACCCCACGGTAACGGAAGAGGTCGATTCTGACACTCGATGACGATTTACGTGTAGTAAAGTCAGTGTGGACGCACGGCTGACGGATCGTGTAAGGACCTTATGTCGTCCGTACTTTGTCTAAAAGGCTTATTTACACACAATTTCCTTGTTGAAATTTTTAATATTAGGTAAAACCCTCTGAAGAGACTGCCAGATCTCCAATGCTGAAACGTGAAAATGACGGCTCCCGGGCCCAGACTACCGGACTCAGGACCAACCCCTTAATTCTAGAACACTCGGTATACTGCACCGACCCTTTTTTTTCAGGTAAAACCCACGTACGTTTGTGGTTTAAACTTAAGTTTGGATCCGTACGGATAATATATACCGGTACTCGTTCAATAGAGAAATTAGAAGTCAAGAGACATTTTAACCTATAATGATCCATGTGACAACAACCCCCATATTGTAGTGTTGTCCGTTCACTTTCACGTCTCATATATCATCTATTCGTTAAATTCATGATCAACAGAGGAATTAGTTATTGGTTTGTCTAGTGAAAGTTAAAGGAAGCACGGAAGGCTGAAGAGACTAGGAGGAAACCGTTTCAAGACTCAAAGTCTTTCAAGATGTAAGAAGTCCCATCAATCTTCGTACCAATCGTCTACGATAAGATAGGGACTTTTGGGGGTTTACCATGAACTAGGAAAAGGAAATCGAGATAGTTCTTCGATCGAAATTATTTAGAAGTCTTACAGGTGTCTAATCTGTAAAAGAGATTGTTCCACCTGTATAAAAATTAACAGTAGTCTCACATACATGGAGGTAAAGTAGCTGGTGTGTCTTCGACGTTTCGACAACGGAAATTTAGTCGACGAAGTGACACGATAAAAAGATCTAAAGAATTGTAAAAGGTGACTCTTGTTCTACTGGTACAATCTTGCAGTATGGAGTATTAGTGAAAGGTTTTTAAGTACATTCTAGTAAAGTATCTACTCACCAAAGTCTTGACCTAGGGGAGAACCGTTTATTCCTGATTAGCGGATTCTTTTCTTTTTCTTTTTTTTTTTTTAAATCTTTCATCGTTTCATTTTGACATGACGTACGTTATCCGTCGTTCATATTTTCATATGTAAATGAAATTTAAAATTCCGTTATCTCATGAAACCTTTTTATAATGCTTCTACTTTCTCAGTTTATTCGAGTAAAATATAAAAGTTTTCATGTATACCCCACAGATGTACATACTTATTTAAACTTAGTTTTTTTAAGTGAGACAATTCATTTGAAAGAGAGAAGAAGAACTACTTAATTACTTTTAGATTCAATATTCTCTCTTACAGTGTCTTCAATGTACTGTAGATTAGTACAAAACTTTAATTCCCCTTTATGTAGAACGCAAAAATCGAAAAAGTCACGACATAATTTTCAAAGGTTAAAGGTGGGAGGATGTGACAACCACCCTTACGTTTGATCATGTCGGTGATACCTCTTGTGACACCTCTAAGGAATTTTTTAACGTTTATCTTGATGGAATACTGGGTCGTTAGGGTGACGACCCGTATGTGTGGCTCCTTTGGTCTTAACTTTCTCTGTGTACATGGGGTTACAAGTAGCGTCGTGACAAATGTTATCGGTCCTGTACCTTTGTTGGATATACAGGTAGTCGTCTACTTACCTATTCTTTCGACACCATGTATATGTGTTACCTCATAATGAGTCGGCAATTTTTCTTAAGTAAACTTAGTCAAGACTACTCTACCTACTTTGACCTCGGTTAATATGTCTCACTTCATTCGGTCTTTCTTTTTGTGGTTATGTCATATGATTGTGTATATATACCTTAAATCCTTCTACCGTTACTGCTGGGACATACGTTCTGTCCTTTTTTCTGTGTCTACACATATTGCCTGAAAACCTGAGTCTCCCTCTCCCTCTCCCACCCTACTAAACCCTCTTACCCTTAAGATTGTACATATGACAGTACATTCTTAACTTAGCGGTCAGGTACAGACTGCATCCCACGTCGAACGAACCCCGACCACGTACCCCTACTGGGTCTCTCTACAACACCCCTCCCTCCACCCTCCCCCCAAGTACAAACCCTTGCGTACATTCTTAATTTCTAAAATTTTAATTTTTTTTTTTTTTTTTAATTTTAAATTTTTTTTATTTATTTATTTATTTTCAAAGGTTAAAGGTTTGTGAACTTTTATCGAGACGTCATGTGGTGGAATGGTGGTACGAAACAGGATCCCTGGGTGTCGAACCCCGTGACAGGGGTCCTCGAGTGTCGAAGTGTCCCTTCTATACGACTATAGATTTGTCGGTTAACGCACGATTCACAGAACTTTATTCCTACTTGTCCTTCGACACCTCTCCACCTAGAACCTCTGACTTCGTCTTCACTGTCTACGGTCCTCAGACAGTCCGTCTCTCTCTTCCCGTTCCCGTGGGAACGTCTCCCTTGTCGTCCCCATTTCCGTACCTTGGTACTCGTGGGTGATACGTGCGCCCCTCCAGTCGTACCAAACCTCTGCTCCGAGCTCTCTTTCGACTCTCCCCCAGTACTTTCCTTTAGACCTAAACTATGAAAGTCGTCCTCCCCTACTCTCCTTGTACGGATAAAAAAGTTTATCGATTAAGGTCCAACCCGAAGGGGATACCGAGTCACCACTTTTTAGACGGACGTTACGTCTTCTGAACCCAAACTAGGGACCCAGTCCTTCTAGGGGACCTCTTCTTTTACCGATGGGTGGGGTCATAAGAACGGACCTGTCTCCTCAGAACATCCGAACACTCTGGTGACCGAGAGTGTTTCCTATCCTGTACTGACTCGTTGATTGTACGAGTGAGACCCAATCCCAACAGGTGTCTAGATGGTCTTCCGGGAACATTCTAGAGTCCACCCTCAATTCTGTCACCATGATCTCCCCCTCCTTTCCGGGTTAGTTATGACTACTACACTCTGACTGTTCCTAACCGTTAATTTGTCTTCCTCCTCCATTCAATGTACACCGGTCGACTTGTTGACGTCAAAAATTTTCGTATGAGTATTAAGATCCTCTCGTGACATTTCCGAGTGTTTTTGACTTTTCACTTTTACAAAGTATGTGTGGATGTCCGTGTCTTGTGAAATGACTAATCAAACCTACAACGTGTGATTTAACTTTCTAATTTCTTTACTTTATAGTTTTAATAAACAACCTCGATGGACCAGTTTTACAAAGTAAATAGAAGGTCATTCATTTTATGACCTTTTAAGTAATTAATAAGTCATGTACAATTTTTTCGGAAGACACATATTAGATGATACTAATTTGGTATGGACAAAAGGTATGAGTAATTTTTCTTGTAATTTTGAAGTAGACTTGTGGCTCCCTTAACCTCCTTCTATTCTTTCACTTGTATAGCATGTACATTATATATACATATATAAAATACGTGTATTTTATACTTGGTCCGAAGACAAAACATTGATTAAAGATTTTCAAAAAGAAAGATCACTTTACCATGAGCGAAGGGTTATTTCTCGACTAATGATGACAGAATTAAAATGAAGGTAAAGTTATAATTATAACAACAGTAACAACAAATCAGTGATTCAGTACAGACTGAGAAAACGCTGGGGTACCTGATATCGGACGGTTCGAGGAGACAGGTGTCTTAAACGATCCGTTCTTATGACGTCACCCAACGGTAAAGGAGGACGTCCCTTAAAAAGTTTAGGTCTCTAGCTTGGGCTCAGAGACGTGACCGTCCATCTAAGAAAAGGCGACTCGACGGACCCTTCGGGAGTTATAATTATGTGATGTATCTTTTTAATTCTCAATTTTTATTTCAAACGAATGGAATTCGACAGGTTAAAGAAATTTAAATATTTGAAGCATAAGGGTCTCACGACGTAAAAAGGGTTCTTAAAAGACCGTAAACGACCAACATTTTTTGTAGGGTCCCTCTTTCTTTCATATTTATTTCTTTTATTTGTCTCTGTCTTATTCGTCAGTAAAGGGGATCACCAAATCTATTTAGAGAATAGGGTCTCAAAACTGTTTAAAGGTAGAGTTCACGGTTACTTGTATTTCCATAAATAATAACCATGAGTGAACTGACGTACACTCAACTACCTTTAGTTCTTTTATGTTTTATGAATATGTATTTCTACTTAGGGAAAGTCTTCTGAAACTATTCCCAAAAGGGTTACTAAAAAGACAAGACGAAGGATGAATTGGTCTACTTGCGATGATCAAACCCCTGGGAAATACGGGACTTCTTTATAGTAGTATGGATATTCATAGGTAAATTTGGTTAAGAAATGACCGAAATTTATTACCTGATGTTTTAGTCCGAAATCTTGTAGTCTTAAGATGGAGTCACGTATTACGCCTTTTTTTACAAATACATACTTATTTTGAAACTAAATGTGTAGTTTCTTTGTGTAAAGGGATTTAGTCCCCTGTTTTTACATCCGGACTTCTGATAGAAAGGTCCGACGGAATATTTTAACCATTTTAGAGTCTGACAAGTACAAAAAACTGTAGAGAAAGCAACTCTTTTTATAAAAAGTAAACCATTTTTGCTCTGTCATCCACCCATTTATTGTACATAGTTAAGTAAGACACTAATTTTGATAATGATAAGTTTTAATGGGTAATCTTTTTACATTTTTTTTTATTCAACATTTTTTACTGAATAAACATAACGATTATACCGAGTTAAGATAAATATAATTGTTTATCAACACTTTTGTAGGACTAATGGCACGACGATATAGTATGAGAGGAGAACGGTGGTCCACCAAATATATGCGGTTCGGCTACAGGATCCCTTTTACTTTACTTCCTTAAAGGATCAATTGACTTTGTGTACCTCTCACTTTTTCAATGGAATTTCGAGTTGTAAGTCTTTTGATTCTAGTACCGTAGGTCAGGGTAGTGAAGTACCCTTTATCTACCCCTTTGTCATCTTTCTCACCGACTGAAATAAAAAGACCCGAGGTTTTAGTGACGTCTACCACTGACGTCGGTACTTTAATTTTCTACGAATGAGGAACCTTCTTTTCAAGTAATGAAACGGTTGTTTCCAGGCAGATCAGTTCCGATACCAAAAAGGTCATCAGTACATACCTATACTCTAAACCTGATATTTCTTTCGACTCACGACTTCTTAACTACGAAAACTTAACACCAAAACTTCTTCTGAGAACTCTCAGGGACCATGACGTTCCTCTAGGTTGGTCAGGTAGGATTTCCTCTAGTCAGGACCCACAAGTAACCTTTCTGACTACAACTTTGAGGTTATGAAACCGGAGGACTACGCTTCTTGACTGAGTAAACTTTTCTGGGACTACGACCCTTTCTAAACTCTCGTCCTCCTCTTCCCCTGCTGTCTCCTACTTTACCAACCTACCGTAGTGGATGAGTTACGTGTACCCAAACCCACCTGAGACCCTCGACCACTATTCTGACCTCCGGACCACACGACGCCAAGTACCCCAGCGCTTCTCAGTCTGTGCTGACTCGTTGACTTGACTTGACTGCCTTTTAACCCAGAGTCAAGGACTCACTCGGTACTGTAACCCAGGATAATCGTGACGACTGTTCTTGGATAAGTATGATATGAAGTCAAACGAAATACATTAATACGAGTAAAGAAAGAGTCAGTATAAATTTATACGAACATAAAAGTGTTTAAAATCTTAAGTATTAAAAAATTTTCAATGATGAAATTACCGAGGATTGGATGAGAGAAGATTTTTTACAGGATATTTTCTTTAGAGACTATATTCTTTGTTAGATTACTAAAGTACAATAGTGATCTATATTTGAACAAAGAACACGAAAGTAGACATTTTATACTCAATAGACAGAGAAGATGTAGAGACTCCTATGCGACATTCTCTTTTCTTTACTGTCCTGTGGTGAGCTTTCCCTTTATAAGTTGAACTGTAGTTACACTTTTACTTTTTGTCCTGTAAGTTTGGGTGTGCAAAAGACTACTCCTTTGTCGGAGTTTCGTCACTTGACTGACCGAAGGGTCCTGAGTACGAGTAAGTGAATAAGATGAAACCAAGACTTTCCTAAAGCCCACCGGACACAGTGTCTATGTCCCCTGGAGAATACTGAGAATACTTTCTAATCAAGGTACGTTTTCGTAGACGTAATCTTCGAATTGAGTTATATACATTTTTTTATTTTCTTTTTTTGAATCTAAAAATTCAAGATGAAATGTATGTTTTTTTAGAAAACACCTTGAAGAAGGATCTACCGTCTTTACCATCTTCGGGTAAAGAGAGACGAACGGAACAGGATCCTTCCTTTATAGGTCCGTACTAATTACATCTCCTGTACGGGTAAAGTTCTCACTTCCCTTTATGGGTTTCAAGAATCAACTAAGTTGAAATGAAATTCCTGCTGATACATCCTTTAGTATAAGGTTTAGACAACCTTGATGTCCTACTTCTTTCCCACTGATTGAAATAAAGAGACTTTTAGTGTCTAGTGTGATAGATATCACTCAGATGTCCAAGTCTCTTCTCTACGGAGGAAACGTCTCAGTTAAAGAGGTTGGAACCAAGGGACACAAGGAAATTGGAATTGGACTAAAATAGAGAAAGGGGAATAGTATTCGTACAATTTACAGAGAGAATGTGTTTTATGGGTCCTGATGGTTTTTGGACGGGTACTACAGTATCAGGGGTGGACGTCAGAACTTAGAAAAGGTGAAACGTCGGTCGGATTATCAGAGATAAGATGAGCTGAAGTAGTAGAGGATAAGTGAAAGTGAGACGGTTCGTACAGTTCTTATTTATTATGTACATGTCTTTTACATGAACAGTGAAAGTACAATGGTTTAGGTCGCATGTCGACTGATCGACTCGAGCAGAATCAAAACTGGACGAATGAAGTTATGTGAGAACGCGACCACCCTGATGAGGTAAAGATCTATTAAGAAGGAATAAGAGATGTTAAAAGTTACTTATTCAAGGACTCAATAAAGGAAACATATGAGAAACTCTTAATTCGATAAAACTTCTTAAAATTTCTCTTCAAATTCCACCCTTTCACGCCCGTCTTCCTTAAGCGTAACCTTGGGTTTGTCGGTGTTTTCTGATTACAAGATTAGACGTAAACAGTTGGTCCCAGGACCCGATCTACTAGAGGTCGCTAGAAAGTGTGAGTCTCTCATGGTAAAGAAAAGACCGAAAGGTAGACGTGTAAGTAACAGTGTCAATCGTTTCTTTACCAGAAAGTAAGTGTTATAAAAAGGTCTCAGGTTTTACATTATTTTTACATAGACTACAGGATCTAATTAGTGGTATTGTTTTATTTAACCCAGACAAGAATACCTCTGTACCTTCGTTAGATCGAAATACTTTGATGAGAGAACTATTTAAAGTACTATTACACTAAAATGGATACTAAATTTCATTGAAACAGTGTATATTGACCTTTCGAAACATAAATTTCCCATAAATATTTAGGTCAAAGGTTTAATGGATTCTGACGGAGGATCGTCCACAAGTTCAAAGAACAAATGTTCGTCTTTGACTAGATTATTTTACTTTATAAAACTAGAGTGTCCGATCTCTTAAGTTCCCTTTATTGAAGAGTTTTACATCCTTCTTAGACAAGAGGAGTTTAATGAACGTCAGAGCATTGAATAACTTTCCACTTCAATATAAAGTTTATTATTTTAATATATGAATGGTCTTAGAATACAGAAAATTACAAGAAAACCGATTAAAGTCGACGGTAGTTTCGAAGGACACAAATGTTTTCGTACTGTTTCCTCCTCCCCCTTTTTGCCCTCACCCATCCTCTCTTTCTATAACTCCAATATTTGTCATATAAATAATACAAAATTTCAATACCCGATGTATTTATTCGGGGCGAAAGGGTACCGAAAACGAAGTTCGTGTCCTTAAAAATTACAATACCAACTCACTTGGAGTGACTTAAGTTTGACTTTGTTTTCGTCAGTTGGTTTTACTTCTGAAGAGAATAAAGGTACACTTAAGTAAAGGTGTAGTCCTATGACCTTAGTGTAAAGTTTGTGTTTAATTTTGTGTTGTTTTAGAGGATCCAAGTTTCTTGTTGTTGTTTTGTAGGTAGACAGTAAGATTTAGACAAACTGTACATAATTGTTTCCCCGTGAAAAGGAAATACTTTGTATTTTTCATCGGATATATGTATGTGTACCCATATTGATGTTATTCTAAAACTTTTAGAGACTAAGATAAAGATAAAATAATTCAAATGTTACTAATCAAATGGCATTGACAAACTTTGGGATTAAATGAAGAAATTCTTCGATAACCTAAGTTTCGATAGTTCCATTATTTCCAACTATAAATTTGGAAATTTATAGTTATTGTTATTTCATAGTTATGAGGTTATGTTATATACCTCATAGTTATGAACCTGAGGTTTCTCAAATATATAATAGTTGACCATAGTTATGAACCATAGTTATGAACCTAAGGTTTCTCAAATATATAATAAGTTATTTTTATAAAGAAAAGTTTAGTACAGTCCACGAATGTTTGGACTTCGTGGTCTATTTACCTGATAAAAAAAAATCGATTGATCGTCTATTCGGAGAGGTCTGTCGAGGGGATTGATTTGGTGGTGTTGTCATGAAAACACCGATAATTTTATTACAAAAGGAAAAAAATTTTTTTTTTAAGTACTACCCTGTAATAGATGAGTTTGATCAGACTGAGTTATGAGTTACTTCACCTGTTGTAATAAAATAGATTTTTCTTTCAAGTTTGGTAGGATTTACTCATATTAAACTATCCAAATGAAGATGTATACTTGATTCGTGTTATATTTACTTGATTCGTGTTCTATTTAATAAAGTGATTTTATAAGTTTATCAACTAGGACTTTATGATCGAGTTAAAATAAAAGGAACTTTTTGGGGGTTTCTTTGTATAGTCATCCGACCTAAATTGGATGGGGGAGGGAGGCGTCGGTTGAGAAGGAAGTCACTTGTCATTTCGGTCAGGTGGAAGGACGGTAGAAATAAGGGAGATTAAAGACTTTCGGTATCACCTTTCAATAGTCGGAGGGTGTATAATAACCGAATCTCGTAAGATCAACTGGTTGTACTTTCTAAATAATGTTTTTTACGAAAATAGGAGAAATACAATGACTAGACAGTTATGAAACTTTTTTCATTTTCGTTTTGATGAAGTATAAAGAAGAAAAGTTCTTCGGTCAGCTACACCAGTAGAACCAGAGCAAGGAAGCGATGTTGTTGTAGGGAACCTGAGTGCTACATTTTGTCACTGAGGGGAAGGCTCATGAGATCTTTACTCTCTTCTCTCCTTGTTGAACCGACTGAGTTATCCTCTTTGGGACCGTCACCAAACCTCCTGAACCAATCTGATGGGTTGAAATTCTCACTTATCTTTTGAGAGGATGGAAACTTTATTTACACAAACCGACACAAACTTCTCCCACCGTCTGATCTCCACTCTTACAGTCTTAGATAAGGTCACAAAATTTTTTATAAATGTACATTTTGTTAAACTTTCTTTTTTCTTCCTTCTCTTCCTCCTTCCTTCCTTCTCCTCCTCCTTCCTTTCTTCTCTTCCTTCCCTCCTCCCACCCTCCTTTATGGTTTTTTAGAAATCTTTTTATTCCTCCCGAATTTTTAATACAAAGTATTAATTGTAAGACTGGAGTCAACTTTCACGACTTTTAAAAACCACAGATAATATATATTAAATAGATGACATATATTTGAAATAACTACCCGTAAATGTCGTGACAAGATAAAAATGTCTTGTTAATGCGGGATGTCAACCGCTATTTACAAAGGAGGAGGAGTTCCAGTTCCGGTAGATTTCGTATTTACTGTCTACGGGGTTCCGGACCCCTGTAGTAGATAGTGACGTCGTACAACACGTGTTACGGCTACCATTCCCAAAGGACGTCTTAAGTTAATATTTTAGACAAGCCTTCCCAAAGATTCACACGTCGGTTCAAACGAAATTCCTTTTTATGGAGCTGACCTACGTAAGAGAACACTCAGTATACACGAAAAAAGATTCAGGTCTTGTCTGTGAGGGTAAAGGGTCAACTAGTTCCCGAAGTATATTCTTTTGAGTCTATATCTTATAAAGAAGTAAAGAGAACTGGTTTTATTGACTATTATGAGAGTTTTGTACAACAAAAATTTCTTCCTTTCTACCAGAGTTGTCGGTGTCGACAAGATAAAAAAGTAGTTACATAAAAAGTTCTTTTCTCACTGTGGTTTTCTGGGACTACGACCCTTTCTGACTTCTGTCTCCTACTCTACCAACCTACCGTAGTGGTTGAGTTATCTGTACTCAAACTCGTCCGAGACCCTCAACCACTACCTGTCCCTTCGGATCATACGACGTCAGATACCCCAGCGTTTCTCAGTCTGTGATGACTAACTGACTTGACTTGACTTTTGTGTCTACGGGGACCATACTGATGTCTCATTACCAAGAGGAAAATAAAGGTTCGTCCCTGATTTACATAAGCAAGTAGATGAGTTGTTTATTATCGTTTTCAGATCATACATGGTATATGAGAAAGTTCGAGACTCGTAAGTCGGTATCTTCCTGTTAAAGAGACGGTTGGGTCTCATACGGGCTCACTATACCGTTGGTGTCTTGGTTCGACGAACTGTAGTGACATTCAGTCCACAGTGTGCTTTATCCTGTCCTCTGGTTTACATTCTTGTTTCTGGTGTTTCGAAAGAATGGAACCAGAACCGAGGTAGAGATGGGGAGGGAAGACGAGACCCTTGAGTTCGTTCAAGAGGTCGTAGAGACCCGGAACCGTAGAATTAAAAGTTGTACAGGTCTAATCGAGATTCTCGGAAAGACGTGGAATTAAATTTAAAAACAAACACGATGAGTCCACTTCCCCTTTTTTGTTTATATTCTTTAGTGTACTCAGTCTAGGAACTAGACAGAGTGGATTCACTATTAGAGATGTAAGTAAAAGGACTTTCGGGGAGTGCCAGTCTCGTAGTCTTCTTTAGAGAAGTGTTCAGAGTCTTTCACCGACCTACTATAGGTTAGACCCAGACCGCGTCATAAGAGAAAGGACCCCCTCCTTCTTTTCGAGTAACCTTAATGTAAAGATATTTACTATGTTCAATTAAGATCCATCGGTATTAATTTACGGAACGAAACTATTTAGACCGTCTATATTCGAGAACAGTGGTCGTCGACACTTATCGAAGTCGTCACCAAATGAAACTGGAAAACATACATAACATACATACATAACATGACCTGGCGACATGGTGCAGTCGTCAGTGCCGACCGATGACTTGTAGACTTTCCACTGCTGATACTGACTCTTTGACTCGAAACTTAAAATAAATTAAAAGTAATTAAAGTTAAATCTGTTGGGGTACTCCAATCACTAATGTTAAGACCAATAACGTCAAGATCTGGTTCTATCTTCCCTTTTATACGAAATTACTCCCGGATACTGTTAAGGTGATCGAATCATCCACTGATAGGTGTCTAATGAGAGGACTCAGGGATTTAGTGGGAACCCTTCATAACAACAAGGAGTAAACGTCTCCTTACTTGACTCCTAGTTTTTTAAATGACTCCAATTTCAATACATTCATTCACCATTCTGACCCTAAATACCTTTTTGACCATGATATAAACTTTAGTTCAAACAAAATGACATTTCGAGTACGAGAGACTCATAAGTCGTGTCCTCGTACTTTGTATATGAACCTGATAAAAGGTTTCGTTGTTCTCGATTACGTCACACCGTGACCATGTCTCTTATGTCTACTTTCTTTGTCGTACTTTCTTCAGGTCTTGATGGGGACTTAGAGGTTCCAGGGGGTTATTTTGTCATTCGGAGTGTCTATGGAAACTAGTTAAGACAATCCAATTGACTCTTTGGTAATCCAATTATGACGTAGAGTATACAAATTTCGTAAGTTTTTAAATTTTTTGTTGACATTTTCCAGTTGACCGCCTTCTTTTTTGGGGTTGCTTATACATTAACTAGTCTAGACACCTCTTTACTGTTTATAGGATTATACTTTTGTTGTTTTTCCTTTTTTTTTTGACTTTCTAAACTTATAAAAATTTTTATAATTGTCGACAATTGTTATTGTTTTTTTATAGTTTTAATCTTAGTTTTTGTCTTTTTTTCTAACTTGGTTTGTTACAATTTTCTTTTGGTGGAACGATCTGGTATATTTGTCAAGGAAGTATACCTTCTTTAGGTAGTCGTTTCACTACCTACTCTTTAGATATAAGAGGGATAGAATGTTGAAAACAAGTGACCAGTTTGTCGGGACCGAATACACACTTGAAGGTCCCTCGTCCTTAAACCAGGACGACTGAAAAAAAAATTCAGAAATAACGTAAACAATGTTGGGACGAAAATACAAAACCAAAAAACCGACACCTTAGAATGAAGGGACTGGTCCCTAGTTTGGGTGTGGGGGACGTGACCTTCCACTCCAGAATTAGAATGACCGGGCGGTACGTTCAGGGACCAGAGTAACTAGAAACTATGAGGTACACGTCGTGGTAAGAATTGTGTGTACACGAAATAATTACTTACTTTTTTTGTTTGTAATTCCCTCGTCGAAGTATCTAATCCAATATAGTTACTCTACTTTATCCAGTGTTCGTGGTATTTATTACTATCCTCTGACGTTTCGGTATGCGTGTCTCTTACCTTACTACGAGGGGTTTTATGTCGTTGTGTCTCCTCGAACATTGATAGTGATGTTGGTACACCCCTGTCTCTACTTCCGTTTTCTACACTACCCTTTTTATACGACCTCATTGTAATTCGGACCATCTTTTTTTAAACAAATGACAACGTAGATTGGACAGATAAACTATACTTTTCACCCCTCCCGTATCAACCGGGGTTCGTACGAAGAAATGATAAAGACGGAATTAAAATAGTCAAGTAAGACACGACTTCCTAAAGTCCACAGGAAACCACCATGTCTTTTACTTCTCAATATATGTGGTTGTGTGTGTAAAAATTTTGTAGAGATTCTACAAGTGAAGAAGGAGACTTTTTTTAAGGTAAAAGATTAAACGAGAAACTCCAACCGGAAAGAACCCAAGATGAGGAAAGGTTATAAGAGAAAATAATCGTTTCCAAAGGAAGGAAAGGAAGAAAAAAACCAGTCACCAAATAATCCGAAAGGGAAAAAGTAAAATGACGGAGAAAGGAATACAGAAAGTTAGTGTAAGAGTTAGGAGGGGTGTGAGGAGTAGTTTTTCGTGACATAAATGAGGGAGTCCTCGGTGACGAAAAGAAAGAAATTTTTTTTTATTTTTATTTTATTATTATTTGACTACAGGACGTGTCCCGATCTTCGGTCAGGATAACTAAAATCGTCCAAACTCACAAGTGAATTCAGACGTCGTAGGGTAACGGATCGTTGTACCCGTGGGTCTCGAGGTCCAATGATATCGCTACCGAAGGACTACGTTCTCGAGCGAGTCTCCTTACGACCTCTCGTCGATGGTGAAGTTTTGACCCTGAGGGTCCCAAAAAGAGGGGTAAAATAAGAGACGACAAACTTTCCCTTTTTTTCCCCTCTCTTGTGTCTGTTCCCCTTGGGTGAGTGACATCTCCCGATCTACTAGTTAACACAAAGGAAATATGTATCGTAGGTTTTCTTTTAGGAAATGTTATTTGAGAGGAACAAATATGGGACTTCGGTGGGGATCGGGGAAGGATCGTCCTGGGGACCTGAGACTGTTATTTCTATTTGATCCTTACGTCGGCTGGATCCGAAGTTTCTCTCTGAGTCATACGTCCCGGGAGGGGACCTGCGATATTGTCCGAAGTAAGGTTTCAGTACATATTACTTTACGACTAAGAGACGACAAAGGATAATCGAGACGTAAAGTATGGTAGTAAACGTGACTATTGACTCTGAATCGTTCTTAGATTAAAGGTTCGTTCTTAGTTCGATGAGTCTTAGTGATCCGGTGGCCCTTCATTTGTTCATACAGGCCTGGTGTCCTTTATTACCTGACGGGAGGGCCATTAAGTGAGACTGGTGTCCCTGGGGACGACTACGACGTCTAGTTGAAGTAGCGACAGTAAAGTCAATTACGTGCCACAGTCGAATCAAAGAAGCGGAAAGTCGTTCTCCTTTGGGAAGTAAGGAAAGCTGACTTTATGGTCCTTTCTACCTTTTTTGCTTCTTTTTAATTTTTCTTTTTCTCTGAGGGAAAACGAACCGTTTCCCTTGTTTCCGTTGACTCCTCATCTCGAAGACTTTCCATTTATGTAATTCAGACGTCCCATTAGAGAGACGGGAACAAAATATCCAGTCCTTCAAGACGATTCCGACCTAGACTCAAGAAAGTACTGTTGTACTAGACCCCCTTTTACGATGTCTACTTGGACGTGAAGGGTAACGTAAAATCCACTTTTTTTAATGGCAAAAAAGTCTTTGGAGGAACTGTATCCTTTCGTGTTGTTCGACTAGTGTCTCTCCACGGTCAGGTGACTACATCTTAAGTCAAAGTTTGACTCTGTGACGTTTGTTCTCCCTCTCTTCTAAGTAGTAATTATCGTCGTCTTTCGTCGTGTGTTTCCTTTCTTGTGTAAATGATACTTGCGTCTTATCTGAGTAAAATCTTTAAATTGTATTTTCCCCGTCTCTAGTTGTATGAAAGAACTACTATTAGTCGTGGTCTTTTTCTATAGACCCTTGAATGTGAACTTTTTGAGAAAATGTTCGTTATTCGTTTGAGCTGTTATCATCATTCGTACTTACCAGTTTTCACTGTAATGGATCAATCAAATTTTTACTGTCCCAATTCGGGGTACTTCTGTGAAACTTTAGGTATTTTAGGTTAGATTTAATAAGTTATTGTTAAAATTTAATTTTTAATTTATAAAATTTATTTTTTACGATAATGACTGTTTTTATGAAGATTTTATTAAATTTGTGTTTAAATTTAGAAAGTGTTAATCCCGTAATGGTACCATAATACCAGTACTCTTGTCGAGAAACATTAAAACTTTGATAATTATGAGATTGTAAATTATTAGTAAATTAGATTTGAGATTTTATTTCACATCTATGTCTATTGTAATACTACTTTGACTACGATTAAGAAGTCATAATTTATTTCCAGTCTTTTTTATTCTTTAAAGAGAAAAGAAAATGTTCAGTCAGTAATTTTGAATCTTCAAGATGAAGAAGATAACGTAGTGGATGCACCTCAGTCCTTTAGATTCAACATTGACGTCAATTTAACTTGTACCTGTTAAGTAAAACTAAAGACGACTATATTGAAAAGGGTACATATTTTATTTCCATAGTCTCATCTTTATTTGAGTATTATGTTTATTTTACTCCCTAATCACTTGACAAGAAGGAGGAGAAGTAAGAGGAGTATTTAGTGAATCACAATGAACAGAGACGAATAGAAATTACGGATGAGGAATATGTTGACAAAAGTTTGAAATTAAAAGTATGGTTTTACTTTGACTCCTATTATTTGTTTTGATCAATTACAGAGAAAGGTCCACCGCGATCACCATTTCTTGAACGGACGGTCACGTGCTCTACATTCTCTGTGTCTGAACTAGGGACCCAACCCTGTTAGGGGACTTCTTCGTTTGCCGTTTGGTCAGATCATGAGAACGGTCCTATTAGGGTACCTGTCTCCTTGGACCGTCCTATGTCAGGTGTCCCGGCGTTTCTCAGCCTGTGTTGACTTCGTTGAATCGTACGTGTGTCAATTGTTGTATTTATACTTTTTCCTATTGTAAAAATTCGACACAGGAACCAACCTATTGTATCCATCAGCCCCACGGGACTTGTCTTGGTCTACTACATTCAGGTTTAACACGTCGAGACGGTACTTGTGAAAAAGAAGAGTAGAGACTTGGACTTGACTTATAAGAATGGGTCGGTGAATTTTTATCAAAACCATTTCCCGATTACACTATTTATAAGTGTACTTCGTACGAGTCTCTACTCGTACAGGTAACACATCGGTCTGTGACTTCCAACACTTCTTCAAAGGGGTCACGACACACACTTACTTCGTACACTCGTCCCTGTCTCTTCCCAACCTTACACGTCTACGATGACTAGTCACACCCCGGTGTGTACTGGATTACTGGTCTTCACTCTCAAAGTGCAAGAACTTCTGTATGTCCGGATAATTGTCCTCCAAAACCTACGGTCATGAGGACTCCAACGAATTTGAGACAAACCATGTCTCCCTGAACCACAAGAAGAAATGATTTAGTGTAAGGTAATAACTTTACGAGGTATAGGTCAAGGGAATGGTCGTTGAACCCACTTCTAGTCAGTCTCCACGATGTCTCCGACGAAGAACCCTGAGTGTACCTCGGAAACCACACGGAGAGACTTTGTCTTTGGGCGCCTTCTCGTAGTAGATTCTTTGACACCCACTTACTCCATAAGAGGGGTGAACTCTACGGTTTACCCGACAATCGGAGTGACGGTTCTTCATAGTCTGTCATAGGTAGCATTCCCATTGGTTTACGTGTAGTTCCGGAACCACATATACGTACTGAGTATTCTGTGTCTTGTCTTTTCAATCTTTTATTAAGATGAGTCGAGAAGGGAAGAGATGTAAGACTAAAGATAGTTCTCGAACTCAATTATGACTTGACTCAATTATTACGTATTTTAAAGGATAATAAATTAATTCTTGTTTTATCTTATAGATACACAAGAATTCCTTTTGTTCCGTTATTACACTTCTTCGTCTATAGATAAAGGAAGAGTTAAGGTCTATGACAGCGTTTACGATAAACAATTCTCGATTTCGACTGATATGAAATGATTGACTTTTAATCATTATTAAATCCATCTTTACTGTACGTCACAGATTTACTGTTTTTTGTTTTTCTTTACGGTAAATACTTCTTTTCTACACCATATATTTTTGTCGTAACAGTTCTAAAGGTCTCCGTGTCAATTCGTTCAATAGTGGTAAGTATTTTTCAACATTAAGTTCATTAAGAAAAGTAAAATAATTTTACTAAAGTTTAGTTGTCTTTAGAATACCTTTTGTTTTGACGTTAATATCAGTGTGGGTGATACTCAATATCAAATTCTTAAGAATTTATCACCGACGAAAAGAATCGAAACTTATAAGATGGTGAATCTTTAAGTAGAGGTACTTATAGGTAATCATTACCATAGTACATTTTTTTCCTAAGTGAAGGATCAAACTCCAGGATCAAATCCCTTTCAAGATGTCGATAAGATGTAATTTTTTCTGTAAAGTCCCTGAAAGGACTTCCAGTCTCCAATTCTGAGAACACGAAGGTTACGTCTCCTAGCTGGTCAAACTAGGGACCAGTCACTTGATTCTAAGGTGTACGGAGTGTTACACCGATTGTTTCTTATTTTTTTTTTTTTTTTTTTTTTTTTTTTTTTTCTGAAAAATGCTACTTGCTACCCCAAGACAAATTGATGAATGATTCCATTGTCCGAAAGGACCACCGAGTCTACCATTTCGCGGACAGATATTACGCCCTTTGGATCCAAGTCAGGGACCAAGTCCTTCTAGGGGACCACTTCCCTTACCGTTGGGTGAGGTCATAAGAACGGACATTTTAGGGTACCAACCTCCTCGGACCATCCGATGTCAGGTACCCCAGCGTTTCTCAGCCTGTGCTGACTCGCTGAAGTGAGTGAGTGAGTGAGTGAGTGAGGTCCATTGTCTTGTCCTGACAAAATCCTAGGTAGTGCTTAGTCACATAAGAAATATGATTACGATTTAGGAACTTCCCGACCACAGTCTTGCTTATCCTTCATGTTCTTTATAAGATTTGCTTGTCTATTATTACTTTTCTCAATCTCTTTCTTTGTGACCTACCATTATAAATAAGAAGATTTCTTGTATACATTTAATACATTATTCAAATACCTGGTTTAAATATTTTACAGAAGTGTAGTAATGACGGAAAGATAAAGTTTTAAAGATATCTGATTAGTTTCAAAGTCAATTAAATAAAAGGGACTTTATATAAAAGGTTCTCAACAGTATTAATTTTTTTTTTTTTTGAGTAATTTCCTTTTGTCAAACTTGTATTCCACCAAATACCAAGGGTATGGAGTCTTAGAAAGGTAATAGACTTTTTCTATTTAGTATTGTTTTTTTTCTGTTGAGGACAACCTTTCGTGATTCTGTTTTATCTTTCGTTTTCGACCCCTCGTCGCCCCTTCTTCTCTTATTACGTCTTAAAGATCTCTTTCGGTGTTTTCTCTCATCGATATGACGTCTAGTTCCTCCACGTCTTTCACTCAACTACCGAGACCCCGGGACTTCCTTCACGAGGCCCCAGGGACTTAATACCACCTCCATTCGGTTCTATATGGGCCCAAGGTAGGAACTCAACCCTTCTAGGGGACCTCTTCCTTTACCGTTGGGTGAAGTCATAAGGACGGACCTCTTAGGGTACCTCTCCTCGGACCACCCGATGTCAGGGACCCTAGTGTTTCTTAGTCTGTCCTGACTCGTTGATTCTGAAAGTGAAAGTTCGTTTTCGTTGTAATATCGACGTCGTGTCGGAAGTGGGACTACCTCTATTTCTGAGTGACACGAGATCAAATGAGTCCTCCTATTGCGTAAGGATCTACACAATATTCTTTATTAAGTTCTTTCTTCTCTAAGAATCGTCTTATTCTCTCTTTCTCTTTTTTTCAAAGTCTTCCTAATAAATGTATTTTTGACATAAGTTCCTCAATAAACCTAGGTCTTTCTCCCGTTAAGATATGTCTGGACTAGATCTTCTCTTCGAAGTCTAGAACTAACCACGATAAGTTGTCTCATAATTGAATTCTGTTTTTGTATTGAATACGTATATTTAAAAAGATCATCGGTATAAATTCTCATTTTTCTTCACTTTAATTTTTTTTATAAAATAAATTACATTATATAGTTGTATGTTGATAAAGTTCGTTTTTGTATTTTTTTATAACTCTATTAAATGAAACATAAAAGTGTGTTCAGAAACCTTAGGATCTATGTCGTGTAGAGTCGGGTGTGGACGGTGTAAAGTTCGTGAATTATCAATTTTCACCGTTCACCAATGGAATAACCTGTCATGTCCAGGTCTATGGGATATTAAAAAACAGAAATTTTTAGTTCAGTAAAATGAGTTCATATAGAACTACTACACGTAACACCCAATATTAAAAGTATATGTGTGACATGATAAAATTAAATGTCAAAGATCAAAAGTATAGATAAAACATAGACAAAATTTTGATCAAGGTCCTTTAAAGAGAACTTAATGGTATCAAAAACCATAAATAAGGTAAAGGAACAAAACAAAGGGTCCTGAGAATAAACGTCCGATTTAATGGAAACGAGTAGAAGTCATAAATAGTAAATTAGTTTTTAGAAAAAAAGGGAAACGAAAATTAAGAAGTTAAAAATAACCTCATATCAAAACATACTTCCAGTTCTTCGTTGTCAATCTTAGTTTGTACCTTGTTCTCTGTCCAAGTTTTGACCCTTTCCTCATGTAGTTCCGACATATAACAGTGAGACTAATAAATTGAAAATACGTCTCATATAGTACGCTTTACGACCTGACTTACTTCGTGTTCGACCTCCGTTCTAACGGTCCTCTTTATAGTTATTGAAGTCTATACTTCTACTGTGGTGGGATTACCGTCTTTCACTTCTCCTTGATTTCTTGGAGAACTACTTCCACTTTCTCCTCTCACTTTTTCGACCGAATTTGAGTTGTGAGTTTTTTGATTCTAGTACCGTAGGTCAGGGTAGTGTAGTACCGTTTATCTACCCCTTTGTTACTTTTGTCACTCTCTGAAGTAAAAGAACCGGAAGTTTTAGTGACGTCAGTCACTGACGTCGGTACTTTAATTTTCTAGGAGCGAGGAATCTTCTTTTCGACACTGCTTGGACAGACCAGACGCACAATCAGTGAGCCAACAGAGACTGAGAAACACTGGGATACGTGACATCGGACGGTCCGAGGAGAGAGGTACCCTATAAGGTCCGTTCTTATGATCTCGTCCAACGGTAAATGAAGGGGTTTCCTACAAAGGCTGGTTCCCGTACTTGGACCCAGGGGATGTAACGTCCGTCTAAGAAATGACAGACTCGGTGGTCCCTTCGGGATTTATAATTATATAAGGAACCTTTTTTTCGATACTGTTTGGATCTGTCGTGTAATTTTTTCGTCTGTGTAATAAAACGGTTGTTTCCAGACGTATCAGTTTCGATACCAAAAAGGTCATCAGTACATGGCTGAACTCTCAATCTGGTATTTCTTCCGACTCGTGGGTTCTTGACTACGAAAGAGTGATACCACGACCTCTTCTGAGAACTCTTAGGGAACCTGACGTTCTAGTTTGGTCAGTTAGGATTTCCTTTAGTTGGGACTTATAAGTGACCTTCCTAACTACGATTTCGACTTCGAGGTTATGAAACCGGTGGACTACGTTTCTCGGTTGAGTAATCTTTTCTGGGACTACGACCCTTTCTAACTTCCGTCCTCCTCTTCCCCTACTGTCTGCTCTACCAACCTACCGTAGTGGTTGAGTTACCTACACTTAGACTCGTTTGAGACCCTCTATCACTTCCTATCCTTTGGGACCGTACGACGTCAGGTACCCCAGTGTTTCTCAGCCTGTGTTCGCTCGTTGACTTGTTATCGACGAAACGTGACGACACAGTAAAAGACGACATGTCTATTCAGTCGATATGTATATGTGTGTATGGGAGAAAAGACCTAAAGGAAGGGTGAATTCAGTGGTGTCTCATAACTCATCTCAGAGAACATCGTATGTCATCCAAGAGTAAAGAATAAAATATGTGTGAGGAGTAAACACTAATTTTAGAAAAAGGAGAAGGTAAAGAGAATGTCTTGATAGAAACGTAGATAAACGAGGGTACAAGGAAGGTCAAATTGGAAATAAAGACTTTATTAAAAAAATAATATTCATAAAAGACTCAAGACAGTGGAGTAAACTTTATATTAAGACTAAAAACCACAAGAAGGTACCGAAGCCATTGAAGAAAGTTCATAGAACATCGAACAATACTTTGTCATTTAATGTCAACACTAGATAAAACACCCACAAAGACAGACCATACGAAAGTAACGATTCCTCCAATAAGACAAGGAATAGTTAAAAAAAGAATTTGGAATCGTCTCCTAAACTCGAAACATGAAAATGTCACGAACAAAAATCTATTTTAGTCAGTGACTAGAGAACCCTTTTCCGTCCTTGACCCCATTGAGAAGATTGGAACTTCTCAAGGGAGTAAGTCACAAAAGTACATCAAAATTTTTACAAAGGTACGAAAGACCGAAACAGGGGAGGGATGAAAGTAGATCTGAAAGAGAAAGAAATCCCGAGAAAGAACCTTTTAGGTACCTGTCTTCTCGGACCACCCGACGTCAGGTACCCCAGCGATTCTCAGCCTGTGCTGACTCGCTGAAGTGGAAGTGAAAAGTGAAAGTACGCAACCTCTTCCTTTACCGTTGGGTGAGGTCACAAGAACGGACCTCTTAGTTAGGGTCCCTACCCCCTCGGACCACCCGACGACAGATACCCCAGCGTGTCCAACCTGTGCTGACTTCGCTGAATCGTCGTCCTTGTCTACCGGGTTTCCATTTCCTAGACGGACGGTTGTGTCCTCTACGTTCTCTACTCCCAAGCTAGGGTCCTGACCCTTCTAGAGGACCTCCTCCTTACAGTTGGGTGATGTCAAAAGAACGGGCCTCTTAAGGCACCTGTCTCCTCGGACCGCCCGATGTCGGGTACCCCAGTGTTTCTCAGTCTGTACTGATTCGTGTTACCGTGTTGGAGAGGAGGAACGAGTATAACGAGTCCTAAATAAGAGGACCTGAAATGGGTCTGGAGAGTCTTACCGGACCCCAGAGAAGATCTTTTGTGGGTGACCGACAGAACCGTAAGAGAACCTCAAGCGTCATCTTCGGGGGAACGAGGGAGACGGTAGAGAGAGTGGTTAAGACCTTCGCGTCACCAAGGACACCGACAACCACCGAAAACAGTAAACGTACGTACAACCGTAAGGATCCCGATGGAACGACATTTATAACAGATACCCAAAAGCCAACATTCTAGCTCAACAAAGTAAAACGACCCTCTTGAGTCCTCCTACCTTGTTAATACGTCGGTAATGGTGTAGAAGGATCTTAGGAGGTTCGTGTTTTACAATTACATAGTCCCAATCTATAGTTGAACTATATTCGGTCCCGGTCCTAACATCAGTGTTTGTGTATGATAGTAACCCGGTAGTTGTCACGTGTACGACATTCAAAGACTTACTGACGTAGACTAACTTTATTTTTACTTATTCTGTCTCTGAAGAATATAGAACTCAAAATATAGAGACTCCCAATAGTTATTGAATTAAGTTATTCCTTAATAACTCGTGATCTTCTGTGAGAAGATCTTTGTAGTCCTTCTACTCAAACGGAGACTGAATTTTCTCTGACACTCAGATCTTCGACTTCTTTATTAATTTTAAGGTGCACGATAGGTTCTTACCTTTATCCACATTTCGTTGTTTCTCATGTCTCGTCCGTTAAATAAGGGTCTCCCCTCTTCTACCCGTACCTTTGTTATCGGTAATAGTACCGATATATACGGACAATTCCCGTCCTTACCATCAATATGTACTCTCTTGTTGTAAAGTAATTTACAAGTAAGTTTTTTCAAAGTACTTTTTTTGAAGTAAATTTTTTACCATTTTTGACACATAATCTAACAGTTTTTATTTTTAGTTCTAAAATAAACCCAGACCTATTTTTCTAGTAGGAGGTTTATTGAGTGTCGATCAAATAGAGTTATTATAGTAACATAAGTCGGGATTTCTTACTATCAGAACTAATAATGCACATGGATACTCGACAGAATACTCTACATAATTGGAAAAGTCTTATTAAATCATTTAGGAATAAATATAGAAAGGGGGTAAGAGAAAGTTAACTGAAATACTTTGTGCTTACAAAATCGGAAGACTGATAATTTTCTTTGATGACCAAAAGATTGTTTTGTCTTATCAGTATAATTATTGTCGAAGGTAAATTACTTGTAACGACTGTTCGTCCTACGACTTATATAATGTTGTACTAGAAAAAAGTGGTACTATTGAAATATAAATAGAATTTTCCCTGAACTTCGAGTCCCTACTATTCATTGAACTGTCATCTTCCGTTATTTTGTCCTTAAACTTTAGAATGAAAGGGGTCTATATTCAGTGTGATCTTTTGTATTTGTTCGGGTGTCTCCACGATTCCCGTTTCCACGTGATACAATCGACCTTACCCTTTTCACTTCCCGGACTGTTGAACGACGGTGAAGACGACGTACGTCGGTCCCACGGCCCGGGAAGAGACCTTAGAAGGCACGTGACTTCGTGTCTCTTGTACACGACGGAAAATAAAACCCAGAAACAAAAGGGAAACGAACACGTTTTACGGGTAATCAATCTACACTGGATCTTCCTAAGCCCTAGAAGTGACTCTGATTTATTTCACTATAGGATATTAAAATAAATTTCGAAGAAAAAAAATTACACCTGAGAAAAAATTTCAGAAATAACTCAAACAATGTTATGACGGAGACAAGATGTGAAACCAAAAAACCGGTGTTCCGTACACTCTAGAATCGAGGGACTGGTCCCTAACTTGGGTGTCAGGGACGTAACCTTCCGTTTCAGAATTGGTGACCTCGTGGTCTCTGTTGGGAAAGATATTTAAAAGCAAAGATACTAAGAAGTTGTTTCTTTCTTTTAAAATTCGTTAAATATTTATTCTTGTTAATAGAAGGTAACAGAATATAAGTGTATACTTTTCGTAGTTTCAGGGAAATACTATCAAGGAATAAGGGTTCTCTTAGACTGGGAAATCAGTGGTCTATAATCATAAAGTATTGACCTATATTACAGGTGTCTGAGACTCTTTAAACCTGTGAGACAGTTGCACTGGTGACTAGACTCTTTTATATGAACCTTTAGTGTAAAGTTGTAGGAGTCCTAACTATACTTCGACTGCGTGATTTCGTTTTCACTGAATGATACCAAATACAGTCGTTCAATACCTGTTCCAGATTATATCCCCTCACTTTGTCTTCCGTTACCGATTTCCTATTGTAATGATTTTGTAGGTTTAGTCCTTGGTTATAATGTGCATCCAGTTTCGGTAAATTCTGTTCGAATCGGAAGTTAAATTAAAGTATAAAAGTTTAGTTATAAGTCATGTGTGACACTAGTTTCGATTCGTCTACACTAATAGAGAATATGATTTGAGGTCTTGAGTGTTTCTTTGTCGTTACGACTCACTAAATTACTCTTCGACTGGTGTGTGATGAATGTGGTGTCTGTTCCCCTACAAGCTTCTTGAACCCAGTTTTCCAAGTTTAGTTTATCAATATGAAATTCGACATTTTCCCGATAAAAGTTTTTTGTTTTTTGTTTTTGTTTTTATTCACAACCATGTCTACACCTCTTTCAACCAACTTTACGTTTCACATTTTGGTAATACTTTTTGTCATATCTCACAGGAGTTTTGTTCAAAGTCTATCTTGGTGGTATACAAGGTCGTTGTAGGAAGACCCATAGTTAGGTTTTCTTGACTTTAGTCCTAGAACTTCTCTGTAATCGTGAGGGTACTAGTATCGTCGTGATAAATGTTGTCAGTTCTGTACCTTAGTTGGGTTACAGATAGGTGTCTCGGAGTTTTTTTCTTTTAAAACGTTGTTGTACCTACTTGAGACTCCTATAATACGATTCACTTTATTCGGTCAGTGTCTTTCTGTTTATAATGTACTAAGGTGAACATACTCCATGGATTTTATCAGTTTTAGTAGCTTAGTTTCTCCTTTCCACCAACGTTCCCGACCCCTCCCCTTTGCCCCTCAACGGTTAGTTATCTGCATTTCAAAGTCAATTCGTTCTACTTAATTCAAACTCTAGACGACATATTGTAATACACGTAGTCGTTACTGTTACGTAGTGTGGGAATTTTTTAAACAATTCTGTCATCTAGAGTACACTTCACAAAAATGGTATTGTTTTAATTTTTTTAAGTCTCTGGATTGGTGGACGTGGGGGTGTTTTCAAGGGTTTTGATGGAACTACGTGGTTCATTTGAATACAGCTTGTGATCCTTTCGCGTGTATTCTCGAAAAGGAGAAAAAGTTTCCCGACGTTCTTAGTGTAGGGTCAGACCTACACTAAGGGAAAGGAGTCATTGTTAAAACTGTCGGTAGGTTCCGTTGATCCAAGATCTCAAGAGACTCTTTTATTACTTCCCGACAGTCAGGGTCTTATGTTATTCCCCTTTATTGTAAAGATGAAAAGATTTACTCTGTGAAGTGACTTGGGTTTATTTTGTTTTTGTTTACATGACGTAAAGGTAAAATAGACCGATAAACTTCTTGTCCATTCGTCTGTAGGAGTGACCGTATGAATTTCTCAGAAGTGTCTTAAAGATGGGGTACCAAACATAGACTCACGGGTCTCGCTTGACGAAAAGTAGTCAATGAGACCGACGTTTACTCCCGTCCCGAGTCCTCCTTCCGTACGTCCCTCCTTTCGTACCGTGTCACCAATCTCCGTTGTCGAAACTCTGATCCGAACAGACCCAGGTCTACGACGGAAGAGACGAAAACTTCAGTAGTAGAAGTCCTCCAATGAACTAGGGAGACTTGGAGTCGGAGAAGTGGATATTTTACCACATTGTTGGGGGAGGTGACCTTAGTAGCACTTCTAATTTACTTTAAGACAAACATTACGTACAATCGTACACGGACCACCACCCCTAATATTTTATTTGTTTTATGTGAAGAATGAAGTCCACGAAGTCTAAAGAAAGGTGAGGAATGACATCTCTTTTAAATAAGTAAGATGAACGTTGTTTGTAAACTCGGACGTCGTGACTCACTCTTTCTTCTCCCCCTTACCTGTCTCCTTGTCTTTGCATTATTTTGTTCGTGTTACTTTGGAATTAACGTCTTAGCTCCCACACCCATTTATCCTTGGGTATCACTTTAAGAAATGAAAAACATGCACATTATTAACAGTATTATTTGACAACCACTTTTTAATTCCGTCTCCTCTTCTTAATTATCTCTCTTAGTTTGATTTAAGATTCTCTTGTCTTTTAGTGTGTCTCAATTTGGACATTCGGTTTGTGGAACTTGATAGGACTAAGGACGACTCTGACACTATACCTCTATTTGGAACAATGACAGCACGTGTCTTGACAGGGTGACGACCTTGGACACACAGACCCAGTCTTGCGATTGTCCACCGACCTCTGTCTCTATCAATCTAGACTCTTCCCATAATTAAAGTGTCGAGAGAATTCAGTACGTTTTTCGGGAAGTTAAAAGTTCAGTGACAGAAGGGTTAGTTCTCCGACTTTTGTCTTGTTACATGATTTGTCTCGGTGTCGTATATCAGTTGATTTCTATACCTGAGACAAATTAATTTCACTTTTTCTACAGGGAACGAAAAGAGGAGGGATAGGAGAACCGAGGAGAGTAAGATGTGTCGAAGGGTATATCTAAAAGAGTAATAAAAAAACTTTGTTTAAAGGTGTGCTCTAGTTCTGATCCCTCAATTAGCAATTAAGGAACGTACATTTAATAGACGGGGACTGTCCTCTACGGGGGAGTTTACTGTGTAGTTATAACCTAAGTAAAGGGTTGTTGTATTATAGTCGAGGGTTAATGGTAAGGTAATCCTGGTTCCTACTGAAACCACTTTTCAAAGTAGAGGCACAGATTTAGAGTCACCCGTAGTCCTGTCAAGTCCCACAAACACGAAGTCCTAGATCGGGTCATACCAAAAGACGAGACAATCTTAAGTCAAACCAATATTAGATGATTAAGAAGACATGACTTATAAAAGGGGGTTGTAAAATAATACTTTTCATGGTCTCCCATTCCCTCAGGGCACTGTTCTATGGGTTCAATTCAATTTTATTCATTTCGTCAGTACCTGGTGTTGTATAAAATAAAAATTATGTCATTATACCTCCTTATTTACTGTAGATTTTTCAGAATTCATTAGAATGCAGAAGTACCCAACCTTTGACCGGTCATTCGAAGTATAAATGATAGTTATAATAGAAAGCGAATGTTCTTATTTAATTATAGAATAACTGTCCTTATTGAAAATGTAACAAAAACTCTAAGACGGAACATTCCTTCTCGATATTTGTAGACCGAAGATTCTTTACATGTCGGTGTCTGTAAAGAAAGTAGAGTTACGGTAAAAGTGGAGTAAATCATTTCTTGTCACCGAATATTGCAGATCCTGATTTCGTTTAACATTAGGTTTGGGCGATTATAAAGAGAAAAGGAAATAGGATCAGTTCCTGAGAATAGGTTTGGTGAAACGGAGGACGACACCTTTACCAAATATAAGAATTTCCAAACGAGAGTTCTCCCCTTTTTTTACCATGAATTGGTGATTGGTATCATCATTTTACAGACATTACACTATAACAACCATGGGCATGTACCAGATAAAGTACCTTTAACATCATGTCTACTTGATGTGAAATTATTACTAGGGTCCCGAGATCGATAATCGTCAACTCGTCGACCCTGCTTTCAGACGTGTCACTACTAGTGGTGACACCAAGTCACTCGTAGATGACATACGGTTCCTCACACAATGTCTGAAAGGAATGTAGGGTGGATTAAGAGGGTCGGTAGACCTTACCATCCAGAGTAGTAGAGGTAAAATAAAGAAAAATAAATGATTTTTTTTAAAAAAAACCGGTGTGGTACTCCGTGTGCCCTAGATGAAAAGTCTGGTACCTGTCTTGGACACGGGGGACGTCACCTTCGGACCCGGTGAACCCTTCAGGGACTAGAGGTAAAGTGTTCACTTCTTTCAGATCGAGTCCCTGTAATTTCGTGAATAGTTCTAGTCTGTCCTTAAGCCGTTTGACGGACCGGAGGAACGAGCCAGTAAGACACCCCAATCTAACATGGGTAAACTTACGGTGCCGTTATTCTAGGACCTACTCAATAAATGGTGAAATGGTAGTACTCGGAGTCCAAAAAAGTAGATATCTTATTCTTCTGATGATGGACGGGAAGTTTCCCGACGACACCACCAGTTCACCTGATTTCGTCTACATGTGTTTCGTGTTATGGGGTATGGATCAAGAACTCGTTATGGTTCATTCCTCTTTTTCACTGTGACGATGTAAAAGTACGGAAGGTCCGTTAAAAATGTAGGATTTTAAGGGTGTCAGTAACGGGAAAAGAGAGATGGACGTAAATGTTATAAGATTATGAATAGAGAGTCCTGTGTCGTAACTCTGTAAGTCCAAAAAGTGACCACCCGTGTCCTCTCCGTCCTGTCTTCTCTCTTGCTTTATTGATAGAAATAGAAGATCAAGACGGAAAAAATAGTCCAATGAGTCACGAAGAGCCATGGTAATATAAGACGTATGTGGATAAGACAGGTATGGGGTTCGTTAGGTTTGACACTTAAATATATAAGTAAATAGGAAAATTCCGTCTGTTGTTGATGTTACTAGTTTTGGGATGGTGGTTAAATACTGAATTTCATATTTTATAAATTTACCATGTTTGTATAATCGGTCCACCCTTATAGAAACAAACATCTTTATGTCAGAACACGTTTACTAAATAGAGTCGAAGAGGGACAAATACTGTTGGGTAGTTTACGTATAAGGAGGAGAGGGTAGGTTTACGCATGTGTTTGATAAATGGACTGTGTTTTGTGTCGTTTGGAAAAAAAAGAAAAACGGTGTTTTGAGACAGAAGACAACAAACCATGATTTATTATGTTTTTCTCAAAAATAAGATAAACAAATTAACTGTTTATAGTCAGTCAAAAGTGAAAAAGACATCCTTATTGAAACCGTGATCCAGTATTTTGAATTCAATATTTTCATCACCGTGTCGGAGGAACCGTATGAAAAGGACTTATGAACAAAGGGTTTCAGACTAAGTACGTTGGATTATAATGAAAGATGGATGGTACAGTACGTACCACGGTCCAGGGACTCTTTGTTTGTGATTCGTTTTTGTTCCAATGTCAGACTACCTTCCCTGTCTTTACGTGGTTTATTAGTGCACTAGTGACGTTGAGTTTGTTGTAGGTCTTTCCCTTTGCGATGTACAGGTAGTGTCCCCCTACACTGGACGAATCCCTACCGGTCACCCGAAAGGGTCCTTTCGTCGTAAACTCGACTCCAAATTAATTTCCATTTTTCCCTAGGTATTCGTTTTCCTCCGTTCTGTTTGTAAGATCTCTCTGCCCTTCTTCGTGTCTTCGTCGTACCCACCCACCTTCTTTCGGTCGCACCGACCTTGTGTCTCTGGTCTCACTTCTCACCGCTGTGACAGACTAAACATAAAACTGACGTCACCCCTCTGATCGCGTGTCATTAAGTACCACCTTTCTCTACTTGGTCAATTCACAGACGACGTGACTAGGTCTATTTTCTGGTGCCGTCGAACCTGGTCTGGTCACTACTTCTTTCGTTTATAAATCTTCCGTATTCCTTAGTCCTGGTTCACACTCCTGACACGATACTCGACACGTACATGAGAACCTTAAAAGTGTTGGTTGGATACCCTGCGTATAAGAAAGGACGTAAAGTATCTACTCTTATGACTCCGTACACCTGTAGACACGTTTCACGTCCATCAAATTTATTATCTTGGTCTTGGGGTTTGGGTACAAATAAACTGCAGTTTCGGTTAATGTTTTAATAACAATTTTTGAGCTTTATCTCAATCCTGTTTTCCAGAGATGTCGGTTCAAAGCTTTGAGTTTTCGAAGAACTAGATAAAGTAGTTCCACGGTTACCACTCGGGACTTCTTGTACCGGAATCCATGGGGGAGTATTGTGACTAAGAGAAAACTTCCAAATGTGGTGTCTTCCGGATGGATAAAGTTGTATAGCTGAACCGTTCAGGGAGTAAAGTGACCGCACGGCAAGGAAGTGGCTCGTATAGATCTTTCCTTTCGGTTTCCAGTAAAAGTAAGTACACTCTTTTGAGAAGTAGTGTAGAGTAAGTGATATACCGTGAAACCGATTTAATCGGTACATCGTGACTTCTGTCCTACGTGCGTAGGTTGGGATACTGAATTCACTATCTTTAGTCAAAGTTACTGTGTGTCGTTGGTAATGTATATAAGAGGTTGTACCGCACGAGTCAGCGAGTCCATAAAGGCTGCAAAACACTGGAGTACCTGACATCGGGGGTCCGAGGTGACCGGTACCTTAAGAGGTCCATTCTTATAACCTCGTCCAACGGTAAAGGATGAGGTCCCCTAGAAGGGTCGGGTCCGTGGCTTGGGTGTAAAGAACAGAAGACGTGACCGTCCGTCTAAGAAATGGCGACTCGGTGGACTCTTCGGGATGAGAGTGCGACGGTCCAGGATCTCTATAATAGGAGGTTGTCAAAATAAGTCACTGTTTCTTTTCTTCCTTCACCTATATATCAAAATTGTGCAAAGGTTACTGAGTAAAAGACTTCGAGATAACTGTCTGAAGAAGTTGGTAGTAGGTTTATTTTGAGCTCGTTTTCGTGTCTCGGGGTTTACGGGTTACCGATCAGAACCGTTGTGGGTATATTCAGATCACAAAGACTAGTGTAAAATCATTAAATAAAGTGACAACGATTTATTATGAAAGGTTTTCACAGTGTACGAGAAGAAGAGAGTTCGAGTAATTTTATATACATAATGTATTAAATTTAGTCCCTACCATTGCTGTCGGCTCGGAGACTAGATAAAAAAATACCGAACATTCGACTTTTACTGATATGTCACCTTCACTCTTTATCTAAATTCCCTGATCTAGACTATCTGACTCACGGACTACTTGATACCTACCTCCATGCACTGTGACATGTCCTCTGTCATTAGTTCTGGTAGGGGTTCTTTTTCTTTACGTTTTTTCGTTTTACCGACAGACTCTTCCGGATTGTTTATCGACACTTTTCTTCCCTTCGTTTTTCGTTTCCTCTTTTCCTTTCTATATGGGTAAATTTACGTCTCAAGGTTTCTTATCTTTCCTCTCAATACTTTCGGAAGGAGTCTCTAGTTACGTTTCTTTATCTCCTTTTGTTGTCTTACCCTTTCTGATCTCTAGAGAAGTTCTTTTAATCTCTATGGTTCCCTTGTAAAGTACGTTTCTACCCGAGTTTTTTCCTGTCTTTACCATCCCTGGATTGTCTTCGTTTTCTATAATTCTTCTCCACCGTTCTTATGTGTCTTCTTGACATGTTTTTTCTAGAAGTGCTGGGTCTATTAGCGCTACCACACTAGTGAGTGGATCTCGGTCTGTAGGACCTTACACTTCAGTTCACCCGGAATCCTTCGTAGTGATGCTTGTTTCGATCACCTCCATTACCGTAAGGTCAACTCGATAGAGTTTAGGACTTTCTACTACGACACTTTCACGACGTGAGTTATACGGTCGTTTAAACCTTTTGAGTCGTCACCGGTGTCCCGACCTTTTCCAGTCGAAAGTAAGGATAGGGTTTCTTTCCGTTACGGTTTCTTACGAGTTTTATGGTGTATTAACGTGAGTAGAATGTGCGATCATTTCATTACGAATTTTTAGAGGTTCGGTCCGAAGTCGTTATGTACTTGGCACTTGAAGGTCTACAAGTTCAACCAAAATCTTTTACGTCTCCTTGGTCTCTAGTTTAACGGTTGTAGACGACCTAGTAGCTTTTTCGTTCTCTCGAGGTCTTTTTGTAGATAAAGACGAAATAACGGATACGGTTTCGGAAACTAGAAAAACAAACACACACCTAGTGTTATTTGACACCTTTTAAGACTCTATCTACCCCTATAGTCTAGTGGACGGAGAACTCTTTGGATATACGTCCAGTCCTTCGTTGTCAATCTTGACCTGTACCTTGTTGTCTGACCAAGGTTTGTCCTTTTTCTCATGCCGTTCCGACATATAACAGTGGGACGAATAAATTGAATATAAGTCTCATGTAGTACTCTTTGCGACCCGACCTCCTTCGTGTTCGACCTTAGTTCTAACGGCTCTCTTTATAGTTATTGGAGTCTATACGTCTACTATGGTGGGAATGCCGTCCTTCACTTCTTCTTGATTTCTCGGAGAACTACTTTCACTTTCTCCTCTCACTTTTCCAACCGAATTTCGAGTTGTAAGTCTTTTGATTCTACCATAGGCCAGGGTAGTGAAGTACCGTTTATCTACCCCTTTGTCCTCTTTGTCACCGACTGAAATAAAAAGCCCCGAGGTTTTAGTGACGTCTACCACTAACGTCGGTACTTTAATTTCTACGAATGAGGAACCTTCTTTTCAATACTGGTTGGATCTATCGTATAATTTTTCGTCTCTGTAATGAAACAGTTGTTTCCAGGTAGATCAGTTCCGATACCAAAAAGGTCACCAGTATATACCTAGACTCTCAACCTGACATTTCTCCCGACTCACGACCTCTTAACTACGAAAACTTGACACCACAACCTCTTCTGAGAACTCTCAGGGAACCTGACGTTCCTCTAGGTTGGACGGGTAGGATTTCCTCTAGTCAGGACCCACAAGTGACCTTCCTGACTACAACTTCGACTTTGGGGTTATGAAACCGGTAGACTACGCTTCTTGACTGAGTAAACTTTTCTGAGACTACGACCCTTTCTAACTCCCACCCTCCTCTTCCCCTGCTGTCTCCTACTCTACCAACCTGTACCCAAACCCCCGAGGTCTTCAACCACTAGCTGCCCCTCCGGACCGTACGACACCAAGTACCCCAGAGTTTATAAACCTGTGCTGACTCGCTGACTAGACTTCGACTTTTATTAAAAATGTAAAAACTTCCAAACTTTTTCACTTTTCCTCTGCTCCCTCTGATCCTTCCTTTTTGTTTATTATTCTTTTCACGAACCGTCTTTGTTATACATCGTCCGTTTCCCGAAGGGACCATCGAGTCAACCATTTCTTAGGCGGACGTTACGTCCTCTGGGGTCAAGCTAAGGACCCAGTCCTTCTAGGCGACCTCTTCCCTATCCGATAGGTGAGATCATAAGAACCCGAAGGAAATACCAAGTCGACCGTTTCTTAGGCGGACGTTACGTCCTCTGGACCCAAGTTAGTGACCCTGTCCTTCTAGGGGACCTCTTCCCTTTCCCATGGGTGAGGTCATAAGACCGGACTTCTTAAGACCCCAACGTTTCTCAGTCTGTATTGACTCGCTCAAAGTGAATGAAGTGAACTTCGAATTTTAGAAATGGTGGTCGGAATGTCTTTCAAAAGTATAAAATTTTTTCATTGAGTATAAAATTTAATATACATATGTCAAACTTGTCTTTAAAATATATAAATAAATATATATATATACACACATATATACATATGTATATATGTATATATGTGTATGTGTGTCGGGTATTGTGTATACACACAATTGACACCTACAAAATCCTATTCTGCTGATACGTATAAAATATTATAAAAAAACAAAACGACACAAAAGACTTCCTTTACATGAGATAAAATATTATTCTTGACTCTTTTTAAATGTATCAAGTCGGTAGGTCGAATTCTGGCTCGGAGTTTACAGATAGTTGTCTACTTACATATGTCTTCTACGCATGCATTTTTGTTATCTTATAATGAATCGGGACTTTTTCTTACTTTATTACGGTGAACGTTGTTGTACCTACCTGGATCTCTAATAGTATGAACAACGGTTTTCCCTCCCCTGATCACCTCCCTTCCTATCCTTCAAACCCCAATCATCTTACTTATTTGTTGTTCCTGGATAACATATAGTGTCCTTGATACAAGTCATTGGATACTATTTACTATTACCTTTTCTTATACTTTTTCTTACACACACATATATACACACACACACACACACACACACACATTGACTGAGTGAAACGATATGTCGTCTTTAATTGTATAACATTTAGTTGATGTCAAGTTAATTTTTTTTTCTGGTTCAGTATCCATGACTAGGATATGTTTGAAGAAAATCTGTCGTAAATAACGTAATAAAATATCGACATAGGGATTCACATGGATGTTGTACTTTTAAAGATTTTATGTCTTTTAGGTGTCCCTTTTTTGTTTAGTATGTAACAGGGTCTTCTCTGACTTGTGATAATTGTTAAGTGTGAAAACCTCTTCGATGAAAAGAATTGGATTTTAATGATGTTTATCAAATTACACGATAAATATATAGGAATATACTAAGAAGTTATAGAAATATCATGAAGTAATGTTCTTACTTGACATTAAATTAGTTAGAATAAAATCTCTAATAAGAAAACGAAGGATAGAGAAAGACTACGGTCGTTATTACGTTAGTTGTACGAGGATATATTTTGAAAACCTGAAGACAAAGCAATGTTATTTAAGGATCTCCATCTTAACTATCTAGTTACATGTAAAGACGTCAGTCGTTTTTGTTCTGGACCTAGACTGACCAAGTCTAGTACTCGAGGAATGACGTTTTCAGTCCGAATTTAACTTCTTTCATCTGGTATGTCCATACTGGATTTAGTTTGGGGAATACTAATATATCACCTCCACTACTTATCTAAGTTCCCTAATCTAGATCGTGTGTCTCACACACTTCTTGATATCTACCTCCGAGTATTGTGAGATGTCCTCCACCACTGGTTTTGGTAGGGGTTCTTTTTCTTTACGTTCTTCCGTTTCACCAACAGACTCCTCCGGAATGTGTATCGGCTCTTTTCTTCTTTCCGTTCCTATATAGGTTGACTTATGTCTCAAGGTCTCTTATCGTCCCTCTCGATTCTTTCGGACTTTTATGTTTCTTTATCACCTTTTGTTATCTTACCCTTTCTGATCTCTGGAGAAGTTCTTTTATTCTCGATGGTTCTCTGGTAAAGTACGTCTCTACCCGTGTTATTTCCTGTCTTTGTCATACCTGGATTATCTTTGTCTTCTAAAATTCTTCACCGTTCTGATATGTCTTCTTGATACGTTTTTTTCCAGAATTACTGGGTCTATTGGTGTTACCACACCGGTAAGTTGATCGGTATATAGGACCACACACTTCAGTTCGTCCGGAATCCTTCGTAATGACATTTATTTCTATCGAGGTCGACTCGATAAAGTTTAGGATTTTCTACTACGAGAATTTCACGACGTGAGTCATACAGTCGTTTAAACGTTTTGAGTCGTCACCGGTGTCCTGACCTTTTCCAATCAAAAGTAGGCTTAGGGTTTCTTCCCGTTACGGTTTTTTACAAGTTTGATGGTGGGTTAACGTGAGTAAGTGTACGATCCGAAGTTGTCATACATTTGGTTCTTGAAAGTCTACGCGTTCGACCTAAATCTTTTCCGTCTCCTTGCTCTCTAGTTTAACGGTCGTAAGTGACTTAGTGTCTTTTTCGTTTTTCTTGAGGGGAGGGAGGTTTTTCTTTGTGTAGATGGAGACGAAGTAACTGATACGATTTCAGAAGAACACTAGGTGAAACACCTAGTGTTGTTTGACACCTTTTAAGAATTTCTCTATCCTTATAGTCTGGTGGAATGGACAGAGGACTTTTTGGACTTACGTCCAGTTCTTCGTTGTCAATCTTGGTCCGTACCTTGTTGTCTGACCAAGTTTTAACCCTCTCCTTATCCAATTCCGACATATAACAGTGGAACGAATAAATTGAATATACGTGTCACATGGTACGTTTCACGACCCGACCTACTTAGTGTTTAACCTTAGTTCTGACGGTCTTCTATATTGTTGTTGAAGTCTATACGTGTACCATGGTAAGATTACCGTCTTTCACTTCTCCTTGATTTCTCAGAGAACTACTTTCACTTTCTCCTCTCACTTTTTCTACCGAATTTTTGTTTCTAGGTACCGTAGGTCAGGGTAGTGAAGTACCGTTTGTCTACCCATTTGTCACCTGTCACTGTCTGAAATAAAAGAACCCGAGGTTAGTGACGTCTACCACTGACGTCGGTACTTTAGTTTTCTACGAACGAGGAACCTTCTTTTCGATACTTGTTGGATCTGTCGTATAAGTTTTCGTCTCTATAATGAAACGGTTGTTTCCAGGCAGATCAGTTTCGAGACCGAAAAAATCATCAGTACATACCTACACTCTTAACCTGACACTTCTTTCGACTCGTGGCTTTTTGACTACGAAAACTTGACACCACAATCTCTTCTTAGAACTCTCAGGGAACCTGACGTTCCTCTAGGTTGGTCAGGTAAGATTTCCTCTAGTCGGGACCCTAAAGAGACCTTCCTTACTACGATTTCGACTTTGAGGTCATGAAACCGGTGGAGTACACTTCTCAACTGAGTGACCTTTTCTGAGACTACGACCCTCCCTAACCCCCGTCCTCCTCTTCCCCTGCTGGCTCCTACTCTACCGACCTACCGTAGTGACTGAACTACCTGTACTCAGACTGACTTGAGGCCCTCGACCACTACCTGTCCCTCCGGACCGCACGACGCTAAGTACCCCAGCGTTTCTCAGCCTGTGCTGACTCGCTGACTTGACTTGACTTGACTGACTACCTACGCTCTCAACCTGGTATTTCTTTCGACTCGCGACTTGTTAACTACGAAAACTTGACACCACAACCTCTTCTGAGAAATCTCACGGAACCTGACGTTCCTCCAGTTTGGTCAGTAAAGATTTCCTTTAGTCAGGACTTATAAGTAACCTTCCTGACTACGACTTCCACTTTGACGTTATGAAGCCGGTGGACTATACTTCTCGACTGAGTGACCTTTTTAGAAAGTACGACCCTTTCTGACTTCCGTGTTCCCCTTCCCTCACTGTCTCCTACTCTACCAACCTACCGTAGTGACTGACTTACCTGTACTAAAGTCGTTTGAGGCCCTCTCTCACTTCCCGTCTCCTCGAATCCCCCGACGTCAAGTACCCCTACGTTTTTCAGTCTGTGTTGAACCACTGACTTATTGTTGTCTGTTACGCCCTATTAGAGGGGTAGACATCTCCGAATCAATCAGTATAGAAAAACGAACCGAGAAATGTCGTATTTTCTTTGTAAATATCCACCACCCTTAGTCCTAACGATAGAACCCCTGGTATTAAGTCGGGTTACCTCCTTTGTAAAGGTCATCGTTAGTAGTTTGAAGAAAGTACAGGGTTTTCCGATCAAAGGGAAAGGAAAGTGGTTTTTTCTTTTCTTTTATGGTTGAAATTTTATTCCCTTTTTCGGTGAATCAGATAAATTCTATGAATTTTTGATAGTTCTTGGAGTCAAATGACCTAGTCATGACCCTATCCCTCTGACTCTTCGGGAGAAAACAGGAACTGAAACTCCATGTTGGAGGAAAGATAATGGAATTTACACTGACGACACAAGTAAATTACGTACCTTTGTTAATGGTGTACAAGATGATTTTTTCTCTTGGACTTAGTATTGATCTAGATGGAGTTTGATTATTACGAATAAAACTATTGTTAGTGGTTGTGATTATTAAAAATACGAAAGAAGAAGTGTCTCCTTAAAAGTTATCGGTACAGAGAGAGTACTAGAAAGACCTTAAAAGACTGCATTGATACTGTCGAATATAAAGGATGTGTACCATACGGTCTAGGATATGATTTAAGAAGTAATTTGACGGGGTTTTATACACTACACTCTTGATAGTCGCGAGGGTAAAACGTCTACTCTTCTCACTCCGAATCTCTCCCAATGTGTCCTTCTAGTCACCCTTTTGACCTTACCTAAGGACCAGACACACTGAGATGTCGGACTCGGGAAGGTAATCTGATGACTACCCTATAGAAGAATGTTGTGGAAATAGAGTCGATTCAGAATGAAATAAATCTGCTTCCATACATAAAAATTTCCCTTTGTTTGTTTAAAACGAGACTTTATGGATTATGTTCTGTTCACGATGATCTATGCTTTATTTCCACTTACCCGAAACCCGGAGTAAAACGTCTTGTCGAAGTAAATGGGTCCGTATATTTTCCGTCCGCTATATACACTGGTTTGTCGGGGTTCAGCATAGCAGGTATTATTCGGACCCGGAAATGAGGTGGTTTGATGATCGCTCGTTCGTCCTACTAAAGTAGAGTTGGTAGAAAAGGGTGGTAGTCAAGATGACTTCTTCGAGTCCTAGTTTCGATTCCCTTTACCTTCCTTTGTATTTCTTTTCCTGGGTCCCCTTGGTCATTGTGTTGCGTATGAGGTATTTATCGATTCCGGTTGACCCAATGTCCTTTAATTCTTTTCTAGTCTTTCCGATGTGGTAAGACTTGTACCTATTCCAGTACTCTTTCCTGTCTAGACTTTTGAGTGTGAATAGGGTACTGGTATTATACGTCCACTTTTATAAAACCGAGACTCTTCGGTAAGTTCTTGAGTATAAGAACCTGAAAGGATCCCCAGGTCACCAACCCTGAACCGGAAGGTTACGTTCCCCACACCCAGACTAGGGACCGGTCCCTTGATTCTAGGGTGTACGGAGCCCCGGTTCCCTGGTCTTGTGTCCTGTGTCCGTTACGGTATTGTCTAAATTATTCCTGAAGTCTTTGCCAGGTGTGTGTATGTGTGTGTGTTTCGTGTGTTTCCTAAGGAGACCTGGTAGCTAGTCACCGAGATATTGTTGTACTTGAGTCCTCTTTCTGTTCATTTGGGTGGAACTGTCTGCAGGGGGTCGGTTACTAGTCGCAGTGTAACAGGAAGGTCGTCTCCGATGTCCCTATGTATAGACCCGCTTCTGAATATAGTAGGGCCCCGTGCAAGCACTAAGAGACGAAACTCCACTACAGTTTTTAGAAGTGCGGGACCTTTTATTTCATCGTAATTCGTAGGAACTGAGCTCTCTTCCTTTCACTTTCCTTTAAATTATTACCGGTGACGATATGGGTCACTATTACTCGTGACGTTTCATAACTGTCACAAATAACCCACGGTGACCCTTGGTGTCTTTGCAAGACTGAGGTGTGCTTAGGCCACTTTTGGGTCTTGTTTTCCTTTGGAAGTAGGAAGAAAAGTCCGTTTCCTCTAAAATACTCGTCTACCGTGTTCGTTGTGTTTACCATTTACATATCCATAGTCGTTAATGCAAAGGTTTTACTGTCTGTTCTTTGTAAATACATACATAACAATGTGGAGTTCATACCCTAAACCAAAAGTCTTTTCGAAACTTAGACTTTTGGCTGATCCATTTCTTTTGATGTGGACTGTAAACTTTCATGAGTTTAGTTCTTTGTAACTCGTTCGTCGATTTACTTTTATTAGGTTCTCCGGTATATAGACAACTGGTACTGACACTGGGTCTTCTCATCCTTTTCAGGGTTGATCGTGTCGTCGAAGACCCTCCAAAGATGGTACGTTTTACCTTATCGACCCCTGAAGGTTTACGTTCCCCGAACCCAAGCTTTGGACCAGTCCCATGTCTCGAGTATACTGCAACGTCGTACCGTTTTATTTTTTTCCTTATCGTGGTTAAACGATTTAACATGCAGTTTTAAGGTTTTCGATATCAATACGGTCTACAGGATTTCCATTAAAAGTTTGAAAGACAAGGGGGTTGAGTATAGCTGACTTGAACTCCATTCACTTCGTAGTTTTTGATCCTAGGTGAAAAAGTTTCCGTCCGGATAAAACCCAACCACTAATAAGACCCTCATTTTCTTTAGTCGTTATAGGACGGGAACAAAGTATAGCTGACCGTGAACGGGAACCGATTATCCGTTTACCATAAAAGTTTTGGTACAAGGGTAACGTCGGGAAGGTAATAATTCTACGGAAAAGTAAAAGAACCGATAAGAGGTACGGAGCCCAAAGAAGGAGATTTTATCTCAGGTCTTATACAACCTTTAATGAGAGACTACCTTCGGTTTTCGTTAGATTAAAGAAGTGGGAAGGCCCATACTATAGTTAGCGGTACCCGTGGAAAGTCTTTACCACTACCCTCCTCACCGTAGGGGTGGGAAACAGTGTCGGGAGACCCAAACCGGTAGGAAGACCACGACTTGTTCGGAATCTCTCTACCTCTACGTGAAAATGGTATAATAACCGGGTCCGTTAGTCTACCGGGGAGGTGAAGTGTGAGGAATACAAGGGAAGGGGAAGTACGTCTTGACTTCTGAAGGTAGACGAGTAGGTTCTAGCAAGTTTGTCGTCGTTGATCCCCGTTTATATTTTTGTCTTAAAAATTTTGGTTCTCGGTATACCATTTAAGGAATAATAAAAACGGACCTGTAAGTTGTTCATTGTTTGTTTTAAAAATTTTTTAATTAACCTCCTATTAACGAAATATTACGACACGATAAAAGACGACATGTTGTAGTACTTAGTCGGTATACATATGTATATAAGGGAGAGAGAACTTACGGGGAGGGTAGAGAGTGGGGGCTAGGGTGGGGAGATCGAGTAGTGTCTCGTGGTCCGACTCTAAGGACACAATGAGTCGTTGGAGGGTGATCGATAGATAATGTGTGTATTGTCACAGATATACAGCTATGATGAAAGAGTTAGGCAGGGTGGGAGAGGAGGGCGACATAGGTGTTTAGGTTCATTGTTTGTTTAATGAGAGTTATAAAATTTATGTCTGAACATCACCGTGTACTAAGCGTAAAACCTTTCATAGGGGTCAGATAGACTAGGATAGATCCTGTGACAAATTTTACAAAGTCATAACTTCAATACTGCGTCAGGTCGGTGTTCTACCGTGGTTTTGTGGTTTTCAGTCTCTTTTATCTCGCGTACATACCATAAATCGGTCTTCTAAAAATGGTGTCTTTCAAGAAGTTCATTAACTGGTCCTAATTAAATAAATCATTAAACCCTTTAGTTTTGAAATCTTGAAAAGAGACTTTTATTCTAATCGGTGTCTAAGTCGACGTTACTAATCTTTCCCAGTTTGAGTTCTTTTTAGTGTTACTGAACTCGTCAACAATAAGTGCAGTGTTCTCTTTACATGAAATCTTAAATTGAAGATGTCTTTAAAGTCTCATCGATAGATAGTTTTTTTTTATACTACTTATTTAAGATACTGGTTTTTATTGACCAGTTTGGGAGATGTATCTCTACATCAAGAAAATCTTTAGTGTGTAATAATTCCTTAGTTTTTTAAAAAAAGAACGATATAGGTTAAATTTAGGATATTCTTTTCTGGAAATATTTTATATATTGTTATGTATGATATATATTAAATATGTTACGTCTTGAATTTTATACATTCCATCTGTGTCTTAAGACTTTGTGTCAATAGAAAATTTTCATAAGGAATTACCTTAAAAATTTTAAGAGTAATATTCACAGTTAAAGTTACATGGAGTCATATTATGGGGTGGAGGTTTTTTCCTTCTTTTTTCCATTATCTTTCATTTAAGTGTAATAATTATAAAAATATATAGAAAGAGTCATCGGTCTCCCCGTGTGTGTGTGCATGTTTTCCACTACCCCTCAATATTAATTTATTCACCGGTAGTAGTATTTATTCGACTCAAATCAGAGTATTTTTACGGTCTTTACAAATTTCAAGAGACAGTAGGTACTTTCTCTTTCCGTCGGAATGTTGTAGGAATCACCTCCGTCTTGAAAATGATTTCTGTACACCAGGACACAAGGGCAACCTATGTGTGTCCTATCTAGAGGATGTACGAGTCACTAGAAGATTCGGTAGAGCTGACCGGGTCCAAGATTCTTTAAGAGTGGTGGTGGTTCCGACGGACGAAGGTCAATCACTGGGAATCCCTGCCGGAGGTCGACACTGAGTCGGAGAGGGTACCCAGTACTACGTCTCTTGTCTCGATTCCGCCAGTGACTCATACACGCCCCAAAACACTACCCTGTCCAGACTTTGACCCCTAGTCTCCACTTTCGAACTCTCATACCGGGAATGGTGTGTGATCCAGTCCGAGGTGATTTCTGTCCATCGGTGACTGTTAACATAAGTTGTACTTCTTGACCATTCTGGTGTCCCAGACAGCAAGGGGGGTGGGGGGGCTGAGTCACCGGAGTCAGCCCACTGCCCCTGACATTTTTTTTTTTTTTTTTCACCCGCCCCGGACCCTCTCGAGGTGGTCGTGGACGACCTCCCCGCCGAGACGACCTGCCGGCCCCCCTCTCCGTACCTCTACGTCCCGCTCCGCAGAGGGAGTGGTTGTGGGTGGTTCTTTACCGGTGATCTCATAATTTTCCCGTTGTCAGACGTGGACCCAGTCCAATTTATTCAGGAGTTAAAGTTTAATCTTCAAGACAATTGGGATTGCCTCCTAGGGCCACTTCCGACACTCGACTGAGTAATGTTCTTTCTCGGGCGGACCCAGCTCATATGCCGTCCTACGTGTCTCATCACCCCCGGCCCCGACCCCCCGGTGTCCCCTTTGGAGTCCGTCGCCGTCTCAGGAGTCAGTCGTGGCCTTGTCGCGTGGACTCGACGGCGCGCCGGCGACGAGCCTCTTTGTCGGACCTTCCTTCTCGCCCGTCCGACCCCGACCTCCCCCGGAGGACTCCCGTTGGCGCGGGCAATGGCTCCGCCCGTCGTGGACGGAATGATTCGTGTCTCTTGTTCAAAGCAAAAACAAAAGAATAAAAAATTTTATGTCGTGAAGGGACGATGTGGTTATTAATGATCCAACCGGTTTTTCCAAGCAAACCTAAACAGACACTGTAGTATGTCCTTTGGGCTTACTTGAAAAACCGGGTGGGTTACGTAAGAAAACATAGGTAAAAGGGTTGTCTGTTAATACAAGGTTAAGTCGTTTTACCTTTTGTATTTTCGAGAGGGTGGTGATAGGTCTCATTTTCCAGACCTGTTCAAGAGTGTTTTAGATACCCATTGAAGTGTCGGTGCAGAGGATTTATACTCAAGTGTTCTTCTTTTGTGACCGTTACACCTTTTTAAGTCCTAAACTTTTATTATTTTGAATAGATCCCTTATTCTTTTTTAGAGGATGAGGATGGTGGTGCACTTACTCGGTATTGCATTTCGTCTTTGCTTGAAGTCCTTATTAAGAGAAATAAGAGTTCACTGTTCTTTTATCTCGTTCTTTAATTATTGTTTCCTATTCTTCTCGTTTTGTTCACCTTTTTTTCCTTTATTTTTTGGTTTTATGAGAGATAGGAACCCATTTTCTCCTTTAGTTTAACGGCGGTCTCGTGAACCCTTTACTTTTATGTTTATCATGTTTGGAGTTGAAATCCCCTACGTTAGTTTCGACATTTGTTCCCATGCAGGTATCGAGAGTTTCAATTATTACTTGTTTTTGTCTACACACATATGTTCGATGTACCTTTTGTTTTTAAGAAATGACTCCCTGTCTCCTCCTCTCGTTTTATTTACCTTTCTATGTCTCACATGGATCTACTGTTCTGAGTCTTAAGAGTGACTTCTCGAATTCAGAATGGTTTAATTGGATGTCAAAAGTACGTTTGGGGTTCTTTTAGGGTTTCCTTAATAAAGATCTCGAAGATTTTACGTTACTTGAGTAAACTTTTACACACTATTATTGTTTTTTTAAAAAAATTAATTCGTTAAACCTCCGCCCCCCCCCCCAGTAGACGGGATGATCTATGATTTTGAAAAAGAAAAATTAATTGTGGGGGTTGTCATCTCGTCACCAGAGTCTTGACTGTCCACTTCCTTTTTCCTTTCTTTTTAACTGTTTCTACTTGGTTTTACTATTCCAGTCTGTGACCCCTCTCCCTGTACAGACATATATGTACCCCACCCACCCCCACACACACAAATTATACCTGTGAATAAATGTCCTTTTGTACAAGTCTCGTATAATTCGTCTAACGTTTTGTCTAATTTATGTTACTGAAAATTTATTTTATACTTACACATAGGTATATATTTTGGACTTTCTGTTTCTCTAGTAGTGAACTCTCTCCTGTTCACTAAAACATAATAAGGAGAAATTATTGATAAGATGTGTCGTGTGCACTTAATAAGAAATATTACAATTATCTATACCCCTACTTTCAGTTAGAAGATTAAAATTGTCAGTTCTATTAAATCCCCTTTTAGACTTTATTTTGTTTTAATTTTTAAGTGACCTTGACTTTTCTGATAAACACTAGGGGATAGATACCTACTCTTAAGTGTATATACCATAGATTAAAAGTTTATTTTGTGATTGAAGAAAATCTTTTGAGAATTATTTTAGAACAACGTTAAGGGTGGGTCCGGTTCCAGTGAGGTGAAATAGGAAAGACGACACCAGTCACACTAAAGACGTTACTCTCCTTCGACTCGGACGACCCGGGGTCGGAGGGAAACAGAGGACGAGACCGAGGTTCCTTTTGAAGGTCGTCTCCCGTCCTTCCTCTCTTACAACTTAAGTCAGACTTAAAGGTCTCAGGATGATGTTATTTGGGACACATGGGACGGGACTGTGTTTAGTTTCCTCATTTCTCCGACCAGGGAATTACAATAAAAATATTATGTCGGAGTCATCATGGATAGACTACACTGACTGAGTGACTACCCACGAGTTTTTGTCGTCTCCCCCCGTCCACCCGTCGATTACAGGATCGAAGATATTTGGTCAATGCAAAATTGAGTAAAGGTAATACGAAAATCTGTGCGAAGTATAATAAAAAGAGTACAGAAAGTTTACCACCATCAAAGTAGTGGAATGGAAATACAAACTTTTAATTCTCTACTAGAGATTTGTTTATCGGAATTTATACAATCTCTTCTAGTAACGAAACCTCTTAAGAAAGCAATTCAGTTTATGACCAAGACTCAGTACCCTAGCACCCACGGTGTAATATAGATCAAGTGACTCTTGTTACATAAATGAAGAGTAGAGGGGTTTACATAGCCCCTTTATGTAGTTTAGAATATCTATGAAACGATCTGTGTCTTCCTTATTGTTTATAATCTGTGACTCATCCGAAAAGGACCCAGATTTTCAGTAAGGAAGAAAAGAACAGGTTTTTGTGTTACACAAACGATACCCTCCTCGACACATTAAGGGTTTAGGAGATCAGTAGACCGAACAGAAATCAACCGTTACAGAGAAGGGACTTCTTAGGGTACCTGTCTCCTTGGACCATCCGACGTCCGGTACCCCAGCGCTTCTCAGCCTGTCTGACTCGCTGAAGTGAAAGTGAAAAGTGAAAGTACGTAACCTCTTCCTTTGCCGTTGGGTGAGGTCACAGGAACGGACCTCTTAGGGTCCCTGCCCCCTCGGAGCACCCAACGGCAGATACCCCAGCGTGTCTCAGCCTGTGCTGACTTCGCTGAATCGTCGTCGTCATGGCATAGAGTCTGTGTCTCCGTAGACGGGAGAAAGTGTGTAGATTTTCTTTCCCGGGACCCTGACTAAGTAGGTTCCTTATGTAGGTGTGTGAGACTCTTTCCCGAGTACATGTGACTGCGGTACAGGATGAGGATTTTACGACGAGAAAGGAAAACGAGTTACAGTCTCCTATACTGAACACGTGTTGAACAGTATTTAAACTTCAGAAAACTTCCACGACACGGCACGAGTCAACGAAGTCAGTACAGACTGAGAAACTCTGTGATACTTGACATTCCGCTCTGGAAGAGACAAACCAAATCCAATGACGCCGAGGAACCAAAGTCCCTACAGCTGACCAGAGGGGAAACCAGACTCGTCGCTACAGGACCTTAGCCAAACAGACGAACGTGTTTCGAGAGACCTTGCAGTGTCATGGGTGAAGAGGACAGGAGGGGGCTGGGCCGGACAGGAAGAGGAGATACAATGACCGAACTAGGGTACTTCACAAAGAAAGACAGAAGGGAGACGTGAGGTGAGTTAAGAAAATTTTTACGAACATAAAATATAATTTCGTGTCAGCTAATTGTTGCGACGTAATCAAAGTCGTTTCACTAAGTTGATATGTGTACGTAGATAGATCCTAAGAAAAAGTCTAAGAAAAGGGTAAATCCAATAATGTCTTATAGCTCGTCGTAAGGGACACGATATGTCATCCAGGACCAACCAATAGATAAAATAACCAATATATAAATAGATAGTTATCTCGTCACACACGTACAGTTAGGGTTAAGGGTTAAGTGACTTGGGAAATGAGTACTCAGGATAGAGAATCAGGTATGTGTCATATTTTAGAATTTACAGTCGATCTTTAATGTTTTAATAACGGTAATGACAGGAAAATTTGAGAGGTTTATTTTACTACGACATGTACGTCGTAAACTACCTATTGTAGAACGTCAAAGTCTATCCTTCCCAATCCTAAAAAGGTAGGATTGCATACCCTGAAAGTCCGTCTTTGCATAGTGGACCGTCCTTCCGGTTCCTTTCAAGACAAAGACGCTAAATTCCGTACTATTCGACGAAAAGAATGTGTGTGAGATACGATTAAATTGATGGTGTTTTGATGGACGAACATAAAGTGACTGTAAATTATTTTAGGTAAAGAAAGAAACTGGGTATTTTGACGGATCTCTGGATGACTCGTGCTTAGAAGATGTTTCGTAAAATCTCCCCTTCGGTAACTCCCTTGATGGGAATTTTCGTCGACCAATTAAATAAACCAAGTAGAAGGTGTAGGACATTATAACTTAACAGTAATAGTGTTATGACTCTCGTTAAATTCGAGTTACCCTCGATTCATGTCTCTCTCCTTTTTGACAAAGGTTCTCCAGATAAAAAAACAACCTCTTTCATAAAATCCCGAAATAGAGGGTATTTAGGTGTAAGACCGTCAGTCGTGAGAACCATGAATATAAAGTTATCCTCGGGAGTGTAGGAGTCGTTATATGAAATAAGAGGATACAAAACACGACTATTTAGATAGATCATGAAAGAATATGGTGTAGAGTCTTAGAGGGTGTGTGTCCGACCCTAAGGATACCCCGACATTATTTCGACGGCTAAGACCATCGGATTGTGGGTAGTAATGGGTAGTGGGTAAGAAGGGACCACCTCCTTTTCCTCATACTAACCTGGAAAAAATTAGTAGAACACGAGAAGGTTCATATATTTAGTAAACTCAGTAAACCCGAGGGATTATGGTCGTTGTGACGAACGACTCCGAGCCCAGACTCGGGTACCCACTTCCACAAAGGAGGTCTTTCCTGTCTCTCGGAACCTCTTTTGTCTGAGATGTCCTCTATTTACGAATTAGTCTCTTCTATGACCTCGAGTCTTACTGTCTCTTTATTTCTCTCGTTTTATTTTAGGTCGTTTAATCTTATACGGTTTATAAATGACAGGGTCATTTTTGTTTCCCGTATTACTACTCCTCCCGAACAGTGTCTTCCTAAAAATTTAGATTCTAGCCTTCTCTAATTCCTATTTTGACTTCAGTTCTTCCGTTCACTCTTTTTTTAACCACTCGTACCTCTTCTGAACCCCATCATCGACCGTCGTCTGTCCTAAGAACTTAGAACTACCTCTGTCTTTACTGGTTCTTCGTCGTCGGACGTCTCGTCTCTTGTGGAGACATGACGAAGGACGAAACCGAGTCATGGCTTCAAATTTTGTGTGTCGGAAGGACTGGTAGTGACTCTCTTTTGAGTGTAGTACATTCTTCTTTTACCCCTGAAGGATTTATATACTGACGAGATTTAATCCACCAATAAAAGACGTGTTCAAGATCAGGTGGGTAGAGGAAAGGACTTTTCACCCGATTGGACTAATTTTCGTCAAACTGTGTCCGGTCTAGAACGATGGTCTCTTTCGGAAACATGTGTCCATCTAAAGGTCCCGGGTACACTGTCCGGTAAACGAAGGGCCGTTATAGACTTACTTGTGTCGACTTTTCGTTGTGTCCAAAAACTGTTTAAGAACTTCAATTAATACATGGTCTTTATACGAAACTTTAAATTTTTTTGTAGTATAGTTGTATTTCATTGTCAGTTAAATCATCGGTTCTTTAGGTTCGATACTTAAGTCACACTTGGTTGTTTCAATTTGTGTTCTCCACGGTGAATCCTCGCAAAGGAAGTGTAATTTTTTTCTTATTTTTGGATCGTTACTGTCTCTATATTTAGATACAGATGGGTGGGTGGATAGACCCAAATCGTTAGTTGACCTGGGTCGTACACTCCTTCTAAGGATAAGTTTGATCGTTGTACGTTAAAGACGTGTACGTTGAGTGTTAACGTTTACCCTAAGGTCTCTACTTACTCCGTAAATTTTTTCAATTAAAAAGATGATTTTTTTTTTGTCGGAGAGTACACCTAGGACTTCTGAATTGTCTCGACCAACAAGTTTAGTTTTTAGAACTCAGGCAAAAAGTCGAAAGTCGACAGACTCCTAGATAAGGGACCCTGACCCAAGTTCCAACCTGGGGAAGGGGTTGTCTTATTTGTAGGTGACCCACTACGTTGAACTTACTTGCAAGACACACTACTTGTTTATAGAGATTAAAATTGATGTGTATTAGAGTTAGTGTCTACTGAGTACTCCTCTAGAAACGTGTCACTCCAATACTTTTTCTTTATATTTTGACGATACAGAACTTATTGTCCTTCTCAGTGGTCTTGTGTGTCCAAATGCCTACACTTATTCGTGAAGTGAGTTAAGTTTAATTTCGTTTTTCCTTGGTTGTTCCTGGATGGTATATCGTGTCATTTCATATGAGTTATAAAACATTATTAGATATTACCTTTTCTCAAACTTTACCTTTTATATATATATATATATGTGTGTGTGTATGTGTTTGTGTGTATATATATGTGTATCCATAAATTACCTTAGTGACACGACATGTAGACTTTGATTGTGCTGTGACATTTAGTTGATACGTTCAATACACACGAGTCGACGAGTCAGTATAGACTGAGAAACGCTGGGGTACCTGACATCGGAGAGTCCGAAGAGACAGGTACTCTAGGAGGTCCGTTCTTATGACCTCACCCAACAGTACGGGAGGAGGTCCCCTAGAAGGACTGGGTCCCTAGTTTGGACTCGAGGACACCGAGGAGGACCCTTCTAGGGGACCTCTTCCTTTACCGTTGGGTGAGGTCATAATAACGGACCTTTAGGGTACGTGTCTCCTCGGACCACCCGATGTCAGTCACCCCACCGTTTTTTCGACTGTGTTGAATCGTTGATTTGTTGTTATTGTTTAGTTGATATATGAAGTTACCCCTTTTTTTTTCTTCGTTTTCCCCTTTTTCATTTCTAGCCCTGTGACGGATTTCTTCTTTGGTTTAGTTTACTTGGACGGAAATTGACCCGTACCACCGAACAAAAATTCTCGGAAGTTCCTTCGTCGTCCCGTCTGCCAAATCCCCGTCTATGTAGACACCTCATCTTATATGAGTAGAAGAAACATATGTCAAGTCGTAGATGAGGTTTCAGAGTAATACTGAGGATATATTACGGAGGGATCTTGTTCTTATTAATAAGGTCCAAATCGATTTTAACCTGTTTTCCGACGTCCGATAAGTCATTCGTCGTTATTAAACGCGAGTTTGACTGTTATTTATAGTTTACCTGTCAGCAGTAACAGGACCGAAGACACCATTATAATTTTCGACGGGGCTCGTTTCTTATGTTGGTCTCTTTAGTGTTTCCTTCCCTATATTCACTGATCATTTATTTTTACGAGTCTTAGTGATTATTAAGTTCCTTCAATGTTTTATCTTGTTACCTCAGAGAAAGATACATATAGTTTAACCGGTTCGACTATACCATTTTGTCGAGGAGATTTTGTGTGTCGACCATATTTAGTCATACAAAAGATCTTACATGGAAATGAACCGTTATACATAGTTCTCGGATTTTTTATGAGCCTTAGAAACTGGGTCATTAAGATTAGGATTCTTAGTCTCGACCCTTTTGTAAGTCTTCGTGTTTGTTTTCAAGTATGGGTTTCTAAAGATTGAAGTTATGTCGTACTAAATACTATTGGGGTTTGCCCTATGTTGGATTGCCAGGTTATTATACTCTGGCTAATTCTTTTAATTTAACTGGACGTCCTACCTTTTAATGTATTAGTAATTTCTTGTAGACTCGATTCTAATCTGAAGTTATTACATCCCTTAAAGTATACTAAATCTTACGATTCAACTTTTCTCTCGGTTTTATCAACTCTAATGAAATATGTAAGAAAATAATAACGAAAAATAATAATATTTTCCGTACAAAAGATGTTTTTTTTTTTTCCGTCTTTTATTTACGGTTACGTCCGGTCTTTTTTGTGATTATTAGAACGAGTCTATAACAATTATTGTACAATTATTATAATTATAACAATTATTAGACCATATGTCGAAAGGTACTTTAACGATGTAGTATATAAATCTAAAGATGGTCTTTCCCCTTAGTTTATCATACATAATAAAAGTATTTCATGGAGTTATTCGGTAAATCGTTTACAACCCGTAAAATAAACAGTGTTACTTCTGTCTCTTTTTTCGACCGTACGTCCTCGATCAGACGGTAAGTCTCGTCCCGGAACCACAAGAGACCCATTTATATTTGTCAAAGTGTCTTGTGACTGTATTCTGTTCCGGGACACTGGTATTCTACTCCTCCTTTTTGTCCTGGTGAGGTATTAGTGTAGACTTGTACCTGTTTTATAGTTGTCAAAGGTTCGGTGTATCTACTGGTTTGTGGAGGGATAGGACCGATTTTCCTTTCTGACGAAGAAATGGTTACAGAAATCGGAACTAAAATAGAAAGGAGGAAGACCTATACTATATAATTCTATAGGTCACTACCTTTTGGAGAACGAAGGTCTGTCGTGGACTGGGTCACGTTTCAGGATGAAGAAATTTCGGAGGGGTGTGGTGGAGAATAGTTGTCGGGTTTAGGACATTGTGGGAGGAAGATTGTGTGGGAGAAGGAGTGTGAGACGTTCACACAAGGACCTCTAAATCCCAACGTCCCGGGACTGTGTCGAGAAGAGATGGTGTATGTAGTGGTAATCTGAAACTCACCCAAGTTTAGACGTGACAATGTTTGTAGTTTCTCGTTATGACCGACTTTTACTTACTCTTTTGATTTTCCTTTGTTAGATTGAATATTACCCCCCCCCCCCTTAGGGGTTTACGAATTACTGTTTCCGGACTTTTTAATGAGGGTTGTCATTAAACCGTGTCCGTTATTGATGAGGTTTATGATTTCTTGTTGGTGTCGTAAGAGTTGTACGTTTGCTTCTATNATTTTCCTTTGTTAGATTGAATATTACCCCCCCCCCCCCCTTTAGGGGTTTACGAATTACTGTTTCTGGACTTTTTAATGAGGTTGTCATTAGACCGTGTCCGTTATTGATGAGGTTTATGATTTCTTGTTGGTGTCGTAAGAGTTGTACGTTTGCTTCTATAAAAGTCGTTCCTTGTTTCCTACCAAACTAATGAGACTCTTCTGTCTACCATTCGAATTGTAGTCTTAGGTCCCTTCCCGACGTTTGTTGTGTCTTTATAATGTGTGCCTTTTCAATCGACTTGAGTAATTTCTGTTTTTGCGAAGACAAGAGTGGTCCGAAAACTACCGATACTTTACTCCTGCTGACTTCTTTTACACCAACGGTACCTAGGTAGAGGACCTACAACCCTCGAGATGTATGACTGTAGTTTTTTCGTTGAGTACAAACTCTACCTACTTGAATTAAAACTTTCGTTCCTTTTTGTAGACAGTGACTATAACCTTCACTAAAGATAAAAATTCGGGACCTAAATTTTAAAATCGAAGTTAGTCAAGTTATGTATCTCTTTTTGGTTGGTTTTACATGAAAATGTTATATCGATAAATGTTGAACCCAAAATTTATGGATTCTTTATAGACATTTCCAATGTGACACAAAATGAAGGATAATCGACCATCAAAAATTAGTTAAAACCATACGAATGTCGTACTCTACTTAAGATCCTTACCTTGGTGTTAAATATTGTGGTACGGATCTTCTCTACTTCCACAAATAAATGTTACCAAGATACACGTTGGTGAACCTGTATTTAAACCACCAACGGACTTTTCACTACACACTCTTTTCAGACGTACATCTTTTGACGGATTCTAGTTCGTAGATTTACGGACGTCTTCATAGTAAGAGGTCTATGTGACCAGTCGTCGGACCCACCACTTTGACTGTAGTTTCTGAAAAAGTCCTATTTGTTTCAGAATGACATGTCATGTCCTTTGATATGAGTTATAGGACAACTATTTGGTATTACTTTTTCTTATGTATATTGTCTTAGTGAAACAACATCTCGTCTTTAATTGTGATGTAACGTTTAGTTGAAGTTATGAAGTTATTTGAAAAATTTTTAATTTTTTCTAGAAAATACTGGGGTTCTTGGGGTCGAAGGTAGACTGGTCCTCTGTTCGTTTATATATTCCTTCCTGAGAAGGGAACACCGAGTCTACCATTTCTTAGACGGACGTTACACCCTCTGGACCCAAGTCAGTGACCCAGTCCTTCTAGGGGACCTCTTCCCTATCCGATGGGTGAAGTCACAAGAACCCGAAGGGAACACCGAGTCGACCATTTCTTAGGTAGACGTTACGTCCTCTGGACCCGAGTTAGGGACCCAACCCTTCTAGGGAATCTCTTCCCGTACCGTTGGGTGAGGTCATAAGAACGGACCTCTTAAGGTACCTGTCTCCTCGGGCCACCCAGGTTCCGCAACACTTCTCAGTCTGTACTGACTCACTGATTGTGGATTGTGACATAAAGTGTAAATTACCAGTATCGTCAAATGACCCGATACCCTTTACAATTTTTCTAAACGTAATGATGTTTTTTGACGAGGTGACATAACAGAAGGTTTTTCTTAGGTTGTGAGCTAAAAAACAAACGACTAGTAAAACCTGTGACTTTTCGATCGACTACGAAGATGGAGACAGGAAGTCCATTTTAGACGGTCCTCGGAAGTCGGGACTTATCACTTCGCGAAAAAGAGTAAAGTACGTACGTCCAGGAACGGAACAAACGACTGACTGTGAAAGGTCGAATGTTTCACTCGATAGGGACGCCGGTCCAGGGGAGTAAGATCAAGTGACGTTACGGTTTGTCGACTGATGGAGCAAAGATATTTACTTGAGGCGACGTTTGTCGTCACTCTGTTAAATTATTAAACAGTTTCCTCCTCTTAGTCAATAATACTTCACATAAAGTCTCAAGTTTCCATTTCCAGTATCCCTTGAGTTCAATAGACGACTGTCTCTTTCAACTCGTTAATTTTTTTATCGTTTGTTTGGTCTGTTCTAAACGGACCGTCTGAATAAAGATCTTCTGTATGGAGTAAAGATACGAGTACGTAATCTTAAGGACGATGTGTTCCTCCAAATGTGAACTTTTTTTTTTAGGTAGCTCAGTGTGCAAACTTTCAAGAGAGGTTGCCGTGAGAATGCTCTACACGAAAAAGAAAAGAAAAAAGTTGTACCTTTGTTTTGTCTTAAATCTTATTCGAAAAATACGAGTACACAGTTCGTGACCTCAGGTATTTAGGTCGATACCGTAAGTTGATGATTCTTCAATGGAACTTTTAGATTTTATTTTCAAATACGGTCTGTCTTGATAACGGCGGAGAAAGGTCAGGGTCCACTTATTCCTCAATAGAGGTTTCTGGATTCTTCGATCTTGGAATTTTTCCTTTATAGTTGTTGACACAGTTTGACGTCAAAGTCCAAAAAACCAAAAAAAAAAGGGAAGTACTGATCAAACACCTTGATAAGACTTTATGTACAAGACTAATGAAAAATTTTTTACAAATGGGGAACGGGTCATTGATTCAAAAGGGTAGTTTAGTTGATCTTAGAAGTTAATTTTTGGAGGTAGTTTAAAAGAATACTTTACTATAGTTCTAAGAGAGAGACATCCTGTAGATAGAAAGGATAAAACGAAGACACCAACAACATATCGAAAGTAGTAACAAATGTCTTCACCTGTATATTAAGGATCTACGTAAATCGACAGTCAGATCTCTTCTAGTCATAAGAATTCCCAATTCTTACGGAAATAAGGTGTAATGTGGAAGTAAACCGATCAGTGGCAAAGTAAAAAAAATTTCTAGTTTAATTGGAGAGTCAATGTACTATGAACAGAGACGCGAAAAAGGTAGTATACTAGACGGTAGATGAGACTTGTCCCTCCAGATCACGTTCCAATAGTGGTAAACGATTTACAACCTGAGAAGTTTGAACAAGACGAATCAAATGCCGTGACCAACGTTTGACGTCAACCTTACTAGTCTCAACACTAACCCGGTTACTCCTAAAACTAAAAAAAGAGTAAATGTTTCCATATTTTACGGTATTGAGTCAATATTCTTTTTTTAGCTGAGGGGGATTTTTAGACGATTGTGGAATTTTTCTTTTAAAAAAGTGTTATAATAGAGAAAGAATTATAGTGGAAGGTTTTCGGAAAGAGAATCAAAAATTTTAGTTTCCACGTAAGGAATTACTTTAATCTTTATAAAGGACTTTATTAGCGTTGATTTATAATAGATAAAATTTTGTCTGTTTTGTGTAATTAAGGTTTTGGTACATCACGTCCACTAGAAGCTTTCACGTGTGGTATGTGTATGTCTTCTTTCTTTAGAAAGGTCTCTAAAGACGTTTCGTGTGGTTCGAAGACATGCAAAACCGTTAGAGATTAATAAATTGAGCTATGTTTCTTTAGTGAGATTGAATGATTTATTTGTGATCAAAAATGATGAGTGATTTATGTATAAATATGTTATTTGAAATTACTTAAGTCTCTTAATCAGTTGTCGAACATACAATGTTCAAGGACTTATCTCCCGTGCACACACGTTTCAAGGAAGTCAGTACAGACTGAGAAACCCTAGGATACTTGACATCGGGAGGTCCGAGGAGACAGGTACGCTAAGAGGTCCATTCTTATGATCTTACCCAACGGCAAGGGAAGAGGCCCTCTAGAAGAGTTGGGTCCCAAACTTGGAACAAGAGCATGTAGAGGACGTGACCGTCCCTCCAAGAAATGGTTGTCGTGGTGAACCCTTCGAGTTTATCTCGTGTATAAATGTATGATTACAAAGAATTTGGAGATTGTATTTATCCTTTTTAACATTACGGGAAATTGAGATAAAAGTAATAAAAAATAACTTCATCTACATGTCGTTTGACTAAGTCAATATGTATATATAAATCGATAAGAAAAAGTGTAAGAAAAGGGAATGTCCAATAATGTTTTACAACTCATCTTAAGGGACACGATATACCATCCAGGAACAACAAATAAAATATATATTATCACACATAGACAATTAGAGTTTGAGGATTAGATAGGGAGGAAAGGGGGAAACCATTAGTATTCAAACAAAAGATGCTTACACCCAGATAAATACAAAACATTTATTCAATTAAATATAATATAAGAATCTAAGGTGTATATTCGTTATAATATAAACAGACAGAATGAAGTGAATCATACTATTAGAGACCAGTTAGGAACGACGATGTCTACGTAATAAAGTAATAAAAATACCGACTTATTATAAGGTCACACACATATGTGGTGTAGAAGAAATAGGTAAGTGGACAAAGACCTGTAAATCTAACGAAGGTATAGAACCGATGACACCTTATTTATCACGACGTTGCTTGTGACCCCATGTACATAGAAAAGTTTAATATCAAGAGGGGTCTATGTACGGGTCCTCACCCTAGAAACCTAGTATACCATTGAGATAAAACAAAAAATTCCTTGTCTGTATGATAAGAGGTATCACCGACGTGGTTAAATGTAACGGTGGTAATCACATCCTCCCAAGTTGAAAAAGGGTGTCGGAGAGGTCGTAAACAATAAACGTCTTAAAACTTACTACCATATTTTTACCGAAAATTTCCATTTCTTCAGTTTTAGTTTTACAAAATTTTCCTCAATTAAACAAACAGTAGAACATTCATTAGTTACCAAGATTTTTGATTTTTCCCATGACCCTGTTCCTGTCTATGTCTTTAGTTGTCTTAACTTTCAGGTGTTTATTTGGTTGTAAATGCCGATTGACTAAAAACTGTCTCCCGGGTTCTGTTACCGTTTCCTTGTCAGAAACGTTGTTTCTCCCGACCCTGTTGACCTATAGGTACACGTTTTCTTACTTAAGTCTGGGGATGGAATATGGTATGTGTTTTTAATTGAGTTCCATCTGAGATCTCGATTTAAATTTTCAATTATGATATTTTGAGAAACTTATTGTGTGTTCGTATTTAGAATTACTGGAATCTAAACCGTTACTAAAGTATCTACGTTATGGTTTTCGTGCTCATATTGTGTGTGTGTGTGTGTGTGTTGTTTTTAAGGTGTGTTTTTGTCTATTTACCATGAAGTCGTTCTAATTTTTGAAAACATGGAGTTTACTGTGGTCGTTTTTTCATTTTTCTGTCGAGTTTCCGACCCTCTTTTATAAACGTTTATAAACTTTTAGTGTATGACCGTTCTCTGCACTTAGGTCTTATATAAAAAATTTTTTACTTCGTTGTCTGACCAAAGTTTATCCTTTTCCTCATACGGTTCCGACATATAACAGTGGGACAAATAAATTGAAGATACGTCTCATGTAGTACTCTTTGCGACCCGACCTTCTTAGTGTTCGACCTTAGTTCTAACGGCCCTTTTTATAGTTATTGGAGTCTATACGTCTACTGTGGTGGGAATACCGTCTTTTACTTGTGTTTGATTTTTCGGAGAACTACTTTCACTTTCACCTCTCACTTTTTCAACCGAATTTCGAGTTGTAAGTCTTTTGCTTCTAGTACCGTAGACCAGGGTAGTGAAGTACCCTTTATTTACCCCTTTGTCACCTTTGTCACAGTCTGAAATAAAAAACTCGAGGTTTTAGTGACGTCTACCACTGACGTCGGTCCTTTAATTTTCTGCAAATGAGGAACCTTCTTTTCAATACTGGTTGGATCTATCGTATAAGTTTTCGTCTCTGTAATGATACCAAAAAGGACACCAGTACATACCTACACTCTCAACCTGACACTTCTTTCGACTCGTGGCTTCTTAACTACGAAAACTTGACACCACAACCTCTTCTGAGAACTCTCAGAGAACCTGACGTTCCTCTAAGTTGGTCAGGTAAGATTTCCTCTACTCGGGACCCTAAAGAAACCTTCTTTACTACGATTTCGACTTTGAGGTCATGAAACCGGTGGAGTACGCTTCTCAACTGAGTAACCTTTTCTGAGACTACGACCCTCCCTAACCCTCGTCCTCCTCTTCCCCTGCTGTCTCCTACTCTACCGACCTACCGTAATGACTGAGCTACCTGTACTCAGACTCACGTGACGCCCTCAACCACTACCTGTCCCTCCGGACCGCCCGGCGTTAAGTACCCCAGTGTTTCGTAGTCTGTGCTGATTCGATGGCTTGACTTGACTAAAATTCGGTCTTTAAGATTGAGTTATTATAGTTCAAAAAGTGGTCTATTGAACTTGACAAAAATAAAATATACATGTATTAATTCGTATAAAACACGAACCCTTTTTTACAGATATGTACGTAAAAACCTCTGTACTTGTCCTTTTATCCTCTTTTCTCTTACGAGGGAGAATCTTGTGACTTGTGTCTTTTTGGACAGTTCGTCTCACTATTGGTTTCTTTACTTGGTATAGAAACTACGAGAACGGACAAGTCGTAAGTCACTTAAAATGAATAAAATTATGAATAGTGTTACATTAGAACCATAGTTAAGGTTGAAAACCCTTTTTTTCACTGGAACGGACGTGAATCTAGGACCTGATGAAGCAATAGGTATGTTAACGAGTTGTTCAAAACCGGGTTTCTCAATGTTGATGAGATCTTCAAAGCCGGGTTTCTCAATGTAAGTGAACCAGGGAAGATGTCTGACATTCGATACAGTTTACGATGTATCTGCCTACTTGTGCAATAACTGTGTCAATGGAATCCGTAGAACGTTCAACTGTTCTGTAAGTACATCGTTTTTGATGAGACCGTTTAATCTAGTCTACTATCCATGGGAAGTGCTATATTTTCGTTAATAATTTGGTATGGTTGTTCCACTGATAATTCTTGTGTTTAGATATGTCTTTGAGGGTGGTAGTTTCAAACTCAGGTATACCTGTAGTAAGTATGATTGGGATTATACAAGAAAGTATGGTTATGGAACTTTTTTATACCCTGTTGAGATTCCAGAGATTGAAGACCTTAGCCTTTCGATCTTGAGTTTTGACGTAGGAGTGTACCTTTTCTGAATTTGGTTTTACTAAATAGTTATAAAATTCAATAGTTGTAAAATACTCCCTAACGATAATTCTTCCGTCGTCTGTCAAATCTTCGTCTTAGAGGTTGGGGTCAGTTCGGAAGTCTACTCACGTTGGGACCGGTTTTAGACTTGACTTTAGAGTACTGTCCGGGATTTTGTCTGACATGTCCTTTCGGTAAGAATCTAAAGACTGGACACTCTATTACTTTCACACAGCCAAATCCGGTGAATTTTTTGTTTGTTTTTTGGATCACTGAACCGTAAAAAGTAGGGATTACTCAAAATTTATTTTTACGTACCCAAATTTAATATCGATACACTTAAGTACGAGACATAGTGTATTTTTCAAGATTGATCTTTTCACAAATGATTTCTTTATAGTTATGAAAGAGTTCTTCTTAAAACTTCGATGAGAAAGGACTTTAGTTGATTCTGTTCATTCCATCGATGAAAAAGGATTGTCATTCAGTCGACGTCTAGATTTTATCTTTTACAATCGAAGTTAGACATTAAGGGTGACTAATTAAGATATGTACAAAGGGTCCACCGCGTCACCATTTCTTAGGTGAACGGTTAAGTCCTCTGTGTTCTCTGTACCTGACCTAAGGACCCAACTCTTCTAAGGGGTCTCAACCTTTAGTGTTGGACGAGGTCATAAGAACGGACCTTTTAAGGTACCTGTCTCCTCGGACCACCTGATGTTACGTACCCCAGTGTTTCACAATCTGTACTGTCTCGTTGATTCGTGTTAGGGTGTCTGTAAAGACACACTCCAATCACGACCATCTCGGATTCCTATTGTTATTCAGGACTCCTCCCCTACTTTGCTCGAACAAGAGTTTGTCTTTATTCTCGACCACGTTAGAACCGAAACACGGAACTCTACGTCAACCTTAGATTTCCTGGACGATGAATTTGTAATACACCTCGATTTTGGTCACGAACTTTTTACGGTTGTCGATCATACGTCAGTATAGTAACATACTTCGTTGTCAGGTTCACTTTTCCTGTCTATTGATGGTGTTTTGTAAGTTTTGGTAAACCATCGATTCGGAGCTTCATAGATAAGGTATCGATATGGAACGATATCTTTATTTGTGTATATCGGACGAGAGGTGACTCGGGATTTGACCTATCCTTTGTTGTAAGTCTCAAGCTCCTGTCACCCTTGTAAAATAATATTTTTTTTAGTGACCACTTATGTTTATCTTTTTTTTATAATTGAATAAGTTATTCGTCTTTCTAAGGAAGTAAAATCTTAGACGATATAAGTGTTTGTACAATTACATATTTTGTTAAGAAAATGAAAGAGTACAAAATTTATCGTGTTTCTATTATTTTATACGATCCTTGTTCAGTGACTTTTACTCAGTACCGTTCGAGTCGAGTCACGAGACACAACTGAATCTCCCCACCCTACGCCCAGCCCCTCTCCCTCCGAACTCTCCCTCCCCTATATATATTTGTGGTTCAGGTTCGTCAACGTTTTCTCAGCCTGTACGGAATCGCTGATTTGTTGTTTTATCGACTAAGTGAAGGAACACGTCGTCTTTGATTGTGTAATATAAGGTTGTTTTTATTTAATTTTACATTTTAAAATTTTTCTCGGTACTAACAAGGTTTTGAAAGAGTTCTAAAGGTTCTCTAATAGTTGTTCACCTTTCTTTAGTGATCAAATGAACGAGAATGAAAAATTTACGATGGAGAAAAAAACACACATCTTCCCCGACGATATGAAGTTGTCCGATCGTTGGTCAAACTCATTGTAGACAAAAACGGGCGTGGATAAGGTTTCCCTACAGTGACTGTTCGTGACTCCGGTGTGGAGGGCTTCTCCATTACCAGAACGATAAAGTGATGTGACACGAAAGAGTTTAAAAGAGGCTTACTTCAGTCTGTAATTTTTATAATTTCTATTTAATTTCTCGTTTGTCTTGGGGAGTTTCTGACGGACACTGTAGTTGTACGTCGTAAATGGAAGAAGGGAGGGCAGTGTTTGACGAACGTCGACCTAGAGTGTTTTACGCCCACGTGTCGTTACTAGACGTTCCTTCTCCCTCGGTTGTGCAGTGACCAATCCTCAGTGTCGACGTCTCGTCTTCCTTTCGGGGAACATGTACTGTCCGTTGTAGTAGCTTTTTAGTTGGACCATAGATCCATCCTTCATTAGATAAGTCCCCTATGAGACGTGGTTCCCTTTCGTTCAAAACGAGACCACACTCTCCCAGAGAAGATACTTCAGTCCAGTTTCGATTTTCTACTCTCACTTGTCGACATCAAAGACCGACTCACCCTGGGAGACTCACCCGAGAGGAGAAATGTCCGTCGGTTACTTCCATTAATTCCGTCGTTCTACAGTGTTTACAAACATTGACTTCTGTAAAGTATCTTCTTTAGATCTAACAAAGGAACATTCCTACGGAGGGTTCACCTTGTTCCCGATGTCACGTCGGAGTGTCAGACCTCATCCTGAGGTAGTCACCCTTTCTGTTGCCGCGACGTCTTGACTCGACTCAAGGGAAAATGGAGGTGGTAGTCAAGGACCCGGGGACCAATAGTGGACGAGAGGTGTTAGAGGATGTTGGGGAGTGCTTCCAAAGAGGGTTCCGACGGGGTAGGGAACAGTAGTAAATAAAGTAAACAGTCACCGAAAGAGTCTCAGACTTCGACGTGAGTCGTATTCGAGTAGCAACCCCGAGGGAATGTACCGACGGTCGGACGTTTCTGGGACGGAGGAGTGAAAGAATGGGGGTTTGGGTGCATTAGTGGTTGATTGTGTGACACAACAAGAAGGTCGGGTTGTATGTCTTAAGAAAGATGTGTAATTTTTTTGACTGTGTCGATATGAAAGTGTTTAGAAGTTGATTTCTGTAAAAGATAAGAATAATTACTTACTTATGTAGAGGTGGACGGTTGCCCTATCTAAGGTAAAGGATGGGACAGTAAAACTCCCGTAAATAATCATATACTGAGGAGTAAAGAGTGAAGGTTCAATCGGGAAGAAACGAAGGTGCGAACAGAGTAGGTAGGACCTATGGTTACCTTAGTAAATGTGTAAGACAGTAATGTGCAAGAATTTTAGAAAGAACTCCCAGGAGAATCGAAAGAACACTACGTGTCAGGATCTAGTGTTGACGCTCACGTCAGTACAGACACGGGAGTTGGTGTATTCGAAAGAAGGGGTGGTTCTTCTTTGGTTCCGGTAGTGCAGTGACGGGGACTGACGTTTCGGAAGTGACGGGTTGAGTCACTGTGAACCGAACCAGAGTGGTCGTCTCCGACATCCTGAGTGTAGGTTCCGAAGGGAGGAAGTAGGGATGTACTACCTAGGGTAGGGAATCTCGGCGGGGTGATTCATAAGGGAAAACGAATAAAACCTAGAAAGGGGGACACTAAAAAAAAAAAAAAATTTATGGTTGTTGGTTTTGTACTGGCCGTCTTTAGGAAGACCTGAAACCAAGGAAGAAGTAGATGGTTTACTTGAGGGAAGATGTAGTGTTTCAAAGAACTTTCTTCTCAGATGGAACGAACAAAGAGGAAGAAATAGAGGTTAAATGAGGTATGTATCACTCGGAGGAGGAGGATCTGGGAGGAGTAATTCCAGCGGTCCTCGACTATTAATAGTTTATTTCACGGGACGAAGACAGGGATGGAGGACCATCGAGGTGTGACGGAAAAGACACGACGACCGAGGAAGGAAGACCTTTGGGAGAGAGAAAACCGAAGAGGAGGTTAGGAGGATTAAGAAGATTCTAGGGAGTAACCATAAAAAAGAAGGGTGACGGACTTAGAAATTTAATCGTAATGTCCCCTGAAGGGACCTCCAGGTCACCAATTCAGAGGTACGAAGGTTACGTCCTCCGTACCCAAACTAGGGACCAACTCCTTGATTCTAGGGGGCACGACACCCCGGTTTCTTTCTTTATTTATTCTATTTGGTTGTGTCACTATGATTTTATTTATTATTTTTTAAAATTTTTGTTTTATTCAATGACGAGGTCTTAAACTGGGAGTCAGAAAAAGAAGAAATTGCTACTATTGAAAGTTTTACCAAAGTAGAATGAGTCGACATTCATGTCGACCGATGGATGGGTCAAACACTAAAAATCCCGGTTAGAGGTAAGACTCGAGATGTAAGAATAAAGGTTTTGGAGGGATTGTAAAGGTGACCTACCATATAGAGATGGTAATAGATCTGAGGTCTGGTTTGATCGTTGTAGGACGGAGTTTGGCAGAGAATAAAGTCGACTGTCGGAAGGGTGTGTGGTAATGATTTCGTTCTTGGAACTAAATGGGAGTCGAGAAGGCAGAAAATAATGGACGCCAGTAGTGGTTTCGAATAATTTGGATGGAGGAGGTCCGAAAAGGTTAAGTAATGACGATGAGGTAGAACTTATGAGTGAGAGAAAGAAAGTGACTCGAGGACATTGTGGTACAGATCCCATACCGAATCGGAAGATTTGGCAGAGGACGGGGGTTAGTGAGAGAACGAACGTATGGGGACGTAAGACCGTCCCGACCGAAAGATTTTGGAGATAGCCTAGGGTAGAGAGAAAATGGACAACTAGTTATGTACAAACTTATTTGTGCACTCTTTTGATTTGGTGGAGAAGGAACTGTTGAGATTATCGGTGACATTGATGTCATTGACAATGGATTTTGACCAGAAGAGGGAGTACAGACAGTCGAAAGAGTAGATATGACTTATATCGACGACATAATGAAACGAAAGTCGAATCGAGTCAAAATACGGTGAAGAAACGAGAAGCCGTAAGGTATTAAAGAAGAATAGATGGTCTGTTTAAGGAATCGGATTTATATTTCGGTGGAGTTAGACGGGTACGTCGAGAGGACGGTTCAGTCATAAAATACGTGGTAGATATGAGCTGATAAACGGTGAAGGACTTGTGTTAAACTTGAAAGATCGGAGAAGTAAATATAATATGACAAGAAGACGTTCCCGTCAGTCGAAAGAGGGAGACAGGACAGGTAAATAATTTCGGGTCAGTTTGTAGTTAGGTAGATACCCTCGGTAGTGATTGTTCTTCTCGATCTTCATTGGGAAGAGTCAAAATATGAGTTGTGACTCAAAAATGGAGGAAGACTCAGAAATTAGTGTCTAACACACTAAACTCAGAAATTAGTGTGTCACACACAAATAGTAGAGTGGGTGATGTTGTTTTCAACCTCCTATGTGACTCCAGTGTCAGTGTATTGTATGTAAGACACGTGGAGGTTCCGTAGTTTATCATAGGTCATGTAACTGACTACCTACGAATGACTGTTTTAATTACGTTCTAACCATCACAAGTTTCATAATCAAACGAATGACGGAAACAACTCTTTTTAGGAGACTTTTTTAATGAATGAATGAATAGGAGACTTATGAATGAAATTACCCTGTCAGTTTTCAGAGTACTTTAAGAAGAGGTCTTATGTCAGGTTTGTGGACGTGGATTTTTCATTCACCTAGGACAGTCAAGTGGTACTGCCATTGTTTCTTTCGTCGACTCAGTCACTGTTGTGTATGATAGTTGTTTTTTCAGTTCATGAATCATTAGATTCCAGAAACATTAGAGATAGTTTATAGGTTACTTTTGTTAAGGTAGTCCCACTCCGATATGGTGACGTTAATTCAAAAAAAATGGTCGTAGAGTACCTGTCTCAAGGGAAACGGGTAGTGTTTAAATAATTTATCTGCAGTTGAAATTTTTTACTTTATCTCTACTTATCCAATAATTATAAAAAATTACTTAAAAGGTATCCGATGAAGATTTCCTTAATAAACAAGGAAAGGAACTTCCTTTTTCCTCGACGAAGAAACTCAGTGCCTATATATTTAGTTGGCTCGTCTAGTTTCAACGTTCTCTAATCTTGACGTGAAGAAAATGGTAGAATAGAACTTAGATAACTCTCACATACGTACATTCTAAATTAAAAGATAAATAGTCACAGAGGGAATTTCAACAAAGTAGAATTAGAAAGGAGACTTGTCAACTGAAATTATAAGTTAACATATGACATGTATTTCCTAGAAGGGACCACCATTTCTTACCATTTCTTGGACGGACACTAGGTCCTCTAGGTCCAAGATAGGGAACCTGTACTTCTAGGGGATCTCTTCCTTTATCGTTGGGTGAGGTCATAGGAACGGACTCTTTAGGGTATCTATCTCCTTAGACCGCCCGCTGTCAGGTACCCCAACGTTTCTCAGTCTTATGTTGACTCGTTGATTGTGTAATTGTATTTCCCATGTCTAGTATCTAAGTCTCGAACTGTTTTCAAATACTATACTTGTATGGGGACGTCGGTGGTGGGTACAGTTCTCCGTTTTGGGTTCTTCGAGGGGACACAAGGAAGGGTAAGTAAATATGGGAGTGTTTGATTGACGAGGAGGTTTTAGATAGTGCAAACCATTCGACACGACTACAGTCTTAAAATATATTTATCTTAGTATTTGATAAAGTGACCGAAGAAATTGACCTATAAAAGGAAGACTATAAATAGGTGTGACGATACATGTATACCGTCCTCGACCAAGAAACAATGACGACATATTATAAAGTTACATACTCATGTGACGGTAAACGCATAGATAGAAGGTAACTAATGAAGTCAATAAAGGTTTATGTCCGATAATACTTATTACAGTTTCTTTCCGTTACGGTTTCTTACGAGTTTGATTACGTGTTGACGTAAGTAGAGTGTGTGATCATTTCAGTACGAGTTTAAAAGGTTCGGTCCGAAGTTGTTATGCACTTGGTACTTGAAGGTCTACAAGTTCGACCTAAATCTTTTCCGTCTCCTTGGTCTCTAGTTTGACGGCAGCTTTTTAGTTCTCTCAAGGTCTTTTTGTAGATAAAGACGAAATAACTGATACGGTTTCGGAAAGTGACACACCTAGTGTTATTTGACACCTTTTATGACTTTCTGTATCCTTATGGTCTGGTGGACTGGACGGAGAACTCTTTAGACATACGTCCAGTGCTTCGTTGTCAATCTTGACCTGTACCTTGTTGTCTGACCAAGGTTTATCCTTTTCCTAAGGCAGTTCCGTATATGACAGTGGGACGAATAAATTAAATATACGTCTCATGTAGTACTCTTTACGTCCCGACCTCCTTCGTGTTCGACCTTAGTTCTAACGGTCCTCTTTATAGTTATTGGAGTCTATACGTCTACTGTGGTGGGAATTCCGTCTTTCACTTCTTCTGGATGTCTCAGAGAACTACTTTCACTTTCTCTTCTCACTTTTTCAACCGAATTTCGAGTTGTAAGTCTTTTGCTTCAAGTACCGTAGACCAGGGTAGTGAAGTACCGTTCATCTACCCTTTTGTCACAGTCTGAAATAAAACCCCCGAGGTTTTTAGTGACGTCTACCACTGACGTCGGTACTTTAATTCTCTGCGAATGAGGAACCTTCCTGTCAATACTGGTTGGATCTGTCGTATAATTTTTCGTCTCTGTAATGAAACGGTTGTTTCCAGGTAGATCAATTCCGATACCAAAAAGGTCATCAGTACAATCCGTACACTCTCGACCTGATAATTTTTTCGACTCATGGTTCCTTAACTACGAAAACTTGACACCACAATCTCTTCTGAGAACTCTCAGGGAACCTGACGTTCCTCTAGGTTGGTCAGGTAGGCTTTCCTTTCGTCAGGACTTATAAGTGACCTTCCTGACTACGACTTCGACTTTGAGGTTATGAAACCGGTGGATTACGCTTCTTGACTGAGTAGACTTTTCTGGGACTACGAGCCTTTCTAACTTCCATCCTCCTCTTCCCCTGCTGTCTCCTACTCTACCAACCTACCGTAGTAGCTGAGTTACCTATACTCAAACTCATTTGAGGTCCTCAACCACTACCTGTCCCTTCGACCTTACGACGTCAGGTACCCCAGCGTTTTTCAGTCTGTGCTGACTCGCTGACTTGACTTGACTTACTTATTACGATATTACTTGTGAGAAAGGTTTAGAAAACCAGGTGAATGTATAGGTAAATACTTCTTACCCTAACAACTCAACGTCGAATATAGAGACAACTGTAGATTGTCTGTCGACTTGTTAAAGTGTTTCAACAAGACTAGTTAAATGTGAGAGTGGTCGTTTCGTATTCTTAAGGTCCTCGAGAGTTTGTGAACCTTGGTCGATAATCCCCGTGAGTCTTGACAAAGGGTTGTGAACCCCACACAAGTGAGAAAAAGATCAGAGATCTTCTTTCACCACAATAAAAAAAGAAAATTTAAACCATTCTTAAGTGGTCACTTCGATAGACCCAGGTTACCGAGATATACTCTTTCATAAAGTAATGTTTAAGTAAAAAATTTATCTGTATTTTGGAAAGTCTGAAAGTTATAGAACAAAAGTAGAATCATTCGACACTCACCAAGTAGACACGTTCAAGGTTCTTCTTTTACATGAGTATGATAGTAAGACCCCTCTATACAAGAAAGTGATTTTATATTTTAGAAATCTTATAGGGTGAGTAAAACACTGAGGACACAAATATGAGAATCCGGTTCTTACGAGAAACCCAAGGTTCTTATTATGTAGTATCTTACATTACGGTTCTCTTATACTAGATGAGACTCCATCAGACTATTTTACATAAGAGTTGTATCGTTTATGTACGTCCGGGGTGGTGGTGGTACGACGAGTAGTAAGTCTCCCGTGACCGAGTACAAAATGTATATTCGTGGTCCACCGAGTGACGATATCTTAGGTGGATCTTTGAGTCCTCTACGTTGTTGTACCCAAGATAAGGACCCAACCCTTCTAGGGGACCTTCTCCCGTATCGTTGGTGAGGTCATAAGAACGGACCCCTTAAGCCACCGTCTCGTGGGACCGCCCGATGTCAGGTACTTCGGTATCAGTGTACACTGAGTCGTCAATTCGTGTCCCATGTGACTTGAAGAATTTTTTACCACCAACTCTTCGAGTTTTCTTATCGTAATATACGTTCCAAAATGAGACGGGTTTCTTCGACTTACACTTACTCGGGTTTCTTAGGTTCTTTTGTCCGAGTTTCATTCTGTCCATGATATAGTAGACCTAGAATTGTCTGATTTACTTGTTCCCCCAGTTGAATGATTTTAATGTAGTCATCTATAGGTATCATGAGGTCCTTCAAATATAAGAAGATTGTATTTCGATGAAGTTAAGTGAGGTTGATATAGTGTCGTACCAGGACACAATGTAGAATATGAGGTTGATTATTGAACCTGGAGTTTTACGAAGGTGTGTGGAATGAAGTCACCAAGACTAACCTGATGTGCCAATTCTAGGGGCCTATGATTACCGGTCTGGGGTAGGAGCTGTTTAATTTGAAAAACCACCCTATTTTATGTATAAAAAAAGTCCACTTACATAAATAAAGTGAGTATCATCAGTTAAAGATAGATCTTTACAGATTTACCAGGGGACTCGAGATTTAGATAATAATAATAATAAAATCGACATTAAACTAAGTTAAAATTGGATATCCCTTCAGAACCAATGTTGATACACTCTGATTCTAAGGTCACCGTTTCACATAAAACTATTGTAGAGGAGTTTCTTCAGTACGGTAAAGAGTCAAAAGAGTTTGATCCGTCCCTTTGTTAGAAGACTTTTTCTAAAGATAACTTTACCAGTCATAGTAAGACCAAGAAATTCTTTAAAATGAGACTTAATTTGATAGGAATACCTGAAGTTTTACTCTTCTTTATGGAAATTTTGACATAAAAATTTCCAAGTATTAAGTACCATACATTGATCCTGGTTTTTAGAAGGAGAGGGAGTAAACTGGGAATATCGTTCTGACGACCCCTACTTTCGTTTGTGGAAACAACTACAAGTCAGTGACTCAGTACACGTTGAGAAAACACTGGAGTACCTGTTATCTGACGGTCCGAGGAGAGAGACAAGTACCCTAAAAGGTCCGTTCTTATGACCTCACCCAAGGGTGAAGGAGGTCCCTTACTTCGGTACAGAGAACGTGACCGTCCACCTAACAAATGGTGACTCAGTGGTTTTATTTGTTGAACAGATTTCAACATTTTTAGTCCTTCTGATAAGGTTCGAGATAAGAAGATATATGGCAGTAATATCCTCGATCAGGTTTTAAACATTTATTTCTTCTATAGAAAGGTATACTTCACATTCTTTTCGTTCTAACCTTTTTTTAAGTTTACGGAGTTTATAAGCGGTTTTATTTTCACTTTCCCTCATAGTCCGATACTTAGTCTGTTGAGATGGTGTCTTTAACTTTAATTTACGTTGTCTGTTTATCTGTTTGAAGGAAGATGGATATTATCCTATCTAAACTTCTTGTTTTCAATTCACTAAAAATAACACCCTTTTTCTTGTGCACGACATTTGTTTATACCCTGACGACTTTTTTCTGACTCCATAGTCATTCACTCGTTTATAATGTTTATAACACTTGAAATACCCCTCTTGATTTTATGTTTAAAGGCACCCATTTTTAATACTTAGGTTGTTGTTTTGTTAATACTTAAACATACTTCTATATTATCAGCTCATTCTTCCTTATCATCTCATTCTTCCGTCCTCCTCTTCCCCTGTTGTCTCCTACTCTACCGACCTACCGTAGTGGTTGAGTTACCTGTACTCAAACCCATTTGGGGCCCTCAACCACTATTTGGACCGCACGACGTCAAGTACCCCAACGTTTGTCGACCTGTGCTGACTCGTTGACTTGACTGACTGACTGACTTCTTCCTTATTCATCTTATTCTCTTGTTCCGTAGTTCAAGAATCGTTTGTCCGACTGTGAGTCTTGACGGGAACTCTTGATCAGTCTTCGTTTTACAGTGATAACATGGGTGATGTCTCTGACCTCCCCACAAACGACTTCCGCTACTCGTTCTGATGTTGAGAATCCAATCACGAAGAGTGACAGAAAAAAAAAAAATTCTAAAAAATACACCTAGTAAAAATTCAGAAATAACTTAGATAATGTTATGACGAAGTGAAGGTACAAAACAAAAAAACTGGTACTCCGTACGCCCTAGGATCGACGGACTGGTTCCTAGTTTGGGTGTGGGGGACGTCACCTTCCGTTTCAGAATTGGTGACCCGGTGGTTCCTTTAGGGAGAATCCAATCAGAGATAAAGATGTGAATTGACTCATTGTAAAAGGAGTTGACAGGAATAAAAGAGAAAGTCCTACTTTTTGTGACTTTACAGAGTTTTGTTTACAGTATTTGAACTATAGTCATAGTCAAGTCAAGTTAACGAGTCAGTACAGGCTGAGAGACACTGGGGTACTTAGCGTCGTGCGGTCCGGAGGGACAGGTAGTGGTTGAGGGCCTCAAGTGAGTCTTAGTACAGGTAGCTCAGTCTCTACGGTAGGTCGGTAGAGTAGGAGACAGTAGGGGAAGAGAAGGACGGGGATTAGGGAGGGTCGTAGTCTTAGAAAAGGTTACTCAGTTGAGAAGCGTACTCCACCGGTTTCATGACCCCAAAGTCGAAATCGTAGTAAGGAAGGTTTCTTTAGGGTCCCGACTAGAGGAAGTCTTACCTGACCAACCTAGAGGAACGTCAGGTTCCCTGAGAGTTCTCAGAAGAGGTTGTGGTGTCAAGTTTTCGTAGTTAAGAAGCCACGAGACGGAAGAAGTGTCAGGTTGAGAGTGTAGGTATGTACTGATGACCTCGTCCCACTTAACATTTTGGAAACGATAAAACCAATTAAAGTGATTGCACTGTGGGTTTGATCATCCAGTGTTGAATGTGATGATTTCGATTGTTTTGGGTTTTACTAAGAGTAAGTAAAGGAGAGAAAAATTTTTTTAAAAGAGTCACTCATAGTGTGACACTTTTCTTTAGGTGACTTACTGACGGACCTCTCTAGACCGAAAATCCTTCTAGAATGGACTCTTTTCTTAGTATAAATTTCCAATTTTAACTTTCCTAGGAAAACTATTCGCATAAAGGATATCGTCGGGACTGTTGAAGAGGGTTGAACAGTGTTTTTATGGATTACTCTTTTTCTTTTAAGTCTTGTTAGACAAAATATCAGTTAGATGACGTTTCTGGATCTCATAAAGAGTAATTGATGTTTGGGTCTCGTGGTACTCCTGGTGTTTTCCACGAGTACCATAAATGGCGGTCTTTTTGTCTTTGGGATGGGAGCACTTTGTTAGTCCTTCCACAGACACAGAGGTGAGATCGTGTCTGAAGAGACATAGACGGTTGGTCTTGTGACCCGCTGACCGGTGGATTGTGTCTCTTTGACACTCCTCCCACCGGCCTCCCGGTCCTTTGCGAGAGTCGACCATGAAGTGCCATTGTCGGGGGGTTTGGGTTCGAAGGTTGTCGTTGACCAGTTCGTAATTTTGTCCTCACTTGTGTATTCGACATTAAGGCAGACCGACCTCCCTGGGAGTGTCCCGTCTACCGTCAAAAAGTATAAGAGATGGGTACCTCCCACAATTCTCTGGGTCCTCTCTTCTGTCCGCTCCTAGAGTCAAGTGACCTCCTCGACGGAATTGACCTATGAAGGTCCGTCTCCTTTACCTCGAGCAATTGACCTGGGACACACCTGGACTACACACTAAGATGTTGTGGGTCGTCCTATTGTGGTTCTTCCTATTGTTCGTCCCGAGTCTCGTTCGCCTGTGACTTAGACAAACGATTGACTCCAAGTCTTTCTCGAACAGAGGAACAAAACCTTACCTATGTTCTCATTGTTTTTGTATGTGTCCTAGATATTTTTCTTACTCCGTCTTGTGTTAAAGTTCCTGAGGTTCCCTCTTTTTGGTACGAAATTTTTTTAACAAAATTATCTCTGAAAGGACCATCAGGTCACCAATTCTGCGACACGAAGATGAGTCCCCCACATCCAAACTAGGGACCCGTCCCTTGATTTTAGGGTGTACGGTTCACCATACCCCACCCCTCCCCCGATCACAATTGTCATTGTTGTTGTTGTTGTTGTTTTGATGGTCTGACAACTGAAGTCATTCTTCTCTGGAGATACTTAGACCTCGTCTTCTTTTCCTACCACTACTACTATTGATGACTGTTAATGATGGACACGGAAGATAAAGTCTATGATAAGGTTTGATGACTGTGTATAGTTGATTGATTTAAGGGGACTACTAATTGTGTCGTTATTAGTAATGATGGGGGAAAATGTCTCCTCCTTTTGTCCAACTTCGGGTCTCTCCCGACTTCGTGAATCGACTGTTGTGTGTCGAGTTCGCACCGTCCTATTAAGGTGAGGGTCGGTAAACTAGAGATTATGAGAATGCTGGAGATTATGCAATTCTCGATTCTGAAGAGTACTGTGTTCTTCAGTAGTAAAACCAAAACTTTTAATTTGTATCTAGTCCGACTGTACTTTTCTCGACTCTCTCTAGCTTTCTCAAGTCCTTTTAATTTTTCCGGGTTGTCTTATTTTGAGATGAGGTCTTTCGTTGTGCCTGTAACCTTCGTTTCGTATAGTCGGTTCCCTGGTTTGTTCTTCTCTTTGAGAGGGACTGAAGTCTCTTTACTCTGTTATTTTTGGTACTCTTTCGTTTCGTGTACACACACAGACGCACAGATACACACATATTGTTTTGTACCGGTTCCAAAGAATGTTATATAAAAGTTTTCTCTTCCCACTTATCCTGAATAGGTAAGTGAGAACATGGAACTTTTCCACTACGTGTTGTCGCGCCCTCCCCTTCTCCGGTCTGGTGTTACAAATTCCTTTTCCAATAGTTTTATTTCGTTTCTCTAGACTCCTAAAGGGTGTGTGGAGTCTAGCCGAGACGGTGTAGGGGTAAGTCCGGAGCGTGACGCGGGTGACGGGTCGACTCAGTCACCTCCCCCAACCCCCAGTCCCTTGTAGGAACTGGATTGTCTCGTCTCACCCTTACCTCGGACCCGTCCACGCCACGTTTCGCTTCGAGAATCGGAGACACGCTATGGCGGAGGTCGGAGTCATAATAACTCAAAGAAACTTCTTTACTTTTGTGTACCTTGACGTCGTTATTAGTTTTAGTCCTGACTTCAGTTGAAAGGACTTTACTTTTGTTATGAAGTCATATATCTAGTTTTCCTGATTGAGAGAAAGTCTGTTTTACTTACTTTTATCTGGACTTGTTCTGTAATTGAATCGTTTGACTTAATGTTCCCGACAAGAAACAACAACCACCACCATAACAACAACAATAATACTACTCAGACTCGAGGTTCCGTCCTGTTTTTTTAAATTTTTCCAAAACACTTTCTTGTTTCATCCGACCGGAGACTGTACAGATACTTTTATTTCCAATCTGTTTTCTCTCGTCCCAGAGGTTTCGAAACTCTCTTTTGTCAAGTTGGATCTTAAGATATAATTTAATTAAGATCAAATATACACTTCTGTTGTGTCCGTTCTCTAGTCTTTTATTTGGAACATACATAAATAGGACTTTCAATGGATTTTTACATGTGGTCATGGTGTGTATAAGATACACACTGACATAAAGTTTTAAACCTTGAGTTTCCATTTTTTCAGGACTTCGTTTTCTAATCTTTACTCGTGGTCGACTTATTTGTCTCATTTAAAATTTCTTGACAATCTTAATCCTGAAATTTTGACTTATGTTTATACGTCTCAGTAGAGACTTTATCTTCCGTTACTAAAAAGATCTTTAGGATTGTGTGATTTCTTTCTTTTTGGTGTTGTCGGTAAATTTCTACGTGCTCTAGATCTATAGACCTCAACTATGAAAGTTATTAGAAATGTAACGATAGTAATGATTGGTGAAATGGTCTAGTACGAAATAATAATCGAGGAGTCAAAAGTGTTATGACTGATTGGGTCCCACTCCCGATCCAAAGTAATTGATACACGTGACTACATAAAGAAAAGTTCAGATAGTTACGACCATTTTATATACTCTTTTGATACAAATTTTTACGTAGTGCCCCCGAAGGGACCACCGAGTTACCATTTCTTCAACGGACGGCTACGTCTTCTACCAGCCCAAGTTGCGTCCAAGTCAGGGACCAGACCCTTCTAGGGTGTACCGTGCCTCGTCGATTCGGACACTTGGTGTCGATGACTCGGACACGAGATCTCGGACCCTTTGCGTTGGTGACTCGGGACTGTGGTGTTCTCCTCTTCGGTGGAGTTACCGACGAAGTGCGTTGATCTCTCATCGGGGACGACCGGTGTTGCTCTCGTTTCGGGTGCGTAGTCGCTTCTGGGTTGGGGCGGTTTTTCCTTTCAACAATTTTTTTTTTTTTTTTTTTTCCGTGGTACCCAGATGTCGTTTTATACTGTCGATGTGTAGACTGATTTTATCCTTTTGTCTCCACAAACGGGTCTTCACGTGGTCCTCTATAGACTCCCAATAGAGTAATAAGTGGTCTGTGTCATCAATTTCATCGGGTGAAGTGGTATAGTTTATTAAGAAGAAGTTTTAAATCTTGAGACTTTTATGAAGCTACTTCATCGAAGGATTTTCAAGAGAATGTTAAGTTTTTGTTATAAGAGGGAGTTGTTAATTTAACTCACGAGTGAAGCCGTCGTGTATGTGATTTTAACCTTGCTATGTCTCTTCTAATCGTACCGGGGACGCGTTCCTACTGTGCGTTTAAGCACTTCGCAAGGTATAAAAATTCTTTTTTTTTTTTTTCTCTATCACTCGAATCCTACAATCCCCGTTTGTCCTAAATCCTTCTATTCATCATTTGACTACTTACATCGTACTCAATGTTACATTAGTGTTCAATTGATGTCCTGTTTTTTTTTTTTTTTAATTTAACTATAATTGGGTCTTCCTTAAGGGGGAATGGAAAGTCTTTTGTTTTTACCTCTATTAGAAAGTAATAGTTATGTCTTACAAAGTTACCAAACCTATTAAGAGTTAAAGACGTGTTTGGTTGAGAAGGGAATAGCGAGAAAACTGTCAGACCAAGTAAAGTCTTAAAGTCGTTCATGACACTTTAAACTATTACGAAAGACTTTTCGTGTTCACAAGGTTACTGAAAGTCTTCTGAGAAACCCGTTGCAATCCGAATCTATGTAGTTTTACGTAAGTACATACAGTTCTTCTGAAGTAGAAAGAAGACAATTGTCTAATTTACCCATATTTAGAAAATATGACTCATGTAACAAAAATTAAATGAGTAGGATTACCTGGTAACTTAAATCTAGTGTATTTCTTTGTATTTTAATCTAATCCTTTAGACGACATACGTCCGTTCTTATACATTCCAAGACATTACTAAGAATTACGTAAGAGAAGAATTTGACAATAAAGTCTTCTCATCGAATTTATGAGACACGTAATCTTAAAATAGTAACGTTCGGTTGTAATCTTTTCGGAAGGTAACTGACTTTTTGTTTTTTCTGTAAGAACATTCACCTTTTAGTTAGTGGTGTTGGTGATTTACAGTGTCGAGTTGTAGTCGTTCTTCGTGACTATTAACAATCAATATGTGACGTGTTTACTACATACAGGAACCAACTCCTTCACCCCCGGTCCAAAAATCTTTTGACATGTATATAACTAAAATGTAAATAAATTACGTCGGTAAGGTTCTGTGAAATAAGAAGACTATTTGATACTGACGAATAGTTTTCTAAGATATTAAGTTCTCTTTGTAAGTATTGACCACACACTTTTACTTTTGGTGGTCGGGTGTCTTTAGTACGGGTGTTTTAGGTTAAAACACCTAAATACCGTCTTTTCGTAATTTGGTGACAGAACGTCCTTGACGTCTGGTCAGCGACTTCAGATTCACCGTGCGGTCATTACTAATTCCACTGTACAGGGGGACGGTGTCAACAATTAGTCGAATTATGATCAATGTAATAACTGTAAGAACATTAATGAAAAGGAATTCCGTGTAATCGCGTTTTATATAAAATGAAATTTATACTCGCTAGTCCTCATTCAGGTTATGGGCTTTTCTTATTAGTTCCAAGAGGCTTACGTCTATGGGTCATTCACGTCACGACAAGGCTCCGGGACCTTCACCAATGTAGTGTCGGGGACCCCAACCTCGTCGCGAAAGGTACACTAGTCCGTTAGGGGTATGGAACGGTAGGAGACGTGTATGCGGGTACACAAGAGGTGAAAGTAGGTCCGATTGGACTAAATAGAAGTGTCCTGAGATAAATTTTTTTCCCTGTTTGTTTGTACTTTTTGTGAAAATACATAGTCTTCAGTTTACAAAATGGAGAAACATTTTACATTTACTATGTTCGACAGATAATCAAATCTACATACTCAGGTTCTGTATCAAACGAAAACGTTTACTTTTACCATTTTATATCGAAACAAGGGTCTGTATATTGTTCCCCTCTTTGGAGTCTAAAAGGGTCTAATGGATAAAGTGTAAGACTTCAGGTCGATTTTACCATAAAAAGAATGAACGATACACGGAAAAATAAATAAGACAAGATAAATGAGGTCTCAGGATATTAAGAAGGGATCGGTTTAAGTAAGTTTCTTGTTTTTAGGGTTTATTTTTAGTACTACATTACTTTTGACAATCGAAAAATTTCTTAACTTCATATCGAACAAAGACCACTTATCGTTTCACTAAGTCAAAATATGTGTGTATGAAAAAGTATAGGAAAAGGTAATACCAAATAATGTCCTATGACTTGTATCAAGGAAAACGATATGTTATCCTGGAACAAGAAATGGATGAAATACATGTTATCACACGTCGAAGATTAGGGTGTGAGGACTAAATGGTAAGGGAGTGGACGAAAGGGTAGAGCATTGGTATGTAAATAAAAGATGCAGGTACTCAGACAAAGAGAACATAGTATAAAATTTAAGGTATATATTCACTATAGTACACCATAGTCAGAAAGAGAAAGACCGAAAGAAACGAACAATACTGTTAGAGCTCCAGGTAGTCTCAACGAAGTTTATCGTAATAAGGTAAGTAAAAGACAGACTCATTGTAAGAAAACATACATATATGTGTATAAGACGTAGGTAAGTGACCGACCAACTACAGTACCAACGAAGGTACGGAACCGATGACATTTCCCACGATGTTACTTACGACCCTGCGTCCACAGAAAAACTTAATCGTTGAGCTTTTAGTCAACAGAATTAGACCGAATGGTCGGTTAAGTAAACAAGAAGAGAATATTTCCTGTTTTAGTTGAAAAATAAATATGAAATGCGAATAGTGAAAGACCCCCTTTAGGTGTCCCAGATTGACTATGATTCAAACAGTATAGGATTGAGACAGTAGGAGGGTAGAAACCTTATTAGCGTTTAAATTTTTAGACACTTCTGTCCTTAATCCGTAAGATGAAATCTACATAAAAGGGTTCCCCTTTGTGTGATATGTAAATTATAAAATGGGTCTAAAGGTACATAAAGAGATACATCGGTCGACAAATAAGTGATAGTCTCTTCCGTTACCGTTGGGTGAGGTCATGAGAACGGACCTCCTAGGGTACCTACCTCCTCGGACCACCCGACGTCAGGTACCCCAGTGATTCTCAACCTTCTGCTGACTCGCTGAAGTGAAAATGAAAAGTGAAAGTACGTGACCTCTTCCTTTACCGTTGGGTGAGGTCACAAGAACGAACCTCTTGGGGTCCCTGCCTCCTCGGACCACCCGACGACAGATACCCCAGTGTGTCTCAGCCTGTGCTGACTTCACTGAATCGTATCGTATCGTATCGTAATGAGTGATATTATAAGTGTTTCCACTAAAAGATTTACCTTCAGTTATAGTCATTTACTACTTTTGTCATTTTTTTTTGTTTTTTCCGTTCGTGAAGAAAAGGAAAAATTAAAAAAAAGTTAAAGAAAGAAAAACTTACGTTGTTCACCATACACACTAGAATCAAGGGACTGCTCTCTAGTTGGGACACGGGGGACGTAACCTTCGTATCTCAGAATTGGTTACCTGGTGGTCCTTTCAGGAAAAAGAAGAATTTGCAACTGTCATAGGTTGGTCGAAAGTGTTTTGTACTATCTTGTTTAATTGGTACTTTTCTCTTTATTCGGAAGTAGTAATGTTATATTCGGACGTTTAATCAAAGGGTTTTATGGATTGGAATTTTAGACTAATCACGTATGTTTATTTTACCTTTATGTGGTTTAACTGACAAGGTGCGAATGACCTTTTATAGAGACTCGATCTTTCATTACCGGTCCCGTCTGGTTCTGAGGGTCTGGAACTTTCCGGTGAGTCCCTGACTACTACGCCTCTCTTTAAGGGTGCAATGTCCACCTCTGTCGACCGATATCTTGGGAAACAATAGGTCTAGGGTTTTAGTGAGGACTTTACGTCGAGTACTTTCGGTTCGATAGAGGAATTTTCAAGGATTTTACAATCTCCTTTTCTGGAGCTTCTGTCTAGAAACTAGGTAAATGTTCTCTTATTTGGTTAGGGTCTACTTTAAGTGTTATCTTCTAGTCTCGGTCTCAAGACTGGAACTCTCGTCACTTCTCTTGAAACACTACCCGTCGTTTCTTCTACGTTTTGTTTTCGACTTGACTCTTTCGTAACTCCGACCGTGCAGATCTGAAGAAAGACCAATTACTCAGACTTACTAGTCAAAAATGTCAGAGGAAACCTATGCAACAAAGGAGTGACTCATGGAGGACAATTGTTAAAAGACTAAGACTGGAAAACAAGTAGTTTGTTAAATTATGGGTAAAATGAGAACCGTTTATATTTGAGGTGGATGGAGACTGACATTGAATTAACTGTAAACTAATGTTAGATGGAGTCTGACATTAAATTATCCACGTGTCTTGTCCTAGTGACGGTTCCAAAGGACAGGACTGGTGACGCCACCTACGATAGGTACACACTGATATGTCGTTCAAATTAATCAATTTCAGTTAGTATCAATTTTTAAGTAAAGGGGTGAACACGGACGTGTACGGTTCGTGAATTCGGTGTACACTGATCGTCTATTGCATACTCTTTCGTGTGTCTAGTGCCTTACAAAAGTAGTAAAGTCTCTCAAGATGCCTGTCACAATAAGGTCCGGGTGTTCTGACTCGACGTTACGAAGAAGTGTTCCGAGAGACATGTTGAATGTCAGTCTTCATATAAAAGAGGGGTACATAGACAGTTTATCAAAAGAAAGTAAAGAAGAACATAAGACACGAGTATCGGACACGATTCTAAGAGTCTTAACATGACATAATAAAAATTTTTTGGACCGTATGTGCAATCGACTAGGAGTGTTGAAAACTCCTTTCGTCAGTCAGATTCCACCAATAAAGGTAGAGTGCTATTCCTTTTACTCCGGAGTTCTCAAATGAACACTCGACTAGAATTGACGTTCCGGAAACTATGGAATATCGTAGAGTCCCTCTATGGACACGATATTAATTTAAACTTACGACATAAAAGTATGGACTATTTAGGAAATTACATTGTGTAAACTTGGTGTACTTTTGAGTCTAAAGACGAAATTCACTAAGTAGGGGATCAGAACTGCTAGAAATTTTTTTTGACCACACCCTCCGAGTCCCGATTTTATAAATGAAAATTAAGGTGATTACAATAATTATATGGTAAACATAAAACGAACAATTTTTTTTTTTTAGGGTTTAGTACTCAGACTAGAAGGAAAGACTTTCCCGAAGGAAAGACTTTCCCGAAGGACAGACTTTGCCGAGAAGGACTACAGAAGGGTTAGGCATTACTGACTATATAAGAAGATCAACGAGTTCTGTTTTTTGAAACCTAGGTAAGAACTGAGAAGAAGGTCTGAAATGGAGTAATAGACAGTCGTTAAGGACGACGACGACGACGATTCAATACAGTCAACACAGGCTGAGACACTCTGGGGTGTCTACCGTCGGGTGGTCCGAGGGCAGGGACCCTAAGAGGTCCGTTGTTATGACCTCACCCAACGGTAAAGGAAGAGGTCCCCTTAGAAAGGTTGGGTCCCTAGCTTGGGTCCAGAGGGTGTAACGTCCGTCTGTGAAATTGGAGACTCGGTGGTCCCTTAGTTGTTCCTAAAAAGGGTTTATAAATCAAAATCTTTCCTTCGTGTTTTTATCTGTGAGGAGAATGTGACCTTCGTCATTAAGTTTAGACCTCTTTGAGACTTTCTAGTAAATCGTTATACGTAGTTTTAAGAAATTTTATACGTGACGGATAATGTTGGTTCTTCTTCTTGCTTCTAATAAAACGTTTTTGTACGAAAGGTATCGTCTAGAGAGAAAATTCTGTGACTCTTTACCTTTAATGGATATCAAGATTTTCACTCTTCAGATTTACTATTAAAAAAAAATTGATTCAAACGACAACAAGTCAGTGATTCAGTACAGGCTGAGAAACGCTGGGGTACCTGACGTCTTGCCCTTCGGTCCGAAGAGACAGGAAGTGGCAGAGGACCTCAAAGGAGTTTGAGTGCAGGTAACCCCGAAGGGACCACTGAGTCGGCCATTTCTTAGGTGGACGTTACGTCTTCTGGAGTCAAGTTAGGGACCCAACCCTTCTAGAGGACTTCTTCTCTTTCCGATGGGTGCGGTCATAAGACCGGACCTCTTAAGGTACCTGACGTATAAGGTACCCCGATGTCTCAACCTCGTTGAAAGTGAAAGAAAGTGTAAGTACAGATGACTCAACCACCACGGTAGGTCGGTAGAGTAGGAGACAACAAGGAAAGAGGAGGACGGGAATTAGATAGGGTCGTAGTCCGAGATTTTTCTTTATAATGTATCTTTTTTTTGACCGAAACTAGTTTCTCTCCAGACAAGAAACGGAGACCGAAGATCCTTCAGTAGATACGGTGTGGATGTATCGATTGTCAATACAGAATACCCCCCCGATGAGTTTTGGTTAGGACACTAAATCCCATTTCAGAAACCCAGTGTCCCATAATCAGTCAGGTCTTCGACTCTAGTTGGTACAGCTAGGTACCAACCTAGTTGGCACTGAGTAGTTAGTTAGTTCGGAGGTCCTATCTCGGGATTATTTTAGGGAGTTATACCCTTGCTCCCACGACTCGTAGGACCATTCGTGTGTAGATACATCCCCACCCCCATGGTTCGAAGTGAAAAACCTTCGTAGGGTCCGTGACAGGAAGGAAACCGAGTTAATAACTAGACGTAGTAAAAAGGCATTATTAGGTAGTGACACTCATTTTCTCTCAAGTCACTCAAGACACTCCGGAAATTGATTAATACTTTGTACTTCTACCTAAACCCTTGGGGGTCTTGAACGTCAACCAAAGTCTTCAGAAGTCGTCTGAACCTTCGGATCTCCTGATACGTAAGTTTGGAATATTAAATCGATATACTAGATTACAAATATTTACGTACGTACGAGTCAACATCAGTTGAGAAACGTTGGGCGTCCGAGGAGAGAGGTACCTTAAAGGGTCCGTTCTTATAACCTCACTCAACGGTAAAGGATGAGGTTCCCTAGGATTGGGTCCCTAGTTTAGTGATAATATAAATGTCCATAAATATATATATACAGATCTTCATCTAAAGGGTTTTATAATGGTAATGAAGACAGACTTACGACTGTATGATAATGACACTACTGATAAGGAAAGATCCAAAACGCCTAAACGTCCCACCCCACCGTCACCCCCCGGCACAATGTATCGTACGCTCTAAAGTCAAGGAGTTGGTTTCTAGTTTGGACAAGGGACGTAACCCTCGTGCCTCAGGATTGGTGACCTGATGGTCCCTTCAGGGACGACTAAAAAATGTTGTTTATAAATAAAACAAACATTAATTTTCTATTTATAAAAATTTAATAATATATCATTTAGGTACTTAGATTTTTGTTTTTCTTTAGTGTTAATTAGAATGAACTATTTCGGTAGGAAACCCCCTGGACGTCGTATGTGAAAATAGACCTCGTCAATTGACACGTACAATCAAAAATATTGTCAAAGTATTGTGAATTATTTCTTATTTGTTGTTCTAAAGTTATCATGTCGACAGTTACCATGTATTAGTACGGTTAGTCCTTGTTTACGGAGTACATATAGACAGAAAAGATTTGTGATCTTTATTCGTCGTTGTTGTTGTGTTGTCCTTATTCTTTTCTATGCCCTCCTTTGGTCCTCACGTTCTAAGTCGAAAGGAAGTTACGACTAAAAAGGGTAGACGGACGAAATATGTATATTACATCCCTCATACGACGTCTTTCTATCTGATGACCTTATCTACACCTGTTCCAATGTCTTGGTCTCCCTTTTGTCTGGTCTCTTTTTACCGGAGTCGACATAAAAGGTAATCGATGTTAAAATAAGGATTACCTCTGTACAAACCTTAAGACCTGTTATATTCACTCAACCAAGTTTTTAGTTATTGCAGTTCGACTGTGGTATCTTGTATGTTTTTACAAAGGAATTACCTTGTTGTTTTTTTTTTTCTTCGGGTTCCTTTGTCCTCCCCGGGTCCTGGTCGTGTATGGAAGATTTCGGTTCAGGTGCTGTCCACCAGGGTGCCAGAATTTAAATTTCTTTTCCGTTTTAGTGGGCGTACAGGCGGAGTACACTATTAGTTAATGGATTACATGCTCCGAACTTTATTTATGTGAATCATACCTAATACAGTCGAGAAGTTAATCCTTATTTAAGTGCCAGCAAAGTTTTCGACGAAAATTACCACAAGAAACACCGGTGAAGAAAAGGGGGCTACGAGGAGTAGTAGGGTGGAATTCGATAACCAGAGGGTTACACTTGGAGTCTTTAGTTAGACGATTACATATTAACCATTCCGAGGAGACTGATTGTTTACCTATTAACTAAGGAAGTGTTTACGACGTAGGGGTACCTGTGACTGACCTTTCTTATTCTTTGTCTTCTGCCCCAAAGCAAATGCAAGAGGGCCTCTGGGTGATGAGTCGTTACCGTTGTAGGTGTCCCGACGGGTGCGTCGAGGTACGAGAAGTCAGTACACTCGTTCGTTCGACAGGAGGTAGTGTGTACACTTTTTGTGTACACAGGAAAGTCTGAACCCTTCTCGAGTCAAATGACGACTAAAAGGAGAGGGGACTCCTGTGTGAGACTTTATTCGGTCTGGAGGTCAACCTAAATTCTTCAGAGACGTTTTATGTGGATTGACACTCAAAAGATGTGTAGATGTGTTGTTTTCCTTCGTTTTCTTTGTAAATAAAAGACCACCTGAATAAGATACCAAGCTACCGGATTGAATTTTTTCTTTAAATAACTTCTTGTTAACTAAATGTTACGACACAATTAAAGACGACATGTCGTTTCACTAAGGCAATCTGTGTGTGTGTGAGTATATATATACATATATATAAAAAAAGCACAAGAAAAGGTAATACAAACATAGTGTTCTATAACTTATATGTCGAGGGATATAATATCTCGTCTTAGAACAAATAGGTAAAAAATTATATTATCAAACGTAGACGATTAAGGTTTGAGGGTTTATGTAGGGAGAGGGTGAAGGAAGGGGAACCGTTGGTGGTCATATAAGAGATACGAAGAGAGAGTATCCATTCAAGTGCACACAGTATAAAATGTAACACCTTATATTCAGCATAGCACACCATACAAAAAAGAGAAAGACTGAATAAAGTCAATCATACGAGAGAGATCCAAGTAGGTACAATGACGTTTACGTCTTCCCGGATTGGAATTGATTTTTGGGAGTCTGGAAGAATCGACGAGAATCTAAAGTAGAGATCCAAGTGAAATTTAGGAAAATTAGTTCTACCCCTTATTAGTTTCTCTCCGTTGTGACTTCGACCTCTTGGACACACCTCGAAAGAGCTTTTAGAGTCGAATGTCGAAGTCATTTTTGTTTTCTCTTCCGAATTTCCGAGGTCGGGTAAGGAACCCTCTAGGAGAGTTACAGGGACAGTGAGGATTTGTGGTACCGTTGACCGGGTCGGGTAGTAATGACGGTTCTCCAAGAGGACTCCGGTGATTCTTGAACGACCCCAACTTCGTAAACCTCCGGAAGGTCGAAGTGAAACGAACTAGTGAGACACTGTTTACTGGGACGACGGGTGACGAAGGAAGGTTGAAAGAGAAGGGAGTCGTACTCCTGGTGTGGGAGAGGTAACAAGTTGGATGGTGATACCCGATATTTCGTGACAACTTATTGCGTTATTTGGTTTTCCATTCCTGCGGTACAATGAATATCAGACCCCTGTTTTTGTTTTATATAGTAAGAATGGATAGTATAATGTTTTTATTTTCCGATTTTTTAGTACTTGGGTGACATACAACAAAGTCAAGTCAAGTCAAGTCAGCGAGTTAGCACAGGCTGAGAAACGCTAGGGTACTTAGTGTCGTGCAGTCCGGAGGGACAGGTAGTGGTTGAGGGCCTCAAGTGAGTCTGAGTGCAGGTAGCTCAGTCACTACGGTAGGTCGGTAGAGTAGGAGACAGCAGGGGAAGAGGAGGACGGGGGTTAGGGAGGGTCGTAGTCTCAGAAAAGGTTACTCAGTTGAGAAGCGTACTCCACCGGTTTCATGACCTCAAAGTCGAAATCGTAGTAAGGAAGGTTTCTTTAGGGTCCCGACGAGAGAAAGTCCTACCTGACCAACTTAGAGGAACGTCAGGTTCTCTGAGAGTTCTCAGAAGAGGTTGTGGTGTCAAGTTTTCGTAGTTAAAAAGCCGTGAGTCGGAAGAAGTGTCAGGTTGAGAGTGTAGGTATGTACTGATGACCTTTTTGGTATCGGAATTGATCTGCCTGGAAACAACCGTTTCAATAGATTCAACCAGTATTGAAAAGAAGGTTCCCCATTCGCAGAAAATTAAAGGACCGACGTCAGTGGTAGACGTCACTAAAACCTCGGGGGGTTTTATTTCAGACTGTGACAAAGGGGTAGATAAAGGGTACTTCACTACCCTGGTCTACGGTACTAGAAGCAAAAGACTTACAACTTAAAATTCGGTTGAAAAAGTGAGAGGAGAAAGTGAAAGTAGTTCTCCGAAAAATCAAGGAGAAGTGAAAGACGATATTCCCACCACAGTAGACGTATAGACTCCAATAACTATAAAAAGGACCGTTAGGACTAAGGTCGAACACAAAGAAGGTCAGGTCGCAAAGAGTACTGCATAAGACGTATATTCATTTTAGTCGTCCCACTGGTATATGTCGGAACTGCATGAGGAAAAGGATAAACCTTGGTCAGACAACAAGGTACAGGTCAAGATTGACAACGAAGGACTAGACGTATGTCTAAAGAGTTCTCCGTCCAGTCCACCAGACCATAAGGGTAGAGGATACAACAAATCCTCTATGTTTATATCATATAAAAGGAAATTCTTTTACCCCCTCCTTCTCTTTGGTAGTTTTTTGAAATGTAGAACTCACGTGTGCATACTGTTTCCGATCCCGTTCTCTGACTTTTTTTAGGATCTTCTTTGCTACTTCAAACTGAAGCTTCGTTATTATTTAAGACCTATAAATTGTTTGTCCGAAGGATCCACTACGATCACCGTTTCTTGTTCGGACGGTTACGTACTCTGAACTCTCTGCGCTCAAACTAGGGACCCACTCCTTCTAGGGGATCTCCTCCCGTACCGTTAGGTGAGGTCATAAGAACGGACCTCTTGAGGTACCTGTCTCTTTGGACCACCCGATGGCAGGTTCCCAAAAATTCTCAGTCTGTACTGATTTCACTGAATCATAGGTACAATATTTTAAATTTACTTTATTTACTTCTAGAATTTTTAGAAATTGTTGTTTTTGTTTTCTCATTGTTATTACTGATTTGTATGTTATTTTGTGACCAAGTCCTGACTTTGTTTTATTACGTTTTTATTTGTGATTTTATTGTCTCTATTTCTAATCCTCTGATCTTTAAAGTCAATGGTAGTCCTTAAATTTAATGGCTTAATTAATGGTCTTTCGATCTACTACTGGAAGTAAATTTACCATTTGAATTACGAAAAGTGTGGTCCCCGTCTATTACTTGTCCTGTCGTGGATGTGTAAGAGACCAGGTCAAGTGGTCGGAATAGGAAGTGTCCACGTGTGATCAAAGAATCCACTGAGAGGAGAGGACAGTGACTTATCGACTCAGTGGTGACACAACAGTCACTGAAGAGAAGGACAGGGGACAAAGGTAATCCTTCGTTCCCTTCTATAAATTTCAACCTCCGTATGTCTAAGAATCTATTCATGTGAATCTTGACTTAATACTATTGGTGGATTCTTCTCAGGTCTTGAACAGATGTTTTATGTTCTCATTGTCACAATGACAAAAACAAAACACAAAAAAAAAAAAGCTCATAATATAGAAATTTAAACTAGTGTTAGTAAGTGGTTACTTTTTCGAACCGAGCGACGGAATAAACATGGAGAAAAGGTAAAGAGTATCCGTACCTACACCCTTTATAGTGTACGACCCGACGGTAAATACGGTCGACTACTCGTTTCCTTCTGGGAGTTTTCTTTGGTTAGTACATTCCATATAATTTTTTCACTGACAGATGAGGGAAGTTGAGGAATTCAACTAAGTAAGTGATTGGGTCATTTCCCAAAAAACGGACTTACGACGGTGGTTTCGACGAATACCTTTCCAGTGGTTGTGTCTGGGCCGAAAGTTTCAGTCACCTACAACAAACCAGGAGTACTGAAAGACCGTAGACGTTGAGTGGAGGTGACCGAAGGTGAAGAACAAAGACAAAACGGAAAGACTAGTGTTGAAAGTCAGTACGAGGAACCGATATCAAGAAGAAATCACAGACAGAAGTGGAGAGAGGTCAGAGGGAAATCTCACCATCTGAGTTTGAGTTGTTGATGTGAGTCGAGGTACAGTTGGTTGGTAGACGTCTTGGTACCGACGGAAGACATAGAGTCAAAGTGGTTTACTGGGAGTCGGATGATCAGTAGGTTCTGGTTAGGAAGAGGGAGTGTGGGGTGTCCTCGTTGACTTTTACTGATTCAGGAGAGTGAGATGGAGAGAGCTAGTCTCGTACGGATGAAGTGTTGTTATTGAGTGAGACAACAGACGGAGGTCGTGAATTGAACTCGAGGGTCTCTCGTCTTTAAATGAAATAAATGAATAAATAAAAACCGGTGTCGTGTACTGAACACCCTAGAATCAAGGGGTTGGTTTTAAACTTGGACCTTGGAGTATGTCTCAGGATTGGTGACCTGACGGTCCCTTAAGGGTGTATTTGGATGAAATTCGGGTCGTCGACCGTGTCTTCTTGAACTACTACGACGGTTTTCTTATTCTTGGGGTCAGAAAGGTTCACACTCCGAGACTTGGTCTTTTGTCCAATTTATTTGTTTGTTTACGAGACATCTTTCTTTTGATTAATTCTCGTCTTATCTATTTTTTAGTTTTGTTAAAACGATATTACAATAAAAGGATTCTTATTCTCTTCAAAATTTCTTGTCATTTCGGAGTTTCATTCAAGTTGCCCTTCAGTTCAAGATTACGTGGGGACGAGAAAGTTTTAGACTCCAAAAGTTATAAGTTGTAGTCTGAAATTTTCGACTTCTCTTCGACTACCGAATGTATATCGTCAGTGAAGGAGCACCATGGATGATATAAAGTATCAACTTTACTGATATGTTCTTGACACAGAAGAATAATTCAGAATTGTCGGGATGGAGAGATTCTAAATCATAGATGTAATCAAACTCCAAGAATTTCACTATAAAGTAAAAAATATCTTTGACCAGAAAGACGTCTACTCCCTGTTACGAAATAAATAGACGTCGCTAAGTAAGGTTAAACTCTTTTTCAGTAAATAAAAGATGAGACTTATTTGTCTTCCCTGCCACTACTTGACATCGTATCGACGTATATTCAATGTAACTTTTAAGACGTATTATTACACCGACCTTATGGGGAATAAGGTGTCGATGACTAGTAGAAAATATTTAAATATGGAAGTTTTCATGTAGGGAAAAGTATCTTTACCTTTTTTTTTAAGGATTTTAAGTTTACCTTAGTGTTCTCTGGGACTTATCAGTTTTGTTAGACCTCTTTCTTTACCTCTGTAGTGTGAAGGACTGAAGTTTCACTTTCAGTACAGGTCGAGAAACACTAGAGTACCTGATATGTCAGGTACCTAAGAGGTCCGTTCTTATGACCTCACCCATTGGTAAGGTAAGTGACCCCCTTAGAGGAGTTGGGTCCCTAGTGTGGGTCCAGAGAGTGTAACGTCCACCTGAGAAATGGTCGACTCTGTGGTCCCTTCGGGTGAAGTTTGACATAATTTTTGGGTATCATTAGTCGTGTCATCTTAATGACCGTAATTTTGTCTGCGTATCTGGTTACCTTTTCTACGTTATTTAGGTGTAGGTATTCCAATGGATTATAAACTATTCCTTCGGTTTTTATAAATTACCCCTTTCCTATGATGGGAGTCATTTACCATCCTTTTGACCTACGAGTGTACATTTTCTTACTTTGACCTGAGAGTATATGGTGAGTGTTTTTAATTGGGTTTTTACCTAATTTTTGAATTCCTATTATAGACTTTGACATTTTGAGAATCTTCTTTTATTGCGTCTTTTCGAGGAACTGTAACCAGAAACGTTACTAAAAAACCTATTCTGTGGTTTCCGTGTTCTTTGTTTCAGTTTTCAGTTGTTCACCCTGATGTAGTTTGATTTTTCGAGGACACGGTGTTCTCTTTTATTTGTTTTACTTTCTACCGGATTTCTTACCTTATTTTATAGACGTTTGATTTATAGACTGTTCCTCAAGTATAAATTTTATATATTTCTTGAGTATGTTATTGAGACCCCCTTTTTTTTCAACTAAGTTTTTACCCGTCTTCGGAACTTATCTGTAAAGAGGTTTATTCTATATGTTTACTGATTGTCACGATCTTTTCCACGAGATGTTAAGATCAATAGTCCCTCTGCGTTTGTTTTTGGTGTTACTCCATAGTGAAGTGTCGACAATTTTACTGACAATAGTTTTTCTAGTGTTTATTGTTTACAATCACTCTTACACCTCTTTTCTCTTGGGACAACGTGTCGACCACCCTTACGTTTAAACATGTCGGTCAGTCCTTTTGACACCTCTAAGGAGTTTTTTAATTTTTATCTTGATGGTATTTTAAGCCGTTATAGTGAAGATATATATAAGTTTCCTTTACTTTACTCCTAGAGTTTCTCTTTTTAGAAACGTGGACGTGTAAGTAAAGTCGTAATAAGTGTTGTCGGTTCTACCGTTGTTGGATCTACTGGCGGTTGTTTATTTACTTACTTCTTTTACACTACATGTAGATATATATTATACTAAATTGGTATTTTTTTTTTTTCGGTAAACGTCGTGGTACCTTCCTAAAAGACCAATAATATGAATCACTTTATTCAGTCTTTTTGTTTCTATTTTTGAGTATGCACCTTAGATTTTTGTTACTTGAGTATCTTTCTCTTATTTTGTCACCAACGTCCCCGGTCACCCATCCTTTTACGTCTTTACAATCAGTTTCCCATATTTGGAAATGAATGTTCTATTCAATCAAGGTCCCTAGAGTACATGTTGTACCACTGACACCCATTGTTATAACGTAATATATGAACTTTTGACGACACTCTTATCACGAAATTACAAGAGTAGTACTGTTCCTGGTGTTTTGTCGTTACTTCACTCCACTTCTTACACAATTGATTAGAATGACACCATTGTGAAGTGTCGTATATATCCATAGTTCAGTATATAGTTTCGTATTGTACCATGTGTAATTTAAATACATAATTCAGTTAATATAGAGTTACTTCGTCTCCCTTACTTCATTTCGATATAGTATACTATAGTATACACCTTAACTTTATATACACAATTATACTTTTTTATATTTGTCTAATATATACCCCGAAGGGAACACCGAGTCTGTCATTTCGCAGACGGATGTTACGTCCTCTGGACCCAAGCCCGGGACCCAGCCCTTCAAGGGGACCTCTTCCTTTACCGTTAGGTGAGGTCATAAGAACGGACCTTTTAGGGTGTCTGCCTCCTTATAAATATATAATAATATATAACTATATATCACAGTGGTACGAATAAATTGAATGTACATCTCATGTAGTACTCTTTGCGACCCGACCTACTTCGTGTTCGACCTTAGTTGTGACGGGCCTCTTTATAGTTATTGGACTATATACGTCTACTGTGGTGGGAATACCGTCTTTCGTTTCTCCTTGATTTCTCGGAGAACTACTGTCACTTTCTCCTCTCACTTTTTCAACCGAATTTTAAGTTGTAAGTCTTTTGATTCTAGTACCGTAGACCAGGGTAGTGAAGTACCGTTTATCTACCCCTTTGTTACCTTTGTCACTTTTTGAAATAAAAAGACCCGAGGTTTTAGTGACGTCTACCACTGACGTCGGTACTTCAATTTTCTGCGAACGAGGAACCTCTTTTCGTTACTGGTTGGATCTGTCGTATAATTTTTCGTCTCTGTAATAAAACAGTTGTTTCCAGGTAGATTAGTTTCGGTACCAAAAAGGTAATCAATACAAAGCTACACTCTCAACCTGATATTTCTTTCGACTCGTGACTTCTTACCTACGAAAACTTGACACCACAACTTCTTCTGAGAACTCTCAGGGAACCTGACGTTCTAGGTTGGTCAGGTAGGATTTCCTTTAGTCAGGATTTATAAATAACCTTCTTGACTACGACTTGAAATTCGAGGTTATGAAACCAGTTGACTACGTTATGAAAAGTAACCTTTTCTGGGACTACGACCCTTTCTAACTTCCGTCCTACTCTTCTCGTGTTGTCTCGTACTCTACCAATCTACCGTAGTGACTGAGCTACCTGTACTCTGACTCGTTCGAGGCCCTCAACGACTATCTGTCCCTTCGAACCACACGCGTCAGGCACCCCAGTGTTTCTCAGTCTGTACTGACTGGCTGACTTGACTGACTACGTATGTGTGTATGTTTACTTGAATAAGTCTTTTGTCTTTATCTGAATGTCTGTGTACTTTGTTTGGATCCTAGTGGTTTCCCCTTTCCTCCCATCCCATTTAATCCTCAAACCCTAATTGTATGTGTATGATGGTATATATTTTATCCCATTTTTTTTTTTTTTTTTGGTTGCGTTCTAGGGTGACATGTCGTGTCCCTTAATACGAGTTATAAAAGATTATTGGATATTCCCTTTTCTTAGACCTTTTCCTATCTATATATACATTTTGACTTAGTGAAACGACATATGGACTTTGTGTTGTGACATTTAGTTGATATGGAGTTAAAAAAAAAATTCATGTCGGATAAGTATGTTCGTTTCACCTAAAGCTTCACTTTTGATGAACTTATTCAATGTAAAATCAGTTATAACTCTCATGGTTATGACATAAAATTATTATACTTTGTTAATGTACAGACAATACAATCCACTCCAGACGATATGAAGGTTATATTCTCGTGTTATTCTCAGGGGTTTATCGTGGTAAATAACTACTAAAGGGAGAGTGTCACTGAAACTTGAACGACATCACGAAGTTCATTGAAATCCCAAGTAGTGTCGAAAGGGAATTACGATATCTTAAATACATTTATTACCCTTTACACTTGTATACCTGTCAGGTGACAGATGTGAATAGTGACCTATCTGAGTATAAGATGACTATATTGGAGATGTTCTTCTTATGACAAACTATCCTTTTTTATATATAATAGAGATCAAGAGGTGAATTTACATTGAAGCTAAGATTACTAGTTTATTGGTTTAATAGGAAAATCTATTACTTGAGAAATTAAAATTGAGACTATAGGACTTGTAGTACGTTTTCTTTATTTTTAGTAGACCCTTACTCTTTATCAAAACTTGTTCTCAATGGTACGAACTTTTCTTAAAACAGGTAGGTGACAATAGTAACAAAATGTACTTGTGAGACGTAATTATTCTGACGACTATTCAGTCAGGACGACAAGTGTTTTTGTAAGGATTTAAATAAAAAAGACTGGAAACTTTTTATAAGAGGTTGTTTTTAAGAATTGGTACGGGGGGTATTCTCGTGTGACCCACACGGAGCCTACGACCGTTGAATGTTCCTGGTAAACGTTGGAGGAGACTGGGGAGTTCCGGGTGACGACAGGGGTGACACACCGTTGTCTACGTGCACCGACCGAGGGTTGTCCGAGTCCAAGTGGGCGACCTGAGTGTTGGAGTCGTGTCGCCCCCGTGCTTACCGGAACGGTGACGTCTTCTGAATGATCTATGTGCAAGCAAAAGATTTAGGATTGTTGGAAATTTTCGTGTCCCTCCTAAACCTTCTCTGACGGAGGATTCTTCGCCCGTGTGACGACTAAGGATCTCGACAAAAGGAAAACAATTTGAGGTAGAAGACGGGTACGGTCGATGTAAGGGACGGTGTTCTCATCCTCCTCCGAGCGAACGTGTGTGGTACATTGGTTCTGTCTCTCAGTGGTAGAACCGTGGTTAATTTTGTATTGAAACTATTTTCCGTTTTTGTCGGAAAACCAGGTGTAAAGAGAATCAAGTGGACGTTCCCTAACAGGATCTACAGTCGCCGTACGACACTTGTCCGATTTACCCTAGGAACGGGAATCCTTCGACCGTTTAGTGACCTTGTGACAAGTACAAATATGCCCCTGGAAGACCCCTGTGTTGTTTCGACGTCACCAGGGGTTGTCACTCTCCCTTCTCATCGTGTAACCTCGACCTCGGACAGAAGGGGTCTCGCACGCTACGGGGACACGACTTGTGAACTCTCGTCTGTGGAGCCTCGTCAGAAGGACACTACTGAACGGACCGACAGATGTTATGATATACAGTGTGTGCTCCCTCCTTTAGAAATCGTCTTGGAAGATCCATTTAGCCAAACTCGTTGTCGTCTTTCTCGGTCATCAAAGAAAACGACCATAAACATGGTCTGTGATACGACTCAACACTACGGTGGTACTTTTGTTAGACAAAATGACCTTTTGGTAATCACTTCCTTGAAAACGAATATAAAATGGTCTGTGACACGACCCAACACTACGGTAGTATTTTTGTTAGACAAAATGACCTTTCGGTGATAACTTCCTTAATTGAAGACAATACATATATTTACTGGACTTTTCTTTATGTTGACTATCGAAAGTTTATCGCTTTATATTACATACTTCACACAGAATTGGACTCAATTCTCAAAAGAACGAATATGTACAAGGGTTATTTCTATGTTTCCTTCCTCACTATCTTTTTCCCTTTCGTCCTTGAAGAGACCACCAGGTCGTCAATTCTGAGACGAAGGTGACTTCACCCGCGTTCAAGTTATGACCAGTCCCTTTCCTTCTAGGGTGTACAGCGTACTACACCGGTTTTTTTATGGTATTTTGAATTTAAATTTTTTCTCTTTCTTTCTTTTCTTTTTCCTTTCGTCTCCCTTAAGGGACCATCGGATGACCAATCCTAAGGTCCGAAAGTGACGACACAGGGTCCAAGTCAGAGACCAACCCCTTGACTGTGGAGTGTTCGACGTGACACGTCGGTTTTTTTTCTTTTCTTTTTTCCTTTCGTCTCAGTACTCTCTGCACGGTTCAGTAGTCAAATCACATTCCCATTTTACGTTTTGTTGTTGAGTGATTATTTACGTAAAGCGTTTTCTCGTTGACCATAGTCGTTTTGGACATGTATTATGTATCTCTCAAGTTGTTGTTTGTTCCGGACGGAAGTTCCACAAACACATACGTCAGACCCTGGTGTCGCGAAGCGTGTGTGGAGACTAAATGTTAAATTGTGGAATCTAATGTCTACCGACAAATACATTGATCAAGGTGTTGACTAAGTTGGACTCTTGTCCCCGACACAAAATATTAAGAAATATGGGGAACGTGTAGGAATGTCTTACGACCGATCCTTATTCTTCGGTAGTAACTTACTTATACTTCCTGCCTGAGGAGACTCACCCCAGTAGTCTTTCCACAGTGTCTCTCCCTTCCTGTGATTCGTAAAGGTGTTTCTGTCCTTTCGTGTAAGGTCGCTCTCGGTTTCCCGTCACACCTATGTCACGTCCGGTACTGTGCCCTCTTGCATCGAGTCTGTCTTTCGGACCGCCGGAGTCCCTCTCGAGACAAAATAAGGGTCCGTAGCTTCTCGGTGTCCTCATAAAAGTCCCTCCCCTTACTGGTTGAGGGTCGAGAGGAGACTCTGTTAATGAACCCGGTGACACGTTTCCTCACTAATCCCCTCTGCACCCCACAGATCCCGTCTAGTCACCTTAAAGTGACGTTTAATGAGTTCACTCTAAGTCATTACTGAATTTGTTCCCACCACCACTATATTTCTCGGTCGTTCTCATGCTCGAGACTCGTCGTAGGTCCCCGATATGTCCCTTTCTACCCTCCGTCTACTACCTTCTATTTACAGTGTCTCTGTCTTCATTTGTCACTCCTCCTCGTCTCTACTTCGGAAGACTTCCCTACGAGAAGTAGTCCCCGGTCCTTTTCGGGTCAGAAACGTCCATCAACTTCTGACCGAAACACAGTCTTTGGTACACACGGAATCAGTGAATCAGTACAGGTTGAGAGACGTTGGGGTACCTTACCCAGGGTGGTCCGAGGAGACAGGTACCTTAAGAGGTCCGTTCTTATGTCCTCACCCATCGGTAAGGGAAGAGGTCCCCTAGAAGGGTTGGGTCCCTAGTTTAGGCCCAGAGGAGGTAACGTTCATCTAAGAAATGACAGACTCGGTGGTCCCTTTGGGTCGTCATTATAAATCTAAGTTGTTTTTTGAATTGTAACAGACCGGGTGATCTCCCGAAGGGTCCACCACGGTCACCATTTCTTGGACGGACGGTTACGTCCTCTGTATTTTCTGCACCCAAGCTAGTCAGCCCTTCTAGGAGAGACCCTTTCGTACCGTTAGGTGAGCTCATAAGAACGGATCTCTAGGGTTGTTGTGGCGACTATTTGTTTGTTCCTGAATACTCCCTATGTACCAGATTAATTTTCCATCCTGGAACGACTCCCTTCAATTCACGATAGTCGAGTCCCTCGGTCCTGAGTCATCGTTTCCGTGTCACGTCCGGGAAGTTACTCTTTGGTGTACCTTCTGTCGGGTTGAACGATTTAATAGAGTTTATTATTGAATCCAATCTTTATTTGTGACTACAAACTGGTGGGTTTATGCAAACTGTCCGTCCACTACTTATGTCACAGGAGGTGACGACCGGCACACGGGTTCTAAAGGTCGGATGTCCCAAGTTGTGATGCTAAAGTTTTATATTTTGAGGTAAAAAAGGGTCTCTTGTGACGGGGTCTCGTATATTATGTAAAAAGATATTCTCAATTCCGTTGTTTTTACCCCGACAGTGGAGATTCAGTATATGTCTTTCGGGGGATGTGTACTTTGAAGTTCAACACGTGAAAGTTTCTACACCTGCACGGGGACATACGGTCGACAACACGACATGGTGACATGAAAAGTTCCATGAGACGACATTCTCAAATTTACAAAAAAACACAAACAAAAGCTACATAATAAACACACTTTTCATATATTTGGATAATGTCAGGTCGTGATACATCGGTTAACACAGTCAATCCTTGGATTCAATAAAAACAACCTGGATGCTTACGTGAGAACTTTGTCTTGAGTTAGTGCACATCACCTCAATGACATTGATCTTTTCCTTATTATTCGTGTAGTGGTCAGAAATTTAAAGTCAGTCTTTCCCAATAGGGAATCTAACAGGTCCAGGATTCTCAGACGATACAGTGACAATCAGGTAGATACTCGTCTTTGAATTAATTGTTTTGGACGAGTTCTTTCCACTTGTGTTACGTTTGAGGACTACCGATGTCTCGATAGACTTGTAGCTAGAGTCGTCCATAGAAATGAATTAAAGAGGTATAGTTCAGTTGCTTTGGTAGTTACTATTTCCTTTTCCGACAGTCTTCATGTTTACAAGAATAAGAAGAGTGAAAATAAACACTGAATTATTATCGTGTCCCTACGATTACGTAAGAGAAATAGATTTTGGTTAGAGACTCTTTCATTTCGGAAACACAAAGGTGTCCAACCCCCCTTTTTTTTTAGTGAATAGGGTTTTCCCGTCATGTTTATCAAATTTACTGACTCTGGTTCAATAATTGGTTTGTCTTTTACGGGTTCAAGGAAAAGTCCGTATTCTACTTCTTTCTGGTAAATTTTGAAGTGTTTAAGTGGAGATGAAAATGGTGTCTTTAATAACAAGATTACGAGAGGCCACATGTTAGTGATGAAATAGTTAAGAGGTAATTCAGTAGAGGGTTCATCTGACAGTAGAGAGTTGTCAAGAACTTTCTTCGTAGAACCTCTGGTGTAACGTTACAGAGATGTAACTTTTCTTTGAGGACTTCAGTTGAGTGATCTCGATGTGACCCTAGGTAAACGTCTTGGTTCCATTCATTCATTTGTACAAGAATTTTGAAGTTCCATCATTCGGATGAACTCGGGTCACTATTTTCTACGGACGAGGGGTTTATTTTTTTCCTTAGACTGTCTCGCTCTTCGTTTAATCACCTATTCTCGTTCTCACAGAAGGGAAGAGAAAAAAAAAGAAGGACGGAGGGGGTGAAGGAGGGAGAGAGGGTACAAAGGGACGAGAGGTCTTGTCTCACTTTCGGTTGGTATGTTTACTTAAGTTTTTATTGTCGAGAGGAAGTCTTTCACCGCATTTACAGTACGTTAGTCAGAGAACTGAACTGGGGTAAGGAGGATTCCCGATAGTCACTGACTAGGAGTGTGATGGATAAAATGTTATGTAATAAAATACTTTTTTAGAAATTTTATCAGTGTATTCAGTCCCCTCACTCATATGAGATGTAAAATATTTCTTTCACTTCCTTACCATTTTATTGGGTGAGTTCGATTACTTTCTAAATAAACGTTCAACAATTTAAACTGAACAAGCACTGAAGACTAAAACTCTGTAGTGTACTCAACGGGTCTAGTTACGATAATAAAGACGAACTGTTGTTACTTGAAAAATTAATGCTTATTTAAATCTTCAAATGTTATGTATGACTGTTTGATATCCTTTATTGTTAAGAGTTTTCTGATGTACCGGAGTAATCATTGGTTTTTATATATATATGGACTCTAGTTAATTAAAGGTAAGAAATCTTTGAATTCACCGTCTCTTGTAAACTTACTACTGTCAGTTACGTTGAACTACTCTATATGGTTGTACAAGAGTGGGTCACGGCCACCCTTACATTAAACCAAGGTTGTTGTGTTCTCTTCTGAGATGTGTACCTGTAGTGGTCTACCAGTTGTGGTTTTAGTCTGACTAATATAGGAAACGTCGGATTCTACCTCTTCGAGATATGTCAGTTGTTTTTGTTCTGGTCCTCGACTGACACCGAGTCTAGTACTTGAGGAATAATGGTTTAAGTCTGAGTTTAACTTCTTTCATCCCTTTTGGCGATCTGGTAAGTCCATACTGGATTTAGTTTAGGGAATACTAATATGTCACCTTCACTCTTTATCTAAATTCCCGGATCTAGACTATCTATCTCACGGACTACTTGATACCTTACTCCAAGCACTGTAACATGTCCTCTGTCCCTAGTTCTGGTAGGGGTACCTTTTCTTTACGTTTTTTCGTTTTACCGACAGACCCCTCCGGAATGTTTATCGACACTTTTCTTCTCTCCACTTTTTGATTCCTCCTTTCCTTTCTATATTCGTAGACTTACGTCTCAAGGTCTCTTGTCGTTCTTCTCTATTCTTTCGGAAGAAGTCACTAGTTACGTTTCTTTATCTCCTTTTGTTGTCTTACCCTTTCTGATCTCTAGAGAAGTTCTTTTAATCTCTATGGTTCCCTTGTAAAGTACGTTTCTACCCGAGTTATTTCCTGTCTTTACCATACCTGGATTGTCTTCGTCTTCTATAATTCTTCGCCACCGTTCTTATGTACTTTCTTGACATGTTTTTTCTAGAAGTGCTGGGTCTATTAGTACTACTACACTAGTGATTAGATCTCTGTCTGTAGAACCTTACACTTCAGTTCACCCGGAATCTTTCGTAGTGATACTTGTTTCGATCGCCTCCACTACCTTAAGGTCAACTCGACAAAGTTTAGCACTTTCTACTACGACATTTTCACGACGTGAGTTATACGGTCGTTTAAACCTTTTGAGTCGTCACCGGTGTCCTGACCTTTTCCAGTCAAAAGTAAGGTTAGGGTTTCTTTCCGTTACGGTCTCTTACGAGTTTGATGACGTGTTAACGTGAGTAGAGTGTACGGTCATTTCATTACGAGTTTTAAGAGGTTCGGTCTGAAGTCGTTAGGTACTTGTCACTTGAAGGACTACAAGTTCGACCAAAATCTTTTGCGTCTCCTTGGTCTCTAGTTTAACGGTTGTAGGCGATCTAGTACCTTTTTCGTTCTCTCAAGGTCTTTTTGTAGATAAAGACGAAATAACTGATACGGTTTCGGAAACTGACACACCTAGTGTTATTTGACACCTTTTAAGACTTTCTCTGCCCTTATGGTCTGGTGGATTGGACGGAGAAAGTCTATCTTGACCTGTACCTTGTTGTCTGACCAAGGTTTATCCTTTTCCTCATACAGTTCCGACATATAACAGTGGGACGAATAAATTGAAGATACGTCTCATGTAGTACTCTTTGCGACCTGACCTTCTTTGTGTTCGACCTTAATTCTACGGCCCTCTTTATAGTTATTGGAGTCTATACGTATACTGTGGTGGGAATACCGTCTTTCACTTCTCCTCGATTTTTCGGAGAATTACTTTCACTTTCACCTCTCACTTTGTCAACCGAATTTCGAGTTGTAAGTCTTTTGTTTCTAGTACCGTAGACCAGGGTAGTGAAGTACCGTTTATCTACCCCTTTATAATCTTTGTCACAGTCTGAAATAAAACCCCCCGAGGTTTTAGTGACGTCTACCACTGACGTCGGTACTTTAATCTTCTGCGAATGAGGAACCTTCTTTTCAATACTGGTTGGATCTATCATATAAGTTTTCGTCTCTGTAATGAAACGACTGATTCCAGGTAGATCAGTTCCGATACCAAAAGGACGTCAGTACATACCTACACTCTCAACCTGACACTTCTTCCGACTCACGGCTTCTTAACTACGAAAACTTGACACCACAACCTCTTCTGAGAACTCCCAGGGAACCTGACGTTCCTCTAGGTTGGTCAGGTAAGACTTCCTCTAGTCGGGACCCTAAAGAAACCTTCCTTACTACGATTTCGACTTTGAGGTCATAAAACCGGTGGAGTACGTTTCTCGACTGAGTAACCTTTTCTGAGACTACGACCCTCTCTAACCCCCGTCCTCTTCCCCTGCTGGCTCCTATTCTACCGACCTACCGTAGTGCCTGAGTTACCTACACTCAGACACACTTGAGACCCTCTACCACTACCTGTCCCTCCGGACCGCACGACACTTGCTGAGTCGCTGACTTGAATACTTGAATTCACGTTACTTTATGAGTTGTTTAGAATTTTTACAAGTATCATATATATCCTGTCCTTTGAGATGAGTTATCAGACATTACTGGATGTACCCTTTTCTTAGATTTCTTACTGATATACATCTATATTTTGACTAAATAAAACGACGTATGGTCTTTGATTATGTCGTGACGTTTATTTGATAAACAACAACAACAGATCAGCGATTCAGTACAGGTTGAAAACGTTGGGGTACCTGTCATCGGGTTGTCCGAGGAGACAGGTACCCTAAAGGGTCTGTCCTAATGACCTCACCCAACGATGAAGAAGTGGTTTCCTAGAAGGGTTGGGTCCCTAGTTTGGACGTAGAGGACGAACCGTCCGTCTAAGAAATGGTGACTCAATGTGCCCTTCGGGGTTTGAGTTGATGTTAAGTCATTTTAATGAAAAATTTTCTACAAGTATCACAGACGGGACCACTAAAATAGAGTTTCCTAAACAAGTTTCCTTTCTTAGTCAGTGTTCTAAGAGGTCGGGTGGATTCTTACAAGTAGGGAGAGAGAGAGGATCTAAATCGTAACAAGAAATCCACATATCCCGTGACATTTCAAGCGAGGTCCGTCAAAATGTGGACGAAAAAAAAATTTAACTCTTTGTGTAAGATATACTAATCTTACGTTACATCGGTGGGGAAAGGGAGAAGGTTAAGGGTGAAAGTTGAGTCAAGTCAAGTCAGCGAGTCAGCACAGGCTGAGAAACGCTGGGGTACTTAGCGTTGTGCGGTCCGGAGGGACAGGTAGTGGTTGAGGGCCTCAAATGAGTCTAAGTGTAGGTAGTTCAGTCACTACGGTAGGTCGGTCGAGTAGGAGACAGTAGGGGAAGAGGAGGACGGGAGTTAGGGAGGGTCGTAGTCTCAGAAAAGGTTACTCAGTTGAGAAGTGTACTCCACCGGTTTCATAACCTCAAAGTCGAAATCGTAGTAAGGAAGGTTTCTTTAGGGTCCCGTCTAGAGGAAGTCTTACCTGACCAACCTAGAGGAACGTCAGGTTCCCTGAGAGTTCTCAGAAGAGGTTGTGGTGTCAAGTTTCGTAGTTAAGAAGCTCCGGATCGGATTTGTTGGTTATCGTTGATTAAGTCCATCTTCTTATGTTGGGTTGGTCTGAGCAGTTTCAGGAAGGACCATCCAAAATGGGTATCAGTGACTACCTCAGGATGGAACAAATACTCCTAATATCAAGACTCCGTAGTAGTCAGAACTTGACACCCGACTGGTACCACGGGTGGTCTGGTTTTTTTTTTGGATAGGGTCTTCACTTGTAACGAGATTCTACGAGATGTCTAGGGTTTCTGGGTGAAGTCGGGGTAAACTGAATGTTCTCTCGGTCATTTAGGGTACCTACCAATTCGGACCGACTCTACCTAAAGACAGTGACTCGTTGGGTTCAAGGGACTGATTATATAATTGAAAATATGTGATGTCATTTTACGTCAGTTTACAATTCTGATGGATTGCCATATATTAAGAGAGGGAGACTCTACTTTGAGTTATGGAGGTCTTTTAGCTTACTTTAAGACCTTGAAAGTCGATTGTTCCGTCTACATGGGTTTGCTCTATAAGCCATGTCTTAAACGAGTAAAGTAATAAAGTTTGTTTGGGTAAAAAAGACGGATTTTATCTCGTGGGTACGATACCCCCTTGGATTTTGTTTAGGATTGAATAAGTCAATAAGGTAAGACTCAATCACATAGTAAAGATATTTTCCGTCTCGAGGGGGATTTTCCCTAGATGTTATATCTGTTACCTAATGAACACGTTTATGTCTTACTTTTGTCTTTTTTCTATAACCGCTATGACCCTTTTAAGAAGGTAAAGTGTAAACGCGACTTGAAGACCATAAAAGGGGTTGGTATAAAGTAACCAGTCTTCGTTTCTTTTATGACATATTCATTGATGTGTGATTACTTCCTACGGTGACCTGGAGGTTTCTTCTGTAAGTCTACCGATTGTCGGTACACTTTTCTACGAGTTGTAGTGATTTATAATCTCTTTACGTTTAATTTTGTTGTTCCATGGTGAAGTGTGGATAGTTTTACCGATAGTAGTTTTTCAGATTTTCACGTGTACAACGATTCGTATACCTCTTTTCCCTTGGGAGGATGTGACGACCACTCTTACATTAAACCACATTGGTGACACCTTTTGTTTACTTCCAATGAATTTTTTTATTTTTGTCTTGATGGCATACTAGGTCGTTGAGGTGAGGACCCATGTAAAGGTCTTTTTGTCTATTATGATCAAACTTTTCTGTCTACGTAGAGTTCCGAGTATAGTCGTGATGAACGTTATCTGTACTGTACCTTTGTTGGGTTCACGGGTAGTTGTCGTTTACACTAATTCTTCTCCACCAACCATGTGTGTGTGTGTACGTGTGCGTGCGTGTGTTTACCTCATAATGAGTCGGTATTTTTTCTTACTTTGTGACGGTAAACTTCGTTGCTACTACCTGGTTCTCTTATAATACGAATCACTTGATTCAGACTGTGTCTTTCTGTTTATGATATACTATAGTGAAAGTACATCTTAGATGTTTTTGTTGTGTTTGCTTACATACATGTTTTGTCTTTCTCTGAGTGCCTATATCTTTTGTTTCAATACCAACTACTTTTCCACTCGTCCTTTCCCTGTTTAATCCCCAAACTCTAATTGTCTATATTTGATGATATCTCCTTTGTCTATTCGTTGTTCTTATACGGTGTATCGTGTCCCCTAACATGAATAATGGATCATTATTAGATATTACCTTCTATTAGACACTTTTATGATGACTTAGTGATACAATGTGCGGACTTTGATTGTGTTATAATGTTTAGTTGAAGTCAAGTCAAGTCAGCAAGTCAACACAGGTTGAGAAACGCTGGGGTATTTAACGTCGTGCGGTGTTGAATAAAGTTGAATTTTTTTCTTTGTTCCTTTTACAATCTATGTAAAAAAAAAGAATTAAAAGGGGAAACTGAGTATTGGATTTCTTTCCGGTTTCTTCGGTTTTTAATCTATTAAATCTGGGGTGAGACATACCACAGCAAATATGATAACTCTTGGAATTTCTTATGGGTAGTCAATGTATCTACGTGGATTGTAAGACTTTACATCTATTGTGGTGACCCTTGTAAAATAAAAGATATCAAACGGTAAAAATAAAAATTTTTTATCCAAATGACTCTACATTGACTGTATGTCGTTTGACATATATAAATTTAAACCGTTTCAACACTGTATTTATATATGATCGCTTTGGAAACGGTGTTAGTTATATTACTTACATGTCGGGACTTTCAAAGAATTTCGATGAAAAGAAAACTCTAAAAATATGAAAATTTTAAAGTATTATATCAACTAAATATTACAACGTAAACAAAGACAACATGTCGTTTCATATAGTCAATATGTTTATAAGTGAGAAAACATCTAAGAAAGGGGTATATCCAGGAATGTCTAATGACGTATATCAAGGGACACGATATGTCATCCAGGAATAATCAATACATAAAAAATATGTCATCACCTAAAAGTCCGAAAGGACCACCAAGTCACGATTTCTTAGGTGTACGGTCACGTCCTTTGTACCCAAGTTAGGGACCCAGTACTTCTAGGGGACCTCTTCCTTTGCCGTTGTGTGAGGTCATAAGGACGGGTCCTTTAGGGTACCTCTCTCCTCCGACTGTCCGAGGTACCTTAGTGTTTCCTCAGTCTTTGCCGAATCGTCGATTTGTTCATATATACAGTTAGGGTCAGAGGGTTAAAGAGAGAGGGACGGAGGGAGGGGAGGGGACCATTGACACAAACAAAGGATATGAGTACTGAAATAAGGACAAAACATTTATTCAAGTAAGTACGGTGAATGAAATCTAGGGTGTATATTCGTCATAGTACACGACAAACAGAAGGAGATTGAATGAAGTGAATCATACTATTAGAGATCTAGGTAGGCATAGTGACGTTCCCCGTATAGCGACAGGAAAAATACCGACTCATTATAAGGCAACATATATGCATGGTGTAGAAGAGACGGGTAAGGAGACAACTACCTGTAAATCCAAAGAGATAATGAAAATATTAGGGTGGCATGACAATCCCCTTCGTACGACTGGCTTTAGTGGGTAGGACCGGTCCTTGGTCTCATTGGTAGCGTACTCAATGAAGTACTGTCTTCAGGACCATTCCTTATACCTTGATTTGTCGGTGGTGGTTGACCTTCTTAAGCCCTTTCCAGTTTTCCTCTGCGGTACACAGGATGGTGGGGAGTCTTAAGAAGAGCAAACCGTAGGCACAACCGACTCGTTACTCACGCGGTGGTCCTTCCCGGGACGTAGTCTTACTGTCCGGTGTTAGACTTTGATTAGGGTAGTGGTATTTTGGTCTCTGACACGCGGTACACTGTCTCGTCAGGAGGACCCAAGGGAGTGGGAGGACGAGAGACGGGTCTGTGGGGAAAGGTTACGTCAGAGAACGTAAGAGTCGTGTGCACAGAGGAACCTGTTAAATTAAGGCTCACAATCTATTCTCGGGGCAAAATCCGGGACCTTCTCCACGGGGGAGGACGTTGTTATGGTAAAGAGACGGGTAGAGGTCCGTTGGTGACTAGACGAAAGACAGTGATGTCTAAATGGTCATAAAAGATCTTAAAATATATTTGTGTCGGTATATTATACACAAAAGTTTCTGAACCCATACTGAATCGTTAACTTGTTTGTTGTTATACCATACATCAGAAGACTCATACCATAGAAATTGAATTGTACTATCTGGACTCTAGGTAGGTACAACATTACACAGAGGTTACAAGTAAGGAAAGACACCTACTTGTCTTACGGTAGTACACCTACATAGTATAAGACAAATAGACAAGTGATCTCTACCTGTATGTCTGGGTGAAATCTCGATAATATTTGTTTTATAATATACTTGTAAGTACGTGTTCAGATGAGAAGTCTAATCGTATACGAAAGTAAAGGACTTTATCGACCTAGTATCTCATTCATGCACAAATTTTCAAAATATTTTGGTGGTATGACAAAACGTTTCACCAATGTAGAAAACTGCAAAAGTGGTCATCACCTACTCAAAGTGAAAGAAATACGGGAGTGGTTCTAAACCATACCAGTCAGGACTTCGCATTAAAATTGGTGAGATTCGGACCTACCGTAGTACCTGAACTACCTACACTCAGACTCACTTGAGGTCCTCTACCACTACCTGTCCCTCCGGACCGCACGACGCTAAGTACCCCAGCGTTTCTCGTCTGTGCTGACTCGTTGACTTGACTTGACTTCTTCACCCTCTTTATAGTTATTGGAGTCTATACGTCTACTGTGGTGGGAATACCGTCTTTCACTCCTTCTTGATTTCTCGGAGAACTACTTTCACTTTCTCCTCTCACTTTTTCAACCGAATTTTGAGTTGTAAGTCTTTTGGTTCTAGTACCGTAGACCAGGGTAGTGAAGTACCGTTTATTTACTCCTTTGTCACCTTTATCACCGACTGAAATAAAAAGACCCGAGGTTTTAGTGACGTCTACCACTGACGTCGGTACTTTAATTTTCTGTGAATGAGGAACCGTCCTTTCAATACTGATTGGATCTGTCGTATAATTTTTTGTCTGTAATGAAACAGTTGTTTCCAGGTAGATCAGTTCCGATACCAAAAAAGTCATCAGTACATACCTACACTCTCACCCTGACACTTCTTTCGACTCACGGCTTCTTAGCTACGAAAACTTGACACCACAACCTCTTCTGAGAACTCTTTGGGAACCTGACGTTCTTCTAGGTTGGTCAGGTAGGATTTCCTCTAGTCAGGACTCACAAGTGACCTTCCTGACTATAACTTCGACTTTGAGGTTATGAAACCGGTGGAGTACACTTCACGACTGAGTAAAATTTTCTGGGACTACGGCCCTTTCTAACTCCCACCCTCCTCTTCCCCTGCTGTCTCCTACTCTACCAACTTACCGTAGTGACTGAGTTACCTGTACTCAAACCCATCTAAGGCCCTCAACCACTACCTGTCCCTCCGGACCTCACGACGTCAGGTACCCCAACGTTTCTCAGTCTGTGCTGACTCGTCGACTAGACTTGACTTGACTTCTTCATATATCACGCCATACGTAGTAAAGATCGTTAATTTGATTTTTTTCGATTTCACGTTTCTCGGTTATCGACGGACATGTTCATTACCTAAAGAAGAATGATCTTTATGTTTGATTCCTGGATTGTTGATTTACTGTTCCTTTGATATCTTAAAGTATAGAATCTACTTGTTTTATAGGAAAATCAAAGGTAAATACTATGTGTGACACTAAAACAGTTGACGTTTTTGGAACCGTTAATATCGGTTTCTTTATTAAAAATCTCTTCCGAGTATTTCATTTCTTAAGAATCCTAATTGTATATGTGTGATGATATATATTTCATCTGTTGGTTGATATATATTAAGGATACCATATCGTGTCCCTTGATATAAGTTATAAGACACTATTTGGTATTACCTTTTCTTGTACTTTTTCTTACATTTGTATATATATATATACAAACACACACACATTGACTTAGTGAAACGTCAGTCATGTAGACTTTGATTGTGTTTTAACATTTACTTGATGTGGAGTAAATTTTTCCCGAAGGGATCACCGAGTCTACCATTTCGCAGACGGATGTTACGCCCTCTGGGACCAAGCTAGGGACCCAGCCCTTCTAGGAGACCTCTTCCTTTACCGTTGGGTGAGGTCATGAGAACGGACCTTTTAGGGTACCTGCCTCCTCGAACCATCTGATGTCAGATGTCCCAGCGTTTCTCAGTCTGCACTGACTCGCTGAAGTGAAAGTGAAAGTAAATTTTTTGATTTGTTAAGTCTATCTTTTTGTCTGAAACAAAATTCCTTCTTCATTATGTGGGAATAAAACTTTGTATGAGACAGTCCCAAAGGTGTCTGGTTTTTCAGATAGTACTTGGTTTTTTTAAGTTCCATATTCGACAATGACAACAAGAACAAGTCAACGATTCAGTACAGGTTGAGAAACGCTGGGGTACCTGACATCGTACGGTCCGAAGGGACAGAAAATGGTGGAGGGTCTCAAATAAACAATAATTTAACATATGTGTCTGAGAGCATAGGTAAATATCAGAAGACCAAGTCCTGTGGGTCAAAGGGTAGGGACAACCCCAAAGAGAGTGAAGGGAGTTGTGAGGTTTGGGTTGGGGGTGCTTATGTGAGTCCTTTTGTGAAGAAAACAAAAAGGAAGGTAGGAAGACCGTTTCGAGGACGGATTAAACGAGAGTAACGTAGAGTCCTAGGTAAGAAAGGAGAGGTCAGGAAGTATAAGGTCGATAACCTCCTTCTTGTTTTACATACACGTCTAATCCATATACTGGTTGTAGGGGACGGGAGACACTGTAGGACAAAGTATCCTTCGTACGTTATGAGACAGATTTAGATGAGGTTGTTAGTTCTTTACGAGTAGGAAGTTCTAAGTGGAGTCTAGAGCGAAGGTGTGTACATGTTTGAACTGGTGAGGAGGAGATTCAGAGGTGTGACAAGTACTAGGAAAATGACAAGACTGAAACGGTTTATTACTACGGCGTAGACCTTAACGTGTGATACCTACCCTACACGAAGTCCAACTATTTCTTCATGAGATACCGGTTGTCATCTCGTCCCAATAGAAACAAGTACAAAAATCTAGACGAGGCTCCCAAGAAAATTACTTAGTAGTGGGGTGTGTGTGATACTTACTCGGAGTTTCTCGACCGAAGAAGTCCTATTATTACTTACGGACCCTAAACATAAATGAGAGTTTCTCTACCAGTACGGGTATACTAAGGGGAATTATATGTATGTTAATAGAAAGAATTATAGAATAAATAAACGGGTGAGGTCCAGAGTCGACGTTGTACGTCCTCGCTCAAGAGACTCTGGTCCATAGGTTAAGTGTGAGGGACGTAACCTTCGTGTCAGAATGATCGGAGACCTGGTGGTCGTTTCGGGGTATTAGTAGAACTACCTCTTGTCCTTGTCCTTCCATATTTTGGAACTAGTAGACCTTATTCCAGGTCTATGTACCCTGAAATGTCTGTGTCTTGATAACCACGTCGGTCCAAAGTAGTTAAAGAGTGTTAGTGATCGAAAATACGACTCGTGCTTCCTACGTTTCTCTTTAATCTCTTTGACGGAGTCCTTTGTGTAAAAGACCTACCTTACTGGAGTTGTGTCTATGTTTATTTATGACTGTTTTCATGACCTATAAGGTCTTCTCTTCCTCTACGGATTTGGTACCTTTTTTATTTTCTGTACAAAAACTTATAATTTGTACGTTAGACTCTTCCATTCTAATTTCCTTGTGAGTTTAAAGTCCTAATACAACCGGTTCTTTCGTTCTTCTTTTTTCTATTAGTAAAGAAAACGACTTTACATTTTTATTTCTACCCACTCGGATGTTTGTTGTAAATATATGGTTATGGGTTTTTTTCCTTTTGTCCTCGACTGAATATCATATCTACTTAAGGAGATATGGTTTCTCTCGTCGGTTTCCGGTCTTTACGTTAGGTTTCTACTGACTCAGGGTTTCGGGAGTCTCTTTTTACTCTGGTACCAGTGAGTGAGGGTCCGTCCTAAGTCAGTGTTTTTTTGTAGCAAAATTTGGAGTCCCCTCCTTTTACAGAATCCATACACTCCTTCCGGATCTTACTTAGTCTTCTCTTCTCGTCTTCTCATGCACCCGTGACTTATCTCGTTGTTTCGTCGAGCTCAGGTCAAGGGGAGGTCGCAGACTGAACCGTGGAAAATATAGATCTTACTAGAGGTTTCAGAGGAGTCGAAGATGTAAAATAACTGATTCTTAAGGGTGTCGTTGATCCTTTTCAGACTCATATAGAATTTTTGAACGGTTCATAGTGACTTACTGTCCGAATGAAAGGTATTCATCCTCACTTTTGTAAGACTCTCGTTATGTCTTTAAAGATTAATGTTTAGGTTACCCTTCCACTCCCAACTTATTATGTGTTATCTCACCTCTAGACTAAGTCTCCGGGAGGACCCTCCGATTCATTACTGTCTTTTTCCTGGTCAAAGGACCCATACACAGTTCTATTATAGTAGTCGGTCATACAGATGACCCATCGTTTTTAGGGGTCTCTGTTCGCTCTCCCTCTCTCTCCCCTCTCCATGACGTCCTCTATACCGGGGCGGGAGGTTTTCGGACTCACACTTGTACTTCGACCTTAACTGTGCTACGCCATAATTGTGAAGTTTACTTTTGTCTTTATTAAGTCCCCAAACTTCCTCTCCTGTGAAGTCCTGTGCGTGTAGTGTCTTTCTTACCCTGAATTACCTTCTTCCTGAAGGAACCTTATACACTAATTTTCCAATCTTGCTCGTATAGGTTCAGTTATGGGTCTTCTGTCGCTCATCTAGTGTCACTGATCCCTCCTTTCTGTGATTTTGACTAGGATCTTTGTGTCCAAAACCGGTATACTGTTCCCAGAACCTACGAGTCTGGAGAATCGCCCCACAATTCAATGACGTGACACTCGATCAAAAGTGTCTTTAGATCCAAAAATTAAAGGACACTAGTTTTCTTTCATGGTTATAATCGTCATTCCTTATCTTGTTACGGTAAACGTCGTTGTATGTATCTAGATATCTAATAGTATGATTCACTACATTTGGTCTCCTTCTGTTTAGTATATGGTGAACATACGTCCTTAGATTTTTTTGTTTTTCTGTGTTTACTTGAATGCATTCTTTCTCTTTGTCTGTCTGAGTGTCTGTCTTTTCTTTGTGTCAATGATTTCCCCGTTCCTCACTATTTAATCCTCAAACCCTAAATTTATATGTGTGATGATATATACACACACACACACACACACACACACACACACACACACACATACATACATACATATACATATATATATACATATATATATATATATTTTATCTATTGTTTTTTCCTGGAATGATATATCGATATATCGAGACCTTTAATATGAGTTATAGAACATTGTTGGATATTACCCTTTCTTACATTTTTTCTTTATATATATGTATACATACACTCACTCACAAATTAACTCAACGAAACGACATGTGGACTTTTTGTTGTAACATTTAGTTGAGGTAAAGTTTTTTTAAATTTTGTTGTTTTTTTTGGTCCTTATCTTTATGGTTATCTGAGATGATGTACCTCAAGTTCCTCATGGGACTCGGGTGAAGAAGATCTCTATTTGAAACTTAAATATTTGAAGGGTCATTCCGACAAGTTAAAATGAAACGAAAGACTGGGGAAAGAAAAACATTGGTGGGTGAAATCTCCATGAATTGATTGCAGAGGATAGTACCGCGGTACTCTCGGTTTGGAGACGTAAAAGATAAAAAATTTTTTCTTTTCTCGGAAGTGGATTTCCCGTCTCTAAACGAACCAGTCACCTCAAGAAACGAGAGGTAGACCGTGTGAATCTTCTTATTTCTAAATTTTGTGTACTTTATTCCGAGGTTTTTATTAAACGAGTAGCGAAGTTTCATTCATAAGGATCATTTATTAAACGAGTGACAAAGTATCATAAGGATTAACTTGACACCACAACCTCTTCTGAGAGCTCTCAGGGAACCTGTCGTTCCTCTAGTTTGGTCAGTTAGTATTTCCTTTAGTTGGGAATTGTAAGTAACCTTTCTGACTACGACTTTTACTTCGAGGTTATGACACTGGTCGACTGTGTTTCTCAGCTGAGTAATCTTTTCTGTGATTACGACCCTTTCTGACTTCCGTCCTCTTTTCCCCTGTTGTCTCCTGCTCTACCAACCTACCGTAGTGGCTAAGCTACCTGTACTCAAACTCGTTCGAGACCCTCTGTCACTTCCTGTCCTTTCGGACCGCACGTCGTCAGGTACCCCAGCGTTTGTTAATCTATACTGGCTCTCTGACTTGTTGTTTTTGTTGTTCAATTATATCAATTCTTCCGTTAATTTCTCTTTCATTGACGATACTAATTACTGTAGTATACCCATACCTGTGGTACACCCTTGAATTTTCCTTAAACTCTAAGAGATTCCTAAAACTTCAGTATACAGTATGTGACACATTCGTTAATTCTGTTGGAAATGACTCCTCTTATACTAGACTAGGTATAAGTTCGTCCGTTAAAAGATTCGTTGAACTCGGGAAATGGACTCTTCGATCCGGATAAAACTAAAAATAAGACACTCAATTCATTTTCACTTGAAATAGTTAAGTTAGACTTAATTATATTTCAGTATGGATCCCTATTTTAGAAATTTTTTGTGTACACACCGATTTCGTAAAATTACTCATAGGAAAGTCTACATAACTTTAGAGTTGTAGTTGTACGTTTTATTTGGTAGTGGGACCACCAAAAGTGAAAACTAGTTGTTTCTTCTCAGTATTTACCCACCCATCGTGTCCAAGGAGAGATAGTTGGAAAAGTACATTACTATCTTCTTTTATGTCACATTCTTTCACTAAGTAAATATATTTCTAGAGACTTGTTCTATGGTTGAACCTTTTACACGACCATAAATCCTTGTTCATCTCCTTTTCCAACGAAGTTGTCCGTTTCCTATTAAACTCGTGACGAGATGAGAACGGACCTTTTAGGGTACCTGTCTCCTCGGACCATCCGACGTCAGGTACCCCAGCGATTCAGCCTGTACTGACTCGTTGAAGTGAAAGTGAAAAGTGAAAGTATGTAACCTCTTCCTTTACCGTTGGGTGAGGTCACAAGAACGGACCTCTTAGAGTCCCTGGCCCCTCGGACCACCCGACAAAAGATACCCCAGCGTCCCAGTCTGTGCTGACTTCGTTGAATCGTCGTCGTCGTCGTTCCAATCTCTCTGTATGTGTACACCTCCCTGCACGTACACACGTACAATGACTCCGTATTGAGTGTTTCTTATTTCATGTGTTTAGAGTCTGTACACCAAGTCACTAAAAATGTGTACATATGTGGGTCCTTTCTGGTTCTATCTCTGTTAATAATTATGACGTCTTCTAAGATGGACACGAGAGAGGGTCCAGTTTAGTATTAGACTGAAGATAGTGGTATGACACTGAAAACAGAAGGGAACTAGTCGTATTTACCTTAGTACGTTGTACATGTGTATACAGACCGAAGAAACCAACTTGTTATTCTGTCATTTTAAGTAAGTACAACGACGTACAACGTTATCAAAGAAGAAAAATTAGTGACTCTTATATGGTAGTAACCAAATAGGTAAGATGATACCTGCTTGTAAACCCAACAAAGATCAAACCTCAATAATGTTTAATTGGATAATGGTAAGAAGATGTGTATATATAAACCCCCCGGTGTCCGTGACCTAAGTCAAAAGAACTTACACATGAATCCTCACCTTAACGATTCAGTAATCATTCGGTAGACGATTAGTCATAAAGAGGACTTTATAATTACCCTTTCGTTTAGTGAAAGTTGTACGTCTTACTAAACAAATCAAAAAAGAAGAAAATATAGTATATGTAAATTTCATTTCAATATGTCGTGGATTACGTTACTGAGATAAGGTTATGTTTATCGTCTTAGTAAACCCTTTAGCAAATTTTTATTTCTAAGAAAATACAGGGGTAGGAGACGGTTTGTTTTCGGATAGTTATTTACTCTTAACACTTATGTCGAAGTAATGAAGTTAGTTTTTGATATTTATGTTACTTACCCAATTTCTCTGTCAAGAACTCTTTTATTTTTTTCACAATACGTTCCCATTCCATAATAAAATAGATTAAAATTAAACAAATTTAATCAAAGTGGATCTTCATTAAGTGATTAAAAAAATTATGAACGAAGTGAGAACGACGTAAAGTTTATTTCTTTTGTCAAGAACTAACTTATACCGTTAGTAACGTCTCTTTTAAATGTTTAATTTCGGTATTACCACAAAAGTCTTAACTTACGAAATAGTTCTCGTGACTATGTCTCGGGGTGGGCGGCGTTCGTTTGTGTAGTAGTCTTTACCCTTTTATTTTATTGTTTCGTCTTTTGAGTAGACTTTACTCTTCCATTTCTAATTCCGAGGAAAGTTTTATACTGTAAGACTTTAAACAGTGGAGTTTCAGTATATGGATTATACCATTACCAAGTACGTCTGAGTATCGAAGTACTTTTTGAAGAGATGTCGTCTGATAATTTAAGACCCCAGTCCATTTGTTTGTTTTTCTCGTGGTTTGGTAGAAGGAGAGGGTGGTTTTTTATTCACGTTCGATGTTTCTTAAATTTAAAGTTTCTACAGTATACCCGTCCTGACTTATGTCTCTTGGTCCTTAATGGACCTTTTCCTACATCTTATATGGACTGTATTTTGATTGTAGTCTCTTCTATTTCGACTTCCGAATGTCCCTCGTCTGTACTCCGGATGTGCTTTCCTTCCTTCCTTCCCCTGTACTTATTTGAGGATGTCGCAGAGAGGACCAAAGAGAAAACCGGTACTTTGGTCGTCACAGACAGAACACTTGGAATCCTCAGTTCATCAAAGATATGTTACAATTTTTCTGAATGAATCTTCGTCTGACAATTGTCTTAGTAATTTGACCTCGACCTTAAAATTCTGTCGTGGGTTCGTTCGAAAAAGAAGTTTCACTTCTCTCGAGACGGGTCGTGGTCGAGTACAAAATTACCTACTCTTTGGACATACGCCCAGTTCTTCGTTGTCAATCTTGAGACATACCTTGTTGGCTAACCAAATCCTAACTCTTTCCTCATGGTGTCCCGATAGACGACAGTGGGTCAAACAAATTGTACATACGACTCGTGTAGCACTCTTTGCGGTCCGACCTACTCAATGTTTGACCCTAGTTTTATGCGTCTTCTTTGTAGTTGTTGGAGTCTATACGTCTACCATGACGAGATTACCGTCCTTCACTTCTCTTTGATTTCTCGGAGAACTACTTCCACTTCCTTCTCTTACTTTCTCGACCGAATTCTGATTTACAATTTTTTTGGATTCTAGTACCGTAGACCGGGGTATGACGTACCGTTTGTCTTCCCCTTTAGCACCTTCATCTCTGTCTAAAGGAGAAGAACCCGAAATTTTAGTGACGTCTACCACTGACATCGGTACTTTAGTCTTCTGCATACTAAGAACCGTCCTTTCGATACTGTTTGGATCTGTCACACAACTTTCGTCTCTGTAATGAGACGACTGTTTCCGGATATATGATTTCCGATACCACAAGGGTCACCAGTGTATACTAAAACTCTCGACCTGGTATTTCTTCCGTTTCGTGGTTTCTTAACTACGGAAGCTTGACACCACGACCTCTTCTGAGGACTCTCAGGGAACCTGTCGTTTCTGTAGTTAGACTTCCCTTTAGATAGGACTTATGAGTGACCTTATTGACTACGACTTCGACTTTGAGGTCATAAGACCAGTAGACTACACTTGTCGACTGAGTGACTTTTAAGGGACTACGACCCTTTCTAACTCCCGTCTTTCTTGTCTCCCGTAGTCTCCTACTCCACCGACCTACCGTAGTAACTACGTTACCTGTACTTACACCCGTTTGAAGTCCTCTACCACTCCCTGTCTCTCCGGACTGTACGACGTCAGGTACACCAGCGTTTCTCCGATCCAGGATATGGTGTATCCATATACACCCGCTGACTTGTTGTTACCTTTCTGGTTTACGAACAATTTAGTAGTTTTACCCGTAGGTTTCAGTTCATCCCTCTTTTCTTTTCCAGTTGTCATACAGGGGGAACCTGAAGAGACCACCAGGTCACCAAGACCACCGTGTCCAAGCTAAGGACCAACCCCTTGATTCTAGGGTTTAAGACACACCACACCGGTTTGTTTTTTATTTCCATATAAGGAGAACAGAGTTTCTCTGCGACTTTGTTTTGTTCTTGGGTGGTAAATGGCCTACCCTAGTCACTAATCTCGCGTATAAAGAGAGGGACCTGATAAGGTTTTTAAGGTTCCTAAGGAAGGAATAAACACCAAGAGAAAGGAATTTCGTTTTGTTTCGTGGGACTTTGGAAAGTATATGTTACACAGTCGAAATCTTTGACACCAGAGGAAACATTTAATGTGGTTAAGGAGTACTTCTTAGAAAGTTGTTCACGACTCAGAAAGAAGTGTTTTCCTTGTAGACGAGGGATTTTACTAGTGGAAAAAGTAGGGTTTCCAAGTATAAGAGTGTCGGAACCTGTGAACTATGAAAGTTCCGGGTAGAATTTGTGGTTTTACTTCGAAGTTTAAGTTGTGACGAAAGTAGGAGCCACTAAGGTTTAGTGTCAATTTCTTTATTTTTCGGACCGAGAAGAGAAAGTTAGTTATATTAAGGGATTCTCAAGTTGGGAGTTTTGTAAGTGTATTTTATAATCGAAATATATAAATCTTCTCTATTTGACTTGGTAGTTCCACTAGTTAGTTAAAAGTTAATGTAAGCCGTAGACCTCTTCTACTACCACGTACAAGAATGTTGACTGTAATCAGTAGTTTACTCCCCGAAGTGTGAAGTTCCTAAGGTGTTGTGGGGGTAGGGGGGGTGTGGGTGGGGGGGCGGGGGCCGATACATTTAGTCGTGGTACTTAGTGGTAATTTTCATTATGAAAAATAAAATTATTGTTAGGTGGATCTGTAGGGTGTAACAATGTTAAATTTTACTTCTGTGTATCCCCATAAAATTTACGAGGTGAATTTCGGTTTATCTACCGATGTTAATGGATTTCTATACGTTAATTTGTCTAAGTATTTTTTATGTAAAAATTTTCCTAAAATATATCTTCTATGGTTACTTTTATATATTACACACATACACATATGGATATTTATCTGGAGAGAGAAACATTCAAGTGGAAATTTTAAAAATCGTACCCGATATTTCAAGTCTCATCTCGAGAATCGTGAGAACTAAATTGACTATTACTGAGAAATACGAGAATTTTGTTTACCGATTTTGTTTATAAGATTTCGTGTTTAAAATCGTACTTTAAGTCAAATATGTAATAAAATATGACCTATGAATGATGTAGTTTGAAGACTCACTACAAGGGGACCTGTAGTTCATTTATTTGGAACGGTATTACACACGGGTCACGGTTCTTGACATTCTTCTTATCTCCCCATCTCCCCAGTCAAAGAATTACCTGGTAGGTATGTTAGTCGTTAATTTGGTAGACGTTTCAGTTCTGTGAATTACACATTCACTAGACGTTACGGCACCTTCTATGCGTAAGGAAGTTCTTCCGAACAAAGGTCGAAGTTCCTTTAGCGTCTTGTCCCGGATGAAATAACACTAGCACGTTCGATCGACAGTCTTACTGAGTACTCCTGGGGGTAGACGACTGTTGATTACCACACGTACGCCAGACATGTGTTACCGACTACCTGACTCCGTCGTTTAATTTTCCATAAACACTTTCGTGCTAGTTGGATACCAACTTGAGTCGCAGATTTCTCTTACTAATTCTTTGAGGGGAAGTAAATACCGTTTACACATTTAGACACGATAGTAAATTCAAGTTGTTTGTGTGTGTGTGTCTGTATGTGTGTGTGTTGTTTCGTAAGAAAACATCTTTCCTTTTAGGTACGGTGTAACTCTATACGTTTTTGAGACTACATGAATATGATAGTAGTAATCTTGTGGAGTGATTTTCATTTACTATAACGGTTATAAGTAAAAACTTACGTTTTTTCTTTTTTTAGGAAAAGACAGTGTGTTTGTTGACGAGTCGATGTATAAGTATCATACTGTGTTTTGTGATCAAGTATTTAGGGTACCGATGAATTAAGAAACTTGATTGGGATTTCTTTGTTCTTCTTTGAAATCCTTGATGGACTTTATTCTGTACTCCAAAGAGAACGGAAAATAAAGAGATTCGTCAGGAGTTTCTCAAGGTTTAAGAGATAAAGTAACGTACACTCGGACGGAGTAGCGTTGGATCTTGTTTTACGAGTCTAAATGTCCGTGATGACTCGTAAAGTCAGTTCGTCGTGGTAGAACTTTTTTATTGGAATGTCTTTCAGTTCTAAATTTTCCTAAAGAACTTTACCTTAACGACTTTTACTTTAAAGTCTAGTCCACGAATTTTATACTTCGGTGTAATTTCTCAGTGTTTTTCCTTTTCTTCCCCAAGTAATCTTTAAGTCGGGGACGTTACGGAAAGTGAGGACGTTCCAACGGAAAAACGTCTTTCTTTTTTTTTTCAGGGGGCCCATTTTTTAGTTATGACCAATTATTTTGTAGTCCACACGTCTGTATTGATCCACACTGCTAAGGCGACGTGTCCGGACGGACTTACGTGGTCCACGGTCCGGCTAATGAGTAGGTCCCGTCTGTCGCCCGGAGCACTTTTGTCCTACGGCCCGGGACCTTTCTCTTCCCCTTTCTCCGTTGAGACGCCCCTCTCCTCGGACTTATAAATTTGGTTTGTACCGACAAAGGAGGGTTCGTTTTCTTGTAAGATTAGTCTTTATCTCCTGAGTCTCCTGACGTTAAAAAAAAGAGACATCGCTGTGAGGTTGTTATAGACTTCTCTTTTTGTGGTGTATTATGATCGATGCTTGTTTGCTATGAAGTAAGACTCCGTAGACACCAGATTCTTACCCAAAATTTCGTGTGATGTAGGTTCACGAACTACCATGACTGAGAGGAGTATTTAATAACTATCAAACGATTTTTGATTCCCCGAACCTAGGAATTTTATAAAATTATCACCCAGTGAGAGACTATGGAGAAACTTCCGGTAAGAACTTGAAGGTTAATATAAAATAGTTTTAAAATTTCCAAGGTACTTCTCATGAAATAGGTTTGTCCTTAAGAAAGGGGGAAGAATAAAAAGTTTTAGTAATTAAAGAAAGTAAATTACAAATTCTATCCTTTATATTTTATTAATAAAATTACAATGTCAAAGTTGGATTTTGATATTAACGAAATCGTCTAGAGACCCCCTTCTTTACCTGGCCAAAAATACTGTTCGATGAAAAACGAATCTTTTTGTAAAGTAGGAAACCTAATCTGTTTGATAACAACGAAAGAAAATCTTTCTTTATTGATACCCGAGAATTTTGTTAGTTTAAAATATACCATTAACATATCAAGAAATTTTTAAATTTGTAATTTTCGATAATTACTCAGTATAAAGTACACGATCACTAAAACTGATAAACTTTATGTCCAATTTTTTACGTACTAATCGGTGTTTAGTGTTTGTTATATTTAGAAAATTTATACTAGGAGGAAGGTCTGAACTTTTCGAAACGTGAAAACATTGATGACTTAAAAAAAAAAAAAATGGAAAATTGGATTCTCTTAAATTTTAGGTCGTACCCGTTTCTTATTTGAATTAATCGAGGAAAGTCTAAATTTGTGTCTTTGGACTGAGTATTTGATAGTGAACCCGTAGGTTAGGAAGACTTCGTAGTCGACTGTATTGACGAAAGTGAAACTTACTAATCTGAAAAACAATTCATTTGTTCATCTTCTTCATTATTCGTCAGAAAACCTGTGATGTTTTCTTTGTTCTTCGTCGTGCAAAGTTTACACCAGTCGACATATTATTACAGATACAAAGTGGATCACGAAATGCCATAAGTTTCGTAATCTCGTCCCTCAGGGAAGTTAATGTGTACTCCTTTATTCAAGACCCTCAACTACACTGAAGGGGTCTCTATCAGTTACTTGTCGTCTCGATCTTATCCTTAATTCTCGAGTTGATGGGAGTCGACCTAGTCTTTGGATCATTGATCTCTGTACCCGGAGTCTAGTTCTCACGTACATGAGTCCTGAAGGGATCACCAGGTCATCAATTCTGACTTGGAGAGTTACGACCTTCACACCCAAACTAGGTACCAGTTCCCTCAATTCTAGGGTGTACGGATCCCCAGTTTTTTGGCTTTGCATTTTGTCTTCGTTATGACATTGTTTAAGTTATTTGTGAAATTTCTTACCAGGTATAATTTTTTTATAACCCACGTATAAGAGTTTGAATCAGACTAATGTCAAGGGTGATAGTCCGAGGAGCCGTTCAACCTAATTCATACCACAATTACTTTGTTAGAGACCTCTCCTTGAAACAAGAGGAAAAGTAGGTAAAACACCAAATAAGTCGTGTGTATATGTTTTGTGGATGTTGTACGAATCTGTTATTCGTTCATACTGAATTTTCCTCCTTCCATGTCATTATCTGTCTGTATTTTTTAACTAATTAATTTTAATTTAAATTTCTCATAGGAATTTTAAGTTCATGTTGACTGAGAACTTGTTGTATCCAAACTTGTCCCTCCTAGGTGTATATGTATCTAAAAAAAGTTGTCATATCGACCAGAAATCTGTCACCATCTCCCCTCGTCCACAGCCCCGTGGTTGGGAGGGACGTCGACTCTTAGACGTACATTGAATGTCAACCAGGGCGTCTGGGTACCGAGGGAGTCTAGTCCCCAAGGTGTTGGAGTCTAAGTTGGTTGGTCCCTGACACATCATGAAGTCATAAATGATAAACCTTTTATTATAGACACATATTCACCTGGACTTGGTCAGATTTGGGTACAACGAGTTCCCAGTTGAGACTTCCTCTTCGATCTGTCGTCTGTGGTTCCGTCTCTCCCTTCCGGACACCATTTCTGGTAAACTCCGTCATTCCTATGTTAAACGTGTTTCCGTACACCAGTGTCTTTTTCGTTCTGGTTCAGTTTTTTAATGTTCATCAAAATCTTCGTAGGTCCCCTCCTCCGTCCATTACTCTGACTGTTCCAACCAATTATCTTCCGAAGACTTATTAATACCTTCCTACTTTCCATCGTTTCAACCAACCTCCCGTCTCCCCTCATCCGTCCCCACAGGTTTAGTACTTCTGTAGTTCTTCGGTTATGTCTTAAGGTCCTACCTCTTCATCTGTTAGTCTGGACTTAAGGACCTTCTAATAAAGTGATCTTTTATAATATTTACCTAATCCTACTTTAGTTTAGACTTCCTTTTATCTAACCAAGTGCCGTGAAAGTAATCAAGTCCCCTCTTTACTGCTTACGGACTTGATTTTCGAGGAACCGAGTCCTACCCACACCTAAGTTCGTCCACTGAAGTCTGATCTTAAGTCCGTGTTCTCTACAACATTCTTCTCGGACACCAACGACGGTCTGTGATGTGAACACCGTCTTTTCACAAGTCTGTAGTCCGGTTAATGTGTTCCTCCGTTCTAGAGTCTACCGGTATTTATGGTGTACTTCCTCGAGTCTGAAATCGTCTACTCCTTTTAGTCTGGACTCGACGTCTTGACTATAAAAGGTGTCTCGTAAGACCGTTGATCCACCGTTTTCTCAATTTTCGTTTATTTTATTATTATTATTTATTCTCTATGTACTCATATCCCTCCTCTTCACCTTCTGGAGTCGTTCCCGTCCCCGCCACTCTTTTGGTTGTCCTGAATCCCTTACTGCCCCACGTTTCCCTCCCAGTCAAAACGGAATCCTCGACGGTGGTTTACCCCGTCTCTTTGTTTTCTTGTTTACGTTTCCTTCCTTCTCTTTTTTTTTACTCAAGGGAGGCCGGTACCGCTCAATGTGCATTTTTGTCTTGGCTTCCATGTCGACATATTCACCGCGAATTTATTTGTTCGTGCGATTAGATCTCTCGCAGTCCTACCTTCATTGGTGTCTTTATTACTTTATTTAGTTCTTTTCATTTATAAATCTTTTGTTCACTGGTTACCTGGTTTAGAACCCTCACCTTTGTCAGTGTCTGAAATAAAACCCCCCGAGGTTTTAGAGACGTCTACCACTCACGTCGGTACTTTAATTTTCTGCGCACAAAGAACCTTCTTTTCAATGTTGGTTAGATCTGTCGTATAATTTTTCGTCTCTGCAATAAACGGTTGTTCCAGGTAGATCAGTTTCGATACCAAAAAGGTCAGGTCGGTACCCTCTCGACCTGCTATTTCTTTCGACTCGCGGTTTCTTAACTACGAAAACTTGACACCACAACTTTTTCTGAGAACTCTCAGGGAACCTGACGTTCCTCTAGGTTGGTCAGGTAGGATTTCCTTTAGTCAGGACTTACAAGTGACCTTCCTGACTACAACTTCGACTTCGAGGTTATGAAACCGGTGGACTGTACTTCTCGTCTGAGTGACCTTTTCTGGGACTACGAGCCGTTCTGACTTCCGTCTTCCTCTTCCCCTACTGTCTCCTACTCTACCAACCTATCACAGTGACTGAGCTACTTCCTCAGACTGGTTCGAGGTCCTCAACCACTACCTGTTCCTTCGGACCACACGACGTCAGGTACTCCAGCGTTTCTTAGTCTGTGCTGTCTCGTTGACTTGAGTTGACTTGACTAGGGGTCAAGTACCTAGTGTCGGAATAGTACCACTTCCCTGAACACATTGAATTACTTCGATACTTGGTATGACACGTACCGGTGTCTTCTACCTACCCAGTATCCCTTCTCAAGACTGTCTCGCACCAGGTGACCTCCTCCTTTAGTGTTGGGTGGGGTCACAAGAACGGGGTTCTTGGGGTACTTGTCGCACTTTTTCGTTTTTCTATACCGTTACCTTCTACTCGGGGGGTCGGAAACACACCTAGTATTGTTTAACGCCTTTTGACAACTTCTCTACCCTTATGTCTGGTAGTGTGGACGAATTCTTTGGACATACACCCAGTTCTTCGTTGTCAATCTTAGCCTGTACCTTGTTACCTGACCAAGTTTTGAGTCTTTCGTCATGCAGTTCCAAGATATAACAGTGGGACGAATAAATTGAGTATACGTCCCATGTGGCACGCTTTACGGTCCGACTTACTTAGTGTTTGACGTTAGTTCTAACGACCCTCTTTATAGTTATTGGAGTCTATACGGATACTGTGGTGAGATTACTGTCTTTCACTTCTCCTTGATTCCTCGGAGAACTACTCCCACTTTTCTTGTCTAACTTTTCGTCCGAATTTTGAGTTGTAAGTTTTTAGATTCTAGTGTCGTAGGTTAGGGTAGTGACGTACCGTTTGTCTTCCCCTTTTTCACCTTCACCACTCTATAAAATGAAAGGATCCGGGGTTTCATTGACGTCTACCACTGACGTCGGTACTTTAATTTTCTGTGAACGAGAAAACTTCCTTTCAATACTGTTTGGATCTGTCGTATAATTTTTCGTTTCTGTAGTGAAACTACTTTTTCCAGACATATTAATTTCAATACCAAAACGGTCATCAGTACATACCTACACTCTCGGTCTGGTATTTCTTCCTGCACCGAATTAGTGATTAAACACAGGTTGAGAACGTTTAGGTACCCGACGTCGGGTGGTCCGAGGAAACAGGTACCTTAAAAGGTCCGTTCTTATGACCTCACCCAACGGTAAAGGAAGAGGTGTCCTAGAAGAGCTCGTCCCTATCTTGAGTCTAGAGGACGTCACGTCCACCTAAGAAATGACTGACTCGATGGTCGAGGGTTCTTAACTACGAAAACTTGACACCACGACTTCTTCTGAGAGCTCTCAGGAAACCTGTTGTTCCTTTAGTTCGGTCAGTTAAGATTTCCTTTAGTTGGGACTTATAAGAAGTGACATATCACTTATGAGAAGTGACTTTCAGGAAGTGACCTTCCTGACTCTACGACTTGGACTTCAAGGTTAGGAAACCGGTAGACTACACTTCTCGTCTGAGTGACCTTTTTCTAGGACTATGACCTTTCCGACTTCTGTTTTCCTCTCCCCCACCGTCTCCTACTCTACCAATCTCTCGTAGTGACTGAGTTACCTGTACTTGAACTCGTTTGAGACCCTCTGTCACTTCCTGTCTCCTCGAACCGTACGATGTCAGGTACCCTCGCGTTTTTCAGTATGTGCTGAGTCATTGACATGTTGTTGTTTTCGTACTTGATAGTTTATACCCGAGTAAATGTCTTAGTCTTTCATCTAGTCACCAATGCACCCCGACCTCAATACAGACAAGGTACTGTGTCGTACCTAGCGATCCTCTCTTCCCTACTTTACTTCACTTACTGTCTACACCGGTTTTTCCTGGTATTCGTCCTCCCCTTCCTACTCGACCCGTTTGTCAGTCTTTGACTCCGACTAGTACGACCTATCGAAGGTAAGAGAATTTCTTTATCTTTACTGTAGTAGCAGACTCTCACTTCCTTGCCACCGGTTCTTCCGCCTAACCCCTACTTCCTCGACTACTCCCTGTTTATTTATAGTGGGGAAATTCACTGTACATGTGGAGTGTGCGTTCCACATGGTCGTGTACCGCCCACCGGAACGACAATTTCGTGACTGAAATTCGACTCTCGAATCGACCCCGCCACCCCGACTCCGCCCACCGTCCCCACGCAGGAACTCTCGTCTCTTAACTTAGACGACCATTTGAATTCAATCTTACCGACTGGTGAACTGTCTCTGTCTTTTCTTCTTCTTACCTAATCGCTAGTCCCGAGGTAGTTCAGTGTTTTGTCCCAATCACCCTTCTACTTGTGTCTTCGAACTTCCTATTTTTCTAATTCTCACAACGGGTTTTATAGAAGTTCAAGGTCCCTGCCTGTATTTCGGAGGTCTTACACCGGAATTCCTATCTCTCTACTTTGTCCCGACTTCCTCTCCCAAGACCTTTTTGTTCTGTCTTTTGTGTCCAGGACAACCGTACGACTTTCGTCCTTTAGATAAATGTTGTCTTACTTTAGACATTATTTCCCCTTGACCCATTTCCGTTCCTCTGTCTACTCCGTTATGACGATCATTGTTCCCCTATTTCGGTCCTCCACCTAGTCTCGGTCCACGGACGGAAGTCACCTCCATGGTTCCGAGTGAGTATGCCGAGTACCCCTTTTCCCTCGTTACTAGTCTTACGGAACGAAGATTATAAGGTTAATACAGGACCTGACAAAACCAGATATTACCCTATTCCCAGGACATATCATGAATCAGACCTGAGTTTTGCAACCACCCCCCGAAAAGATATTACTTCTGACTCTACACCTTATATATATAAGTAAGTATATTATGTATTTTTTAGTAAACTCCAGAAAGATAACTAAGGATTCCGGAGGTTACATTTGAGAAGATGAGAATGTTTTCGTTACTCGAGGTCTTATAAAGAGTAGAATTGTAAAAAGATGAGATGATACATTCTAGACTCCTTAATTCACGGTCTCAAAGACTCTTAGTGAACGATGTCTGGAAAGTGTTGGTAGTAGGAGAAGATAAACTATGTGACACCGATACCCACCTCACACACACATGTTTATGTAACTATATTATAGAGACCAACAACAAAGTCAAAAAGTGACCACTCTTTCTTCTCTCTTCTCACCGTCCCTCTGTGTTAATGACACTTTTTGGTGGTGGGTTTCGTGGTCTGGAGTTTTATAGTCGTTTGTATGCTGTCTTTGCTCAATGTCTTCGTAGGAGATGTCCAGTGGAATGGAACAGTACCTGGCAGTACGTCGATCGTCGTAGGAAGACTTCCTAAAGTCAATGGGGTAACCTCTCGGAAAGCATGAAGTCAAAGCCGAGGAGAAGTGAGAGAAGAAGGACGTACCTTTTGTCTCTACTGTCGGAGTTCCTGTATAGACTTTCTCAGTTTCTGAGTTTTGTGTGCAACATTCCACCTTGGTCTCCACCAAGGGAGTTACTGACAGTTGTTGGTGTTGATGTCGATTTCCAATTCTAAGAGTACAAAGTAAAAAGGTTGACCGGATAGTTTACGATGTTGAAGTTACCGTCTTATTTAGACTTTCGAGCTTTCTCCTGATGTATATGGAAGACAACTGTCATTAGTTGAAGTCGTATAGCTCTTTTATGTTTTGACAGACAGGGTGATAAGCCTGTTTTCGGTTATTTTCCACGTATCCGTTTTATGAACAGTTACATGGGAGTACCTGTATCTTGTGTCGTTACTCTGTCCTTATGTCATTTGAAGGTTTTCTGTGCTTAAGACATAAAGTCTTAACGTTCGTAAAAACAGTCTAAACTCTTATGGGGTAAAATAAATCTTTTTAATATTTTTAATTTTACTTTCTTTTAGTCTTTAAAATATATTTCGTTTCATATATGAATGAGAAGTCCACTTTTATAAAATTATAATTAAAGTTTATTGACTCTTTGGTACTTACCTATAATAATGAATCAACTACAATCTTATATGTGACAACTGAGAGTAGACTTATTTGGATGAATACGTAATTTTACGAGACTTAGAAAATATGAACAATAATGATTGAAATCTACAAGTTAAAGTGACAACTATATCGTAGTATTCTGTAGGAATTAGAAGTCTCAATGTTTCAAGTCTTAGATCTAACAGATATTTCCGGTCCTTAATTATTTAGTTCTAATCAATATTTTGAATGCTGTCACTAAGTCTTTTTGTAAATAAAAGGACGTAGTTATATGTTACTCTTCCTTTACACGTATATCACTGTTGACACCATCTTATTTTGACCGGTTTTCTCGTCTCAGGTGTTTTTGTCAAATGAGTAGTAAAGGAAGTTTTTATTGACACCAGGAGTGGAAGGTCGATTGTAAACCCATCAACCTCCATGTAGTTACCAGGGTGGGTCTTATGGATCCTTACAAATCACTTTATGTCTCGTTTTAGTCAGATTCTGTAGTTAATTTCCCGATGACTCCGTTAGACTTGATCTTCACACTAAGGTTCCACCACCTCTTTAGTGCCTTTCCGGTCGACCGTAAGGTGTCAGTAAAAGAAGGACCTCCGCAAATAGTTGTCCTCCGACTCTGTGAGACGGACCTTTCTACCGGTGTGAACCTTCGCACCTTTTGTCGTTTGGAAGACCCGAAAGAACCACCGAGTCTATCATTTTCTTAGACGGACGTTACGTCCTCTGGATCCAAGTTCGGGACCCAGTCCTTCTAGGGTGAGGTTATAAGAACGGAAGTCTTAAGGTACTTATCTTCTCGGACCGCCCGACGTCAGGTACCCCAACATTTCTCAGACTATTCTGACTCACTGGTTGTGAAAGTGAAAGACCATGAACACCCCTGACCTCCGAACTACCCACCTTCTCTCTCCGTTTCTTCCCTCAAACAATGTGTCGGTGAAAAGGGGTTTTCTGTTGACGATTAAAGGTTTTGATGTATTCCATCCTCTGTTTTTTCGAACGGAGTTTTTACGTTTGAGCGACGGAACTGTACAATCCTTCTTTTAATCTACTCCAGGACCACTTGTGGTTTCGGAGAATAAACCCTGAGGATCAGGGGTCCTGTGTTTGTGTTTCTCGAAGGGTTTTGAAGACAGATCGAAACGGAGTTAAGTAAGGGACCTCATTCCATGTATTGGGAGTTGGATAGACAGGTCATTCCCTTTCCCACCGAGGAATCTCTTTCTTATGATAACCCGAAGATGTTAAGAAGTGATTCTTAAGTTAAGATTCATGATTCTTAAGTTAAATTTTTTTGATGGTCCACACGGTGTTCTGTCCTGGTTTATTGATTTGTAGTTCCTCTTTTTCTCACACAATTTGTTTCGCTTTTGTGTCTGGGTACCTACTGGGTCTATGACCTAAATCGTCTTTTTCTGGAATTATATTAATACAATAATATTTCATACAAAAAATTTTTCTACTTACTTTATCTATTTTTCTAAAGTTATGTTTTGTAGTTAGACATTTTTTTTTTGGTTTACTATTAAAATCTTGACTTTTTATATTGACTTTAATTCTTGAGTTATAATATCAAGTTGTCTTCTAATCGTTTCGTATTCTGTCCTAATCATTTTACCTTTTGTCAAGTTTTCTATAGGTTTCCCTTCGAGTCCCTTCCTTTTACCTGCCTTTTATGTCTTTTTAATACACGCTATACACCCTGTGCCACTTTTCCCAAATTGTAAAAAGTTATATCAGGGGTAATCCTATTCCTTTTATCTTTTTACCCTCCCTCCTCCCAGTCCTTCTTATGAATGTCTCCATTGTTGAACTCTTAAAAGGTTTTGAGTATTCTGTAGTTGGGTGTTCTAGTTCTTTGAAACGTTTGACTTCGTTGTATTCATACTTCTTTTAGTGTGGATCTGTGTAGTGTCATTTTTCTTTTAATGTATTTTCTTTTTACTGAACATCTGACAATTCATGACCTGAAGAATTTCTAATATTATGACTAGTTGTTAGTGTGTCTCTGGTACTTGAGTCTACGGATGTCTTTAGAAATAGGGACCCCGTTTCTGGATGAAGTGTACCTTTCCTCGAGTAAAGACCTATTTGACTGTCCTACTCTCTATATAGTTGGTAATACGATTTCTGAATTGTGATCTATAGAGTAAAGTAGGACTGAATTTTTTTTTTTTTTCTAATACCACTCAATTTATAGTAATAGGGTAAAAATGTCTATAAAGTCATTTTTGACTATTAGTCTTTAAAATCCATTACAGTAATTCTATGTGTCACCTATCTTTCGTTTCGATTTTAAGTTTAAGTCAATACTTACGAGATTGTAGTTACGGAGTAAATTATATGATGGGGTTTGAGAATACTTTTAATGTGATGTTTAGTGTTATCTGTGGAGGTTCCAAAAATACGGATGTTTTTTGATATTTGACACTAGTTGTCCTTTGCACATTTTACATAAATAAATCGTCCATGTAATCAATATCTATCTACCTATAATAAGGTTGTAAATGACTGAAATGTTGTTATGACGACAACAAATCAGTGATTCAGTGCCAGACTGAGAAAACACTGGGGTGTCTGATATCCAGACGGTCCGAGGAGACAGGCACCCGAAAGGATCCGTTCTTATGATCTCACCCAATGTTAAAGGAAGAAGTCCCCTAGAAGGACTGGGTCCCTAGTTTGGACAGAGGACGTGACCGTCCATCTAAGAAATGGGGATTGGTGAACCCTTCGGGATTTTGTCGTTATTTATACACGATAAATTACCTCAAGACCACCCATTTGTTATGTGTTCACCGAAGTGACCGACGGACTCTAAGTTCTAGAGAAGACCCCAACGTCTGTTCCACAGTCAACCCGTAGACTTCTGAACTGACCCCAGTTTCATTACTAAAGGGTCTACCGAGTGAGTTTACCCACCGTTCAACCGTGACCCACAACTGTTCTCCGAAGTCAGCGATAAGAAGACCTGAAGAGGTTTCCCGACGTAGTTACAGGAATCCTATACCGTTTACTCTGAAGGGGGTCTCACTCACCATGTTCTCTTACGTGCCACCTTTGGGATTCCAATAATTGCTGGATCGAAGTCTCCAGTGTACGACAGCGAAGGTATCATAAGGACATACAACTAGTATGTCTGGTCGGTACTAAGTCACCCTCCCCTCCTGTACTTCCGTCCTTATTATTCTCCACTCTTAGTGGCCCCCCGTAGTACGTCTGATCGATGTTCTCCTCATTACTTTAAAATTCTCGTTATTTGGATCAAATTATTTTTTTAGTTATAAGGTACAGATGACTACTTGACAGAATTTAAAAGAAGAGGTCATATGTGTTCGATGATCAACAAATAAATCATTTTCTCACCATTTTGGTCTCTACCAGATGGATGATTGAAAAATTCTTATTGAGGTTCTTGATTATCGGTGTCTTCCTTCATCATACACGTACCAAGGAAGTTTCGGGATGGAAAGAAATTTTTACATGCTTGTTATTAGCGGAGTTGGGTTGCTCAACAACGTACAGGTTTTTCCTAGACAACAATTTTATAGTTTATCGATTAATTGAGTCAGAATTTTTTTAGATCTTTATCCTTTTAATGTTTTTCGTTACTTATTTGTGAAGATGAATTTATAGATTATGTTCGCTCTTTCTCTTTAGTAATGTTTCAATTGTGATTTACATCGGTTCCGTACTACACACGTAAGACTTCATTTACACAATTTATGTTTAACTTAGGACTTACAATCAGAAATATTATTCTACGGTGTACAACAAGTTCTGACCTGTAGTTTACGCGTAGGTTACACTTTTCAATTAAGATCGGAGACCTGATAAAACGTATTTTCGTGAGTTGGTGCCTGGTAATCTATTTCAATGACATTTATTCCAAACGGACAGAATAAGTATTCACCTTTGATTTATTAAAGAGAGTGTATTCATATGTTTTTATTTATGAAAGTGTCGTGTCGAGTGACTTCGTAAGCACGATCCGAAGTTTTTGGTATATATTTTACTTTTGAGGTCATAATCCGTGAACTACATCGTAAAGTGCGAAAAGACTGTCCATAGAAAATACAATTCAATTTTCGCCCGATTTCCACTTAAAAAATTCCACAAAAGACGAACGACATTTGTTTCTTTTACCTTTCACTAAGTTTTTATGTTAAGCGTCTCCAATAAGATGACGACGTCTGAAAAATAGTGTAAAGTTTATTTTTTGTAAAATTTTTAGTCCATCTAAATTACGTCTCAAAGTGACATTTTTTTTTTAATTTGTCTTTTTTTCTGAAAGTACGTTAAACTTGAAGGTGTCTTTTGTTAGGTCACAATTATTTTTCGTTTAGTTATTAAAAACAATTTAAAATTATTAGAACGTTCGGATGTTTATTTTGGTAGTTGTCAGACTCAACTCTACTGTCAATTGACGCAAAGATACTGTTGGATCTCCGTGTCATGTTCAGGACTGAACGTCAATTCGCTTCTATACTTGTCTCACTGTAAATGAGTATGTTCTTTTAGACTTCGAAAAGAAATTTTTCTTAGTTAAGGAGTTTATTGTACCTGAAAGTGATTCACCTATTGTGAATTAATTTCTGTTCAGGAAATCTAGTAGGACATCCTAAGATTTTGTAGACTTTTATTTAAATAAATAGTACCAGTAAAAATGACTCCAAACTTGACTTTCAGTTTTTCAGCGAAAACCCTGTTGTCTGATTCCATTAATGTCTAAAGACGGAGTTTTTGATAAATTGTTAAACAACGATTGTGGTGTCCCAGTTACATGTATCTCTTTTAGGGTAGTGGATTGAATCTTAATATATTGGTTGTTCTTATAGCATGAAAAGTAGACTATTGAATTTAAAAGACATGTTCTTTTTTGACAAACCGTAAATATTGGTTAAAAAGTAGGACAAAATTGAGATTGGTGTAGAAAGTGTCATATAAAATACATGTTACACTGTCAGAGTTACTTCTCGACTTAAAATGAAATTTTTTTTTACACAGTATACTTAAGTCACCAACTGTCTTTCTAGTAATATAAAAGATACCAAAAATACTTAGATCTTGAGTTTTAAAATAAAGACCAATAGTCGAGAAACAATTTTATGTCAAAACAGAACAAAGCCAAAAAAAAAAGGGGGGGTGTTTTGTTATCATCTATATGTTCTTCCCACTCTACTCTACAAATGTTTTAGGTTCAATTCGGTCACTGTTTTATAGTGGTCACCTCACGAGGATCTGTTAAATGTTAGAGTAAGATACCTCTACGGAAGTAGAGTCGATCTGAGTGGTTACTCTTTCGACTTGGAGATCCTAAAAATTATTCTACTTACCCACGCAACTAGAGAACAGTAGCTGATGTAGACTGGTCTCTGTTTAAGGAAAATTGTTTATATTTCGATTTGTTTTATCCCTTGTGATTGTAGGAGTTTTTGTTTTGTTTTAAGAGTGACAGATTTTTTTTCTCGTCGAACTTGAAGGTGTCCTTTTTTGGTTCACAATTAGTTTAGTTTAGTTAGCAGTCGGTAATCAGACTTCCATATTTCCGAAAGGAGATCTTGTAAAAGAGCTCTTAATATTAGTGGTATTAACTTTAATATGACATTCAGTTAGTTTGGTGTATTAAACTCCAGAGTTTTATATGTTGATTGTTTAAAAATTCCTTATCTTGAGACGTGATGTTGTCCTCAATATAGTTGAAATAATACTTGTAATTATATCAGTTCTTTATATATATAATAGTACGTATATGTAAATAAACTTTGACATTACAGTGGTTATTTCCTGTAGAGGTGGATACAGTATAGTCAGAATTTGAACAGGTGTTTTTCTCTAAATACTACTCTTTTTGACATGTTTTTTTCTTATTGACATTCTAAGTTTTAAATAGTTCTTTATTCCTGAAAACAACTAAAACATAAACACGGGAAGGGTTTACTTGCGGTGGAGGAATTTTCCCGTTCACGTCGACAATTGATAATATCCAATATCACGATAATGTTTTCCTACTAAAATAGATGTGTTTTTCTACTGACAGACCATCCTTTCGACCAAAGTATATAGGAAGATTTTACAGTTTTGTATAGTTCTTTTGATGTATTTGTTCGGTTCTCTCATTGAAGATCAAAGGTAAATATTGTGTTCCATAATATCGACGGAGTTACTGGTTTGAAAAATTCTTTCACTGTGCCTCTATTACCTTAAGTAGATGTTATTTTGTTGACACCAGTTTCGAGGGTGCTACGGAAAGGTAGTCTGACCACTGTCTGTTCGTTAATGTGAGAATATACTTACGTTTATTACGACAATTTCAAAAAATGAAAGTTCGTTATGACGATAATGACTTTTGTAATTAGTTTTTGTGCATCGATTTTAATCCTCGAGTATTTACATAAGATCTACTACATCCAGATGAAAAAGTATATCTATCTTTAAAAGTTACTCGGAAGAGTATCCATATATGATATAAATTTCCGAATTTTATGTATACCAATTTATTCACCAAGAGTTGACCTCCATTACAACAAGGGGGCCAAGTGATTGAAGCGTTACAGACCCCTGTAAAAACAACAGTGTTGACTCAGCGGCCTCTTCTACGATAACTATAGATCACCCATCTCCCGTCCCTGTTTCGATTTGTAAGATGTCACCTACTCTGTGAGAAGGTTTTGTTTTTTAAAAGGGAGGGGTTTACGGTTATCACGGTTCCAGTTCTCTGGGGCCCAATTTGTTTAAAGTGTTCTAATTTATAATGTCACTGGAATTTTAGACAAAAGTTTCTGCTAAACTATTGTTTCCCCTTCCAAGAGTTTCACAGAATGATTCACTTATTCATCCAGTATTTTTGGACGAAACGTGTTAGGTTTACAATATTTCTTTACGTATGCGTGTACACCCTCCATTTACTCTTTTTGTTTGTAATACCAGTAGGAGGATTCGAAAAAGAAGTGTATGTCTGACCCTTACTATTGTCCTGAAGGTAGCGTCCCAACGACACTGGTAATATCTTCTCCCGTTAATTTTTAGTGATGACACTCCCCTGAAGGGACCACCAGGTTATCAATTCTGAGACGTGCAAGTTACGTTCCTCACACTCAAGTTAGAGACCAACCCCTTGATTCTAGGTCGTATGACGTACCCCGTCGGTCTTTCAATTTTTTTTTTTTTTTAATGGTACCGATGATGGTTATAAAAGATTTAAAAGATTTTATTTAGTAATAAAGTAAATAATATCTTAATGTTATAAAATATATAAAAGTTCGGTAATAAGTTGTAAGAAAAGTTTAGAAATGTAGATGGTTTGAATAGAGAGTTTTGGTGAGAGGAAGGGGACAGTTGTGAAACGGATGTCTTCACTCTTCTTCAACTCGGAGATTATTAACTTCTCCAGATGAATTCTAAGTGTTCTATACGTCAGAAGTATTTGGGACCAGAGAGGAAACGGGACATCATAGTCTTAAAGTACAAGTAAAGTTCCTCCCTTTTTTTTATTCCACTTCCAAAGGTACGGGATTCGGTGTATGGTATTTGTCCTAGTTGAGGGTAGTAAATAAAATATAACCCTTTCGCTATTCTTATATCTCTCAGCCCCCCACCCCTTACTCTTTTCGTTTATTCGAAAAGTAAAGGAAGGTCGGTATACCTTATTGGACTGGTTAGAAGTTCTATACGGTAAGTCCACCTGTTAAAGGCGGTGATTTAGGTTGTATTGGGAGAAACAGAAAGAAGGGTTATAGGGAACCACTAGTGTTCTAGGAATCTTCGTCCCAAATCCGGATAAACAACAAGACTTGAAGTGGATTGTTTTGACACCCATGGATTGTTTCTGGTCACTTTTGTGTCCATGTAGCATTGTCGTCTGTCTCAAATCACTCTTCGAAAAGTCTCTGTAAGAGTAAATCTAAAGGTGTGTTCTTTTAGGTTTAGCATCGTATCGTCCCTGTTCCTCTCTAGTGGAGTTAATACATGTTATAATACATTTTATAAATGTCTGTGTCGACCCCCTCCCCCATCGTCCCCCTCCATGGTTTCTCTCCCTCTGTCGTCGTTTATCCTCGTCGTCGGTGTCTCCAAGGTGTTTAAGTTAAAAGTACTTTTTGAATTGTAACTAAATATTAAATGTCCAAATGACAATGTAATTTTTCACGGTGTCTAAAACTCTAATAAAAACAACCGTTCCTCTAATTTATGGAAAGTTCATAGAAAGGAATAGGGTCCACGTTTCTTCGTGGACCGATCGATGAGGGTGTGTTCGGAGACTGTCGAAAAGTTTTTAAAGGTATTTCTTTGTCTATGTCTATTTGAGGGTTTTATCGTTATTTTTTAATTCTATTCGGTAATGGTTTTAATTCCTTTTCGACTATGTATACCACTCATACTTAAACTTGAGTACTGCATAGAACCGAACAAAGTACTTTGGAATTGGGTAGACTTGTTTTACGTGTTTCTACGAAATCCGAGAGGGTGGTTTCGAGTCACCTGTACTCAAACTCGGTTGACACCCTCTACCACTTCCTGTCCCTTCGGACTGTACGACGTCAGGTACCCCAGTATTTCTCAACCTGTACTGACTCGCTGACTTGTTGGTGGGGTTTCGAAGTACGAGTACTGAGTCTCGGATAGGGTGAGCTGTCTCGTCTATGGACGGAGTGGGTAATCCCCGACAAAAAAAGATCTGTCACTGACGTCAAAAACGGGTGACAAAGAGGTGTGGACGTGGAAGTTGGGACCGATGCTAACTAAAGGTGGAGGGAGGATATCCGTCTCTGACATTCTGGGACTGTGGACTTGTCACGTAATGACCACTAAACCCTCAGGGTCGAAATTCGTGACGTCCTGGTTTTTTTGTGGTCATCATCCCTCCACTCTTAAAGTCCGTTGGTCTCTTGCGTTTATTTCCATTTTCGTTTCTACGTAATTTTTTTGTCTTTTGACTTATTAATTATTCAGGTTTCAGACGCACAGGTACGAATCAGTGATTCAGCACAGAGGGAGAAACACTGAGACACCAGAGATCGGGTGGTTCATTGAGACAGGCACCCTAAAGGGTCAATTCTTATGATCTCACCCAACGGTAAAGGAGGAGGTCCCGTAGAAGGGTTGAGTCCCTAGTTTGGGTGGAGAGGACGTGACGTCCACCTAAAAAAGAACGATTCGGTGGTCCCTTCGTATTGACATTATAGCTTTGAGAACTTCTTTTCAAAACTTCCCCTTTTTTTTTTCCTTTTTTTTCTTTTATTTATCAAGTCAATAGACTCCGTACTCACATTTATATTTTTAAAATTCGTCTTATAGTATTTCGTTTGGGATACTTTTATTTTTGTTTTTATTTATTTTCCCTGGATTACTTTGAAATTTCGAAAACGTATCGTTTCCTTTGGTATTTGTTTTGTTTTTCTGTTGGAAGTTTCACCCTTTTCATAAATGTTTACTTCGTTGACTGTCCCCTAACTAAAGGTATTATATGTTTCTCGAGTACGTCGAGGTATATTTTTTTCTTTGTTGGGTTAATTTTTTATCTGTATTGGATTTCTTCCGTATGTCTACCGGTTGTCTGTGTACTTTTCTACAAGTCGTACCGATTAATAGTCTCTTTTTACGTTTACTTCTGATGTTATTCCATGGTGGAGTATGGGTAGTCTTACCGACAGTAGTTTTTAAGATGTTTGTTATTTACTTTCCTCTTTTCCCTCGAGCCGATGTGACGACCACGCTTACATTTGACTATGTTGGTGATACCTCTTTTCATACTTTCAAGGAATTTTATGATTGATATCTTGATAGTATACTAGGTCGTTAGAGTATCGACACGTATGTGGACCTCTTTTGGTATTAAGTCTTTCTATGTGTGTGGGGTTACAAGTGAAGTCGTGACAAATGTTATCGGCCGGTGCCTTCGTTGGATTTACAGGTAGTTGACTCCTTACCTATCTCTCCTATACCATGTATATAGGTTGTCTGATAATGAGTCGGGATTTTTTCCTTGTTTTAATTTGGTAAATGTGTCTAGACCTACCTGGATCTCTTACAGTATGTCTCACTTCAGTTTTACCGTGGGGTGAGGCCATGAGAACGGACCTTTTAGGGTACCTACCTCCTCGGACCGTCCGACGTCAGGTACCCCAACGCTTCAGTCTGTACTGACTCACTGAAGTGAAAGTGGAAAGCGAAAGTACGTAACCTCTTCCTTTACCGTTGGGTGAGGTCACAAGAACGGACCTCTTAGGGTCCCCTGCCCTCTCGGACCACCCGACGGCAGATACCCTAGTGTGTCAGTCTGTGCTGACTTCACTGAATCGTTAATCACGTTTATACACGTTTGATCTTTGTACCACATCTACTTGAATAGACGTTTTGTCTTTATCTCTGTGTCTGTATCTCTTGTTTGCATAACTATGGTTCCCCCTCTGCCCTCACTCTACCGAACCCTCTGACCCTACCTGTATAATTATGTGTGTGAAGATGTGCATTTTATCTATTGATTACTCTGGGATACATGGATGTGTCCCTTGAGTTAAGTTACGAGACACTATTGGATTTGCCCTTCCTTTAAGTTCTTTTTCCTATATACATATACGCACCGACTAAGTGAAACGACGTGTCGTGTTTGGTTGTGTTGTAACATTTCGTTAATATGAGGTTTCGTTTGAGATGTATATAATTATCTTTTGAACCACCACCCACCCGGAGTGGTTTAGTCAACTTCCGTATTTATTTGGGAGGGTGACTCATTTTTTGTAAGAAGGATTAACGGAAGGTTCACTCACTGAAAAAAGATCAGAATCCTAAACTTGACTTTGTAACCGAGAAAAACTCACAGGGCGAACGACTGAGTGGGACTTCCAGAACCCTGAACGGTCTAGGTATTAGTGTATGCAGTCAAGGAATGTTCTTTAGAAAAGAGAGAGAAAGACTAGGATAACTAGAGAGAGTTTAGGAGGACTTAAAGAGAGTTTAGAGAGGGAGAAAAGAGGGTATGGGGGGGGGGTCAAGGACAACCAGGATTTGTATTGGGTAACCAAGACAAAGAAATCTCTTGGGACAGAACGGTTCTGTCTCTCTCGACCGGACCGGACGTCTATACGGAGTTCCCGTGAAATGTTTCCGAGTCTTCTGAGTACCATGTTTGAGGGTGATACTGTGTATAAAAAGTTCTTCCATAAGTTTATCTTTCGTTTTTTAGATTCTCTACAACATTCTCTACTCTTTCTCCTACTAGTTTTTTTAGAACCATCTCTAAAGGGACCTCCAGGTCAATCATTCTAGGACGTATAGGTTACGTCCCCCATACCCAAGTCAGGGACTAGTCCCTCGATTCTAGGGTATACGAGACATCACGTCGGTTCTTTTTGTTAAAAAATTTAGAACCATTTCAAGTGATTACAAGTCAAGTCAAAGTCAAGTCAAGTCAGCGAGTCAGTACAGGTTCAGAAATGTTGGGGTACTTGGTGTCGTGCGGTAGGACAGGTAGTGGTTGAGGTCCTCAGGTGGGTTTGAGTGCAGGTAGCTCAGACACTACGGTAGGTTGGTAGAGTAGGAGATAGCAGGGGAAGAGGAGGACGGAAGCTAGAAAGGGTCGTAGTCCCAGAAAAGTTTACTCAGTCGAGAAGTGTAGTCCACTGGTTTCATAACCTCAAAGTTGAAGTTATAATCAGGAAGGTTAAAATTGTGGATCCTGACTAGAGGAAATCCTACCTGAGCAACCTAGAGGAACGTCAGGTTCCCTGAGAGTTCTCAGAAGAGTTTGTGGTGTCAAGTTTTGGTAGTTAAGAAACCGTGAGTCGAAAGAAATATCAGGTTGAGAGTGTAGGTATGTAGTGATTACAACAATTGTTTCCTGTCTCCTTCTTTCCTTTCTTTAGTAAATTTTTGGATGACCTTAAGTATTAGTTCACCGGTTAGTGTTTTATTCAGTTTTATTTCAAAAGAATACGGTTAAGGTGATATGTGTCAGGATTACATGACCCGTTGAATCAATTTTGGAGTCAATGAAGTAGAAAGTACTTTCCTCCTTCTCTTATACATGGAATATCTTAACAACATTCTTAGTTGACATTATTTACATTGGTTTCATGTCATAGTCCATACATAGGTCACTTACAGTCAACATAATGGCTATAAATATCATTTCGAGGGTTTAAAGTTGATATATTAAGTATAGGAGGGAAAACTCAAATAAAGGTCTACATTTTGACTTGTTTGTACAGAAAAAAATTGAAATTTGAAAAATAAAACATAATCCCATATCGACTAATTGATCAGACAACAAGGTACAGGTCAAGATTGACAACGAAGGACTGTACGTATATCCAAAGAGTTCTCCGTCCAGTTCACCAGACCATAGGGGTAGAGAAAGTCTTAAAAGGTGTCAAATAACACTAGGTGTGTCAGTTTCCGAAACCGTATCAGTTATTTCGTCTTTATCTACAAAAAGACCTTGAGAGAACGAAAAAGGTACTAGGTCGCCTACAACTGTTAAACTAGAGACCAAGGAGACGGAAAAGATTTTGGTCGGACTTGTAGACCTTCAAGTGCCAAGTGCATAACAACATCAGACCGAACCTCTTAAAACTCGTAATGAAATGATCGAACACTTTACTCACGTTGACACGTCATCAAACTCGTAAGAGACCGTAACGGAAAGAAACCCTAACCTTACTTTTGACTGGAAAAGGTCAGGACACTGGTGACGACTCAAAAGGTTTAAACGACCGTATAACTCACGTCGTGAAAGTGTCGTAACAGAAAGTCCTAAACTTTATCGAGTTAACCTTAAGGTAGTGGAGGCGATCGAAACAAGTATCACTACGAAAGATTCCGGGTGAACTGAAGTGTAAGGTCCTACAGACCGAGATCTGCTCACTAGTGTGGTAGCACTAATAGACCCAGTACTTCTAGAAAAAACATGTCAAGAAGTCACATAGGAACGGTGGAGGAGAATCATAGAAGACGAAGACAATCCAGGTATGGTAAAGACAGGAAATAGCTCGGGTAGAAACGTGCTCTTCAAGGGAACCATAGAGATTAAAAGAACTTCTCTAGAGATCAGAAAGGGTAAGACAACAAACGGAGATAAAGAAGGGTAACTAGTGAATCCTTCCGAAAGAATAGAGAAGAACGATAAGAAACCTTGAGACGTAAGTCTACGAATATAGAAAGGAAAAGAGGAAACGAAAAGCGAAGAGAAGAAAAGTGTCTATAAACATTCCGGAGGAGAGTTCCGACATATAACAGTGAGACGAATAAATTGAAGACACGTCTCATGTAGTACTCTTTGCGACCCAACCTTCTTCGTGTTCGACCTTAGGTCTGACAGCCCTCTTTATAGTTATTGGAGTCTATGCGTCTACTGTGGTGGGAATACCGTCTTTTACTTGATTTTTCGGAGAACTACTTTCACTTTCACCTCTCACTTTTTCGACTGAATTTCGAGTTGTAAGACTTTTGCTTCTAGTACCGTAGACCAGGGTAGTGAAGTACCCTTTATCTACCCCTTTGTCACCTTTGTCACAGTCTGAAATAAAACCCCCCCGAGGTTTTAGTGACGTCTACCACTGACGTCGGTCCTTTAATTTTCTGTAAATGAGGAGCCTTCTTTTCAATACTGGTTGGATCTATCGAACAACTTTTCGTCTCTGTAATGAAACGGTTGTTTCCAGGCAGTTCAGTTCCGATACCAAAAAGGACACCAGTACATACCTACATTCTCAACCTGTCACTTCTTTCGACTCGTGGCTTCTTAACTACGAAAACTTGACACCATAACCTCTTCTGAGAACTCTCGGGGAACTTGACGTTCCTCTAGGTTGGTCAGGTAAGACTTCCTCTAGTCGGGACCCTAAAGAAACCTTCCTTACTACGATTTCGACTTTGAGGTCATGAAACCGGTGGAGTACACTTCTCAACTGAGTAACCTTTTCTGAGACTACGACCCTCCCTAACCCCCGTCTTCCTGTTCCCCTACTGTCTCCTACTCTACCGACCTACCGTAGTGACTGAACTACCTGCACTCAGACTCACTTGAGGCCCTCAACCACTACCTGTGCTTCCGGACCGCACGACACTAAGTACCCCAACGTTTCTCAACCTGTACTGACTCGATGACTTGACTTGACTTATAATTGTTACACCACCGTCAACGTCTACTTACCACTTCCCTGAGTCAGTGTGTATATGTACAGAGGTAAGAAGGGGTTTAGGGGGAGGGTAGGTCCGACCGTGTATGGTGACTCGTCTCAAGGTACACGATATGTAATCTAGGAACAACCAATAGTTAAAATTTATATCGTCACACATGTACTGGAATGGTTTCAGGGATTGATGGGGAAGGGGGACTGTTGGTAATAAAACAAGAGATTCAGACAGAGAAAGAAAAAACATTCAAGTAAACATAGTAAAGAAAATCTAAGGTGTAAATTTCTTACAGTGTACTATAAAGAGGAGGAGACAGACTGAAGTCCGTTACACTGTGAGAGATCCAAGTAGGTACAACGACGTTTACCGTAATCAAGTAAGTAAAAATTACCACCTCACTATGAAGGTAATATGTGTTTGTGTGTGTGTGTGTGTGTGGTGTAGAAGAAATTGGTAAAGAAACAACTACCTCTAAATCCAAGAAAGGTACAGAACCGATAACATTCATCACGACGTCACTTGTGACGCCACGTACACAGAAAAGCTTAGTACAAAAAGCGATCCATATACAGGTCTCTACCCTAACGTCCCAGTATACCATCGAGATAAAAATCAAAAAATTCCTTGGAGGTACAACAACGACGACGACGACGACGACGATTTAGCGAAGTCAGCACAGACTGAGACGTTGGGGTATCTGCCGTCGGGTGGTCCGAGGCGGCAGGGCCCCTAAGAGGTCCGTTCTTGTGACCTCACCGAACGGTAAAGGAAGAGGTTACGTACTTTCACTTTTCACTTTCACTTCGACGAGTCAGCACGGTTGAGAATCGCTGGGGTACCTGACGTCGGATGGTCCGAAGAGACAGGTACCCTAAAAGGTCCGTTCTCATGACCTCACCCAACGGTAACGGAAGAGGTCCTTAGAGGTATGACAACAAGAGGTATCACCGACATGGTTAAATATAAGGGTGGTTGTCTCAGGGAAGAGAGGTGTGGAAGAGGTCGTAAACAATAAACACCTTAAAAACTGTTGTCAGTAAGACTGTCCGTACTCCAATATAGAGTCACATCAAAACTAAACGTAAAGAGATTATAGATCGTTACGACTTGTAGAAAAGTACACGGACAACCGGTAGACGTACAGGAGAAACTTCTCTACAGATAAGTCCAAAAGACGGGTAAAAAACTCACCCAACAAACAAAACTACGACAATACTCAGTCTTTGATAAATATTTAAAACTTGTGATTAGGGAATAGTCAGTGTAGTAAAGGTTCATAAAAGAGGGTTAGATACCCGACAGAAAAGTAAACAAATAACAAAGGAAACGACACGTTTTCGAAAATTCATCCAGGGTAAACAAATAAAAACAAAAATAAAGTTAATAAGTCCCTCTGCCCAACTTTTTTTTAAACGTCTCTAAATACAGTCTCTCACAAGACGGATACAAAAGGAAATCCTCAAAATGTCACAGACCAGAGTGTATATCCAGAAATTGGGTAAAACTCGAGTAAAAACACATACCTCAATTTCGTGTCATAGTCGATACATAGGTCACTTACAGTCAATGATTTTTGTAATAGTAAACATAATGTCAAAGGTTTAAGTTTGACGCATTAAGTTTAGGAGGGAAAACTCAAATAAAGGTCTGTATTTTGACTTATTTGTATTGTAAAGATTAAATTAATGGAGAAACGAAATGTGATAAATGTTTTTTACTTCTATATAATGACAACTCAACCAGTGTAGTAAAGTTTTTACAAAAGTTAGTATGGATTCACACTTAGGACAATAATCCTTTCATTTTCCTTTACGATGTCAGGGGAGGAATAATTCGGTTGTCAGTGAGGACCTACGAATATTTAAAGTTTTCATTGAGTACGGTCCAGTTCATAGAGTTTTTACGGGTTGGTGACTATCTTTACTACTGTTGTCTGATTTTAAAATTCCAAATATGTCCCAAAGGAGTAAGGGTTGGAAGACTATGACAAAGTTCTCTAAATAAATGATTTGACTCCAGAAACCTCTTCTTTCAGTAAAAGACTTCATTTCTTTATACTGTTGTACCTACAGACATTTAGTGATATGAATTTTTACCGGCATGAGTTTGACTTTATCGAGTATCTACTATTCTTTAGATGTACAATGAATCTAAACAATATCGTAAAGAACTCGGACGTGTCTTTTCTTGTGGAATTTCGGAACTGTCCCATTATAACCCGGGAACTGAGTAGCCTTTTCTGAGACTACGACCCTCTCTAACCCCCGTCCTCCTCTTTCCCTGCTGGGTCCTACTCTACCGACCTACCGTAGTGCCTAAGCTACCTGCACTCAGATTCACTTGAGGTCCTCTACCACTACCTGTCTCTCCCGACCGCACGACGCTAAGTACCCCAGTGTTTCTTAGTCTGTGCTGACTCGCTGACTTGACTTGACTTGACAGTTCGTCTTAATAGCAAATTTGTTGTAAGAGCTCGTTAATAGTCTTTTCTATTCAAAAATATTTATGTCGAAACTATCATTATCGTTAAAGTTATGTTGACAAAAGACATACAAGAAGGAACGGTGTACATAAAATGACGAGTTTAAGACTCTTATTTCTGATTACTTTTCACGATTCCCTTATTCTAGTATGTTAGTGTAATAAATAACACAATCAAACGGTAACGATGGCATTGTTTAAAACGAAAAAACGTAAAGAAAAGGTACCCCTACCAGAACTAGGGACAGAGGACATGTCACAGTGTTTGGAGTAAGGTATCAAGTAGTCCGTGAGATAGATAATCTAGATCCGGGAANCTTTATCGAGTATCTACTATTCTTTAGATGTACAATGAATCTAAACAATATCGTAAAGAACTCGGACGTGTCTTTTCTTGTGGAATTTCGGAACTGTCCCATTATAACCCGGGAACTGAGTAGCCTTTTCTGAGACTACGACCCTCTCTAACCCCCGTCCTCCTCTTCCCCTGCTGGGTCCTACTCTACCGACCTACCGTAGTGCCTGAGCTACCTGCACTCAGATTCACTTGAGGTCCTCTACCACTACCTGTCTCTCCCGACCGCACGACGCTAAGTACCCCAGTGTTTCTTAGTCTGTGCTGACTCGCTGACTTGACTTGACTTGACAGTTCGTCTTAATAGCAAATTTGTTGTAAGAGCTCGTTAATAGTCTTTTCTATTCAAAAATATTTATGTCGAAACTATCATTATCGTTAAAGTTATGTTGACAAAAGACATACAAGAAGGAACGGTGTACATAAAATGACGAGTTTAAGACTCTTATTTCTGATTACTTTTCACGATTCCCTTATTCTAGTATGTTAGTGTAATAAATAACACAATCAAACGGTAACGATGGCATTGTTTAAAACGAAAAAACGTAAAGAAAAGGTACCCCTACCAGAACTAGGGACAGAGGACATGTCACAGTGTTTGGAGTAAGGTATCAAGTAGTCCGTGAGATAGATAATCTAGATCCGGGAATTTTGATAAAGAGTGAAGGTGGCTTATTAGTATTCCTTAAACTAAATTCAGTATGGACTTACCAGATCACCAAAAGGGATGAAAGAAGTCGAATTCAGACTTAACCCGTTATTCCTCAAGTACTAGACTCGGTCAGTCGAGGGTCAGACCAAAAACAACTGACATATCTCGAGGAGGTAGAAACCGACGTTTCTTATATTAGTTAGGCTAAAGCCACAACTGGTAGACCACTACAGGTACACATCTCAGAAGAGAACACGACAACCTTCTCCCATAAACGATACTGGTCACGTAAAGGAACCGTTTTGAGATAATCAGAAACGGGACGAAGTAAGGAATAAGGTTCCGGTTTAAACGGACAATGAGGTCCACAAAGAACTGAAGGATGAAAACGTAAGGTCAGGGGACATTACTTTTCCTATAGAAAAAACCCACAATCAAGATTTTCCAGAACATCCAGAAGTATCTTGGCAAGTTGAAGTCGAAGAAGTCGCAATGACCAACCCCGTATCTGAACCTATTGACACTATGACTTACTATAAGGAACCTTTGCTTGTCTCTAGTAAGACAGTAAAAACTCTGACGTAGGTTCATGACATAAAGCCTGAGAAAACAACTGGTACTACCGATGAGGTAAAGAAGATTCCCTAAGGACGGGTGTCATCATCTATATTACCAGTAGACTCAATTTAAGTGGGTAAGGTCAGGTAAAATCAAACGACTAAGAATCTTACAGTTACAAGTGGGAACGGTAGAGAACAAACTGGTGAAGGTTAAACGGAACTAAGTGCCTGGACTGTAAGGTCCAAGGATACGTTATAACGAGAAATGTCGTAGCCTGGAACGCATATAGTGGTCAGTGTAGGTGTTGACCCATAACAAAAACGAAACTGAGGTAGTGAAGTAAGAAAGACCTCAATAAAGAGGTGACTAGAGGTCATCGTATAACCCGTGGATGACTGGACCCTTCAAGGAGAAAGTCATAGGATAGTAAAACGGAAAAGTATGACGTCTACCACTGACGTCGGTCCTTTAATTTTCTACGAATGAGGAACCTTCTTTTTAATACTGGTTGGATCTATCGAACAACTTTTCGTCTCTGTAATGAACCGGTTGTTTCCAGGCAGATCAGTTCCGATACCAAAAAGGACACCAGTCCATACCTACACTCTCCACCTGACACTTCTTTCGACTCACGGCTTCTTAACTACGAAAACTTGACACCACAACCTCTTCTGAGAACTCTCGGGGAACCTGCGTTCCTCTAGGTTGGTCAGGTAAGATTTCCTCTAGTCGGGACCCTTAAGAAACATTCCTTACTACGATTTCGACTTTGAGGTCATGAGACCGGTGGAGTACTCTTCTCAACTGAGTGACCTTTTCTGAGACTACGACCCTCCCCAACCCCCGTCGTCCTCTTCCCCTGCTGGTTCCTACTCTACCGACCTACCGTAGTGACTGAACTACCTGCACTCAGACTCACTTGAGTCCCTCAACCACTACCTGTCCCTCCGGACCGCACGACGCTAAGTACCCCAGTGTTTCTCAACCTGTGCTGACTCGCTGACTTGACTTGACTTGACATTCTTTAATGGTATTTGAGGCCGCCGAACTTTGTTGTGATTAAACAACAGAATGTTGCGTTTTGTCTGGAGTTATGTCTAGGGTAGGGTTCTACTGTCGTCCTTCGGAAAGAGACCTTCGAGATCCGCTCTTAGACCAGGGAGCAGAAGGGTGGAAGACCTCCGGTGACCGTAAGGAACGGGCACCCAAGGGGGGAGAGAGGAGGTGGAAGTTTTGGTCGTTCTCATCTAACTCAGGAAGATTACATTGTAATGAGACTGGAAGAGATGGAGAGAGGACGTGGACATTCCTGAAACACTGATGTGACTAGGGGTGGACCCATTATAGGGATAGAATTCAGTCGATCGTTGGATTAAGGGAAACGGTATAATGTATTGTACAAGTGTCGAAGGTCCTTAATCCTACTAAAGGTAATAAGATCGATGGTAATAAGACGGATAATGACTCTTATTATTTTCCTAGTCTCCATTATTTTTACTACTACCCGATACCACGACCTAGGGGATTCGGTTTGGGGTTTGATTTTCTCAAGAGCAATGAACAGGGATTTAATTTTAGTGTTAGGAGAACTTCTGTCTCCCACCCTATTTTGTCTAGATTCGAACTCAGACCTTCAGTCTCCATCAGTGACGATGAACAAAAACCGTTTCCCTGAAGAGTTTAGGGATCAAAGTGGTAGAAGATTCATTGCTATGTCACGGTCAAAGTATATTAACAACATTTCTATTTAAGTAAACAGTAAATATTCGTGGAGCGATCACTTTTGAACCACTGTCCCAGGGACGAAAGACCTTTCATCAACCGTATGTCGACCTGTTTTTATTGTGTCGTCGTACGGATGACTTGTCAAAAATTACTGTCCGTTTTTGTCAGTGATTTGTTTACACAGGAAATACTCGTAAGATTTATAGTTGTAAAATATTATGTATTCGATTCTTAAAGAGACTCGTCTCTGTAAAACGGTTGATTAGAGAAAACCCGGGTAAGGTCTATCCAAGGTTGTGGTGAAGGGATGATACTCGGTGGTACTGACAAGAATATTCCTAGTGTGGTTTCCCGAGTGGAAATGTCTGGGTTTCCACTTCGACATCTGGAGTAGAATAAGGAGAAGGTTCGTCATAGACCATATTGACTGGTGCAAGAAAGACGGCTCTACGTAAGGAGGGAACCGGAGACCCTGTGACGAAAGATCACGAGATAAGGATGAAGTGACCAATGAGGACGACTGAGGGGAAACTTCTAAAGAGAAGTATATGGTCTAGAGATTTTACAATCTCATGGGGATCCAGGTCTGTAGTCCAGAGAATACATAGACAAGAGTACGGGACTCTAGAGTGAGTCAAAGTAATAAAATTTATGGCAGGTTTACAACTAAGTTTCTAAGAATAGAAGTCGGGTCTGGACGTGATCAGAAAAAAATAGGTTGACGGATGAACTGTAAACGTGAACCTACAGATTAACTATAGAGGTTGAAGTCAAGTCAAGTCAGCGAGTCAACACAGGTTGAGAAACGCTGGGGTACTTAGCGTCGTGCGGTCCGGAGGGACAGGTAGTACTTGAGGGCCTCAAGTGAGTCTGAGTGCAGGTAGTTCAGTCACTATGGTAGGTCGGTAGAGTAGGGGACAGTAGGGGAAGAGGAGGACGGGGGTTAGGGAGGGTCGTAGTCAGAAAAGGTTACTCAGTTGAGAAGCGTACTCCACCGGTTTCATGACCTCAAAGTCGAAATCGTAGTAAGGGAGGTTTCTTTAGGGTCCCGACTAGAGGAAGTCTTACCTGACCGACCTAGAGGAACGTCAGGTTCCCTGAGAGTTCTCAGAAAAGGTTGTGGTGTCAAGTTTTCGTAGTTAAGAAGCCGCGAGTCGGAAGAAGTGTCAGGTTGAGAGTGTACGTATGTACTGATGACCTTTTTGGTATCGGAACTGATCTTCCTGGAAACAACCGGTTCATTACAGAGACGAAAAGTTATACGATACATGAATTTAATGGGGTTTACCTTAAAGACTAAATGGGTAGGACGGGTTGATGGTGGTAGTGGTGGTTGAGTGGGACTCGTTGTTTTGGTCACGGTAGATCTCTGAAGGGGATAGAGGTAATTGTTCTCGAGGTAGTAAGATCGATAAGTAGGAGTAAGGAGAGAGTGAATGTGGAGGTACAGGACCAATTCTTTAGGTAACCGAGATGAAGTTTTTTATGTGCTCCCTGAAGGGACCACCCGGTCACCGATTCTGAGACGTGAGGGTTGTGTCCCCCGGGTCCAAGCTAGGGACCAGTCCCTTGATCTAAGGTGCACGATGTTGGTTCTCAAGTGTACTTCCATTTTCCCTGTCAGCGGGTCAACACAGAGAAACACTGGGGTACTGACATCGGATGATCCGAGGAGACAGGTACCTTGAGAGGTCCGTTCTTATGACCTCACCCATTAGTAAAGGAAGAGGTCCTAGACAGGCTGGGTCCCTAGCTTAGATCTAGAGGACGTGATGTCAGTCTAAGAGATGGCAGACTCGGTGGTCTCTTCGGGGTTCTCAAGTGTACGGTGTTGACTTCTAGAGTGTACGGTGTTGATTTCTGGGACACACGGTGTTGATTCTGGACCGTGTCAGTTTATTTCTTAATTTATTTATTCATAATTATTTTACTTTTATTTCTTAGTGACCTAAAAAATTTTTTATGGGATTAGATGTAGTGGAGATCGATCTCAAAACGGATTTGGAGGATTGACCAGAACGACGAAGGATGAACGGTGGTGAGGGACTGAAAAAAGTTTGTAGTAGGTTTCACTAGAATGATTTTGTTACTGGGAGGTCACCAAAGGACAAAATGTCATTTTTGATTTCAGATATTCGACTGAAGTCTGAGATCGAGAACCAGTACACGAAGAATTCGTTCTGAAGGATGGTAGGACGAAGTCGGGTCGAGTATAGGAGATTTTGGAGATAGTACTGGGTTGAACATCCATGGCATAAACAAGAAGGAAAATAGTTCTTCTGGAAAGGGAACTTGTAAATGAATTTACGGTGGAATAGTCTCTCCGGAGGGGCTGACGGGTCCTATTTTGTTGTCGGGAGTCCGGTGAAGTGTCGGGGGAATGGGTTACAATAAATTAAAAATAGATGGTGTAAATAATAATGAACTATGTATACAAAAATAACAGACGGAAGAAATAGTTCACGACCATATAGGATCATGGGTTTTGTATGATGATGAGTTTGTAAGCAACTTATTTCTTTTATTAGTTAGGTAGAACCGATAGATTTTATTGTAGAAGAGGAATCCATCATTTTAATATTTAAGACAAGTTTATACATAGTATGGTCTTTCTCAGTACAAGTAGAATTAACGATTGTTTACAGTCTTTATATCTAAGTGTTTAGAACGTAGACCTTTCAAAGATGATTCAAAGGTTTACATATTAAAAATATTATATCCGAAGTGTTTCTTACAAATAGGAACGGACTTACTACGTTATTAGTCGTCTTGGACAATTATAATTATCGAGTAATTTACTTTTTCGTTTAAAAATTAGGTTCCCGATAAACCTTCCTATATAATATTAGGGTACGAGGTAAAGAGTGTGGTTAGTTAGAGTATTGTTTCATATAATGGTAAAGTCAATGATCAACGCTGTTAAACAAATAATTTTAATTATCTACATTTCTTGGTTAAATTCAAAGTTATTTACTAAGTGTTACAAGATGGGTGGTCCAATTTATGAAAACCACACTACGTAAAACTAAATTTTTTGGATAGACGACTAAAGAGGGTTACTGACCAAAAGTCCAGTTGTTTCGACTTTTTTTTAAGAGGAACACCATCTACAGGGTTTTCCACGTAAATTTTAATTAAGGAGTAAGTTGTATTTGATACATATCCAAATAAAATTTATCCGAGTCGATAGACAGTCAGAAAGACCAAACAATTTTAATTAAGTCGATTGTGTAAGTTCCGGAGGATTAACACTATAGACATTCTGGACTCGTTCTACATTTACCTGTAGTGAATCTTCCGTCCAAATGATTGTTACCAATTGTTTTAGTATTCCTGTCTTTACTGTGATTAATTGTTAATCAATAGTGTACGGTACCGGGTCCGTGTCCAGTACATTAAATGTCCGTTAAATTTCTTTCTGTGATGTCTGTCTCATTCAGAATCAAAGCGATAAGTCAACGTAAGTACTTATTGTTTTCCAGTGACCCTGAGAATGAATCTTCTTTCGTCTGGAGTGATGTAAAGTTAAAGGTAAACCACGAGAAGAGAAAGGAACATTAGGGGTAAATCGGACTTCAAAAGGGAGAACAATAAAAGAAGAACGACACGTTCAAATTAGAACTTTCCAATCCGATTGTTAAACTACGAAGATAACGTTTCAAAAAACATGTTGGGTTATTTGAGGATGTTTTTCCACCTTATTTGAAGGTTTATTTGTTATATGGTTCTTGGATAAGTTTCGTCCCAAATTTTTTATACATAGAGGTACTTCGTCTTGTCGAACAAAGGTCGAAATATTTGTTTCAAAAGGTGTCATGTAATATGGACCAGGTGTTTATCCTTTCTGGAATAAAGACATAACAATTATGGAGTTGAAGAAAAAGGACGTGGTGACTAAGATGAGTCTTTATTTAGATACCACACAATTCGGTGATATTAAAACCTTGGCAAACAATGACGTCGTAGGACGGACTATATCCTGACGTCAGTTATAATTTATCAGGTTCATTTCGTTCCTCGTGTTGTGTTCCTTCAGTATTCACTTGAACTTTTTTTTTACCTTCATTTACTACTAAGAAGTACTAAATTTATGACGGAAGGTGATTTTACAGATTCTTGTTTTACTTAGTCCACAACCTTAATAGACCGTTTCTAAAAATTTCGTCGGTAGTATTTTCACGAAGTTGTTCGTTAATATTTAAGAGAACTTTGTTTACCTTGTTGTCTGAGAAAGTCGTTTTTTTATTCGATAAAATTTTTTACTCTTAAAATCTTGACCTTTTATATTATGGGTTTTCTTTATTGAGTCACAAACCCAAGTTGTCGTCTCTACTGTCCTGTTTTGATTACTTGAACCCTAGTTAGTTGTCTTGAATGGGTTAGACTTGTTGTTTCCCTTTTGTCTGACTTCTTTTACTTACCAGAGTCCCGAGACACTTGTTATTGTTTTCCGGATTGTGAGTATAATGGTTTCCGGGTCTTCCTCTTCTCTTATTTTGACTTTTTCATAAACTTCTTTATTACTGACTTGAAAAAGGTTCAAACCACTTCCTGTATTTGGATGTCTAAGTTAATCGATTTGTTTAAAGTTTCTTCTCTTCAGTTTCTTTAGGTGAGATTCTCTGTAGGATTAATTTAAAGATTTATGATTCCAATTTTTTTTTTAGGACGTTCGTCGACCCCTTTGTGCTGTGTACTGAATACCCCCTCGTGGTTGAGTTTGTTGTTGTCTAAGGAGTAAACTTTACTGTCTCCGATCTTCCGTCACCGTGTATTAAAGAGTTCAAGATTTTCATTTGTTGATAATTGGTGTTTACGATATAGACTACTTTTGTAGGGGGGTTTTAGTTTCCCTTTATTTCTGTAAGAGTCTACTTCTTTCTGATTTTCTTAAACACAGAACGTTTAGATAGGGATTTCTTACCCCATTTCTTTCAAAAGATTTGTCCTTCCTTATCTTCTATCTTCAATTGTCTATTTCCAAATTTTGAAATTTTTCTTTTGTATTTTTACCCAATCTCACCCCCCATTTGTATCGTCTAATCGGGAGAAAAGTATTCAAAGAATTTCGTATAAACTATAAACTTAATTTTACAGATTATGGTTGACTATTCGAGTTACTTGTCCTTTGTATAAATTCTGTTGACATGAACTTTTTTACCCTTCCTTCCAAAGGTGTATACTGACCTTTATAATGTTACAACCCCTATGGTCGTCTGACACTCGTCAATGTATGCGTATAAATTGTGTTTCTCGTTGGTAATTCTTTTAGTGTGTTTCATTATATGAGTTTTTATGACAATATTTATTTAGTTACGTCTTAAAGTCCTTTTACAAGTTCGTTGAGTGACTGTCCCTTCTTTTCTTTTTGTTCTGTTTACTTTTTGTCCTTGTTTGTCTTTTGTTTTTTACCGTCAGAATTCGGGACTATACAGTTACTAACGGAAGTTACACTTACAAGAGTGGTACGGTCCCTTTTCTGCTCTCACGGTCTCATCCTCTTTCAGTTAGAGTTTTCTATTTGTGTGACATGCCAAGGTAGGGATATTATATGAACTTTATTGTTTGTATTTCTCTACCTCTTATCTTGTCACCGACGGTCCGCACCCCCATCCCCTCCCTCGCCGACACTGAATTTTGTTTTCAACAAAAAGTGGGACACTACTTACCAAGATATAGCACTGTCGTAACCACCAGTGTGTTTAGAAGTGCACTATTTTCACGTGTGTTAGTTTGTGTGTGAATGTGTCTGCTTACGTGTTTTTTGACCATTTTAGACTAATTCCAAACATCTGACGTGGTTATAGTCAGAGTATCGCATAGTGTAGACTGACACGTTATAATCAATGGGTTCTACAATCGCAAAGTCTTGATCCATCGACCATATTTCTTAGAGAGACATAATGAAGAATATAGCCGTACAGTTAGATGTTAATGGAGTCTTAAATTGTGAAATTTTTTTTTCGAGTCCTTTTTTTTTTTACAAATAATCTCATATTTGATAAGACCGGAATATATTTTAGAACTTTTTTGTCTCCGGTTCTTTATTTGGTTTCAAAAGGAGGTTAAGGGGCCAGACTCAAACTCCATCCCTTCTTTCCTGTGTCAAGATACAGTCCAAGGTATGGAAACGTTGGGTTTTCAAGATATTGTCGTTGACGATATCTGAAAAGGAAAAAAAAAAAAAACGATATCTGAAAAGATTGTACATATCTGTAATTGTACAAAACAATTTCTCCTTATGAACATAACAATTCATATATTTCATTACGTATTCGTGTATTCACAATCAGTGAGTCAGTACACACTGAAAAATCTTGGGGTACTGACTGACATCGGACGGTCCGAGAAGACAGGTACCTTAAGAGGTCCGTTCTTATCACCTCACCTATCGGTGACGGAAGAGAGGGGAAGAGAGGGTCCCCTGGAAGGACTGGGTTCCTAGTTTGGATCCAGAAGACGTGACGTCGGTCTAAGAAATGGTAGACTCGGTAGTGCCTTCGGGGTATCCATTACGCATAAACAATATTTTTTAAATCTTTTTACTTCTGTCTAATATTATCATTTACTCTCAGTGTACTGGGTCTACCGGAACATCATAAAAAGAGATACTGGTATACACGTGAAACCTTCAACTTCTCTTTGATCTAATATGAGATTTAGTCCTTAGTCGTTTGATGTCAGGTACCGGTTTAGGTCGGTATACGGACCAAAACATGTTAGATGTTTGATTCTTCCCGAAAATGTAAAAATATACCAATGTATGGATGTATTATAGAAGTTATGACAGAGAACCTAATGTTTCGAAATTCATAAATGATAGATTTGTGACTGGTTTTCTCGAACGGTTGGTGGGATGTACCATAAAAACATTTTTCGAAAAGATTTAATATTTCTATTATGTTAAGGAATAAAGATCTATAAATCGGACAAAGGTTTAAAAATATTAAGTTTCAACATTACTTGTAAGAACTTCGATTTAAAGACGTGTGTCTTTAACTATATGAAAAGTTTTCCCTACATTGAGTATTAATTGTAATAAAATATATACAAATAATAAGATTTTAATCTTAAAATAGTTTTAATAATTACAGTATGTATGTAATCGATCTGTTAGGAGAGAAGAGGTCTTATTAGTTATTCAAGTTTCTAAGACTTTAGTCATAGAATGGGGTGATCAACTTATTTGGTTTTAGACATTGTAGTAGGTTTTATAGTATGGATGTGCTGTCATCGGTAGGTAGGGATTTTTGACTTTTCCAGAAACTCGAAGTTCTACTCTTACTTTAGAAAAACTTCTATTATATGAAAAGACAATTTGAAATGTTCTCTTTGTGACAGAGTTTTTATCAGACCGAGTAGTATAGTTGTACCTTTTTTGTCTACTGACATATAATTTTTGTTTTTTTTTAGGATCTATACTCCTAGTCAAATAAAAAGGAGGTTTAAAAGGTAATTAATAATTGTACTAGCGTTCTGGGGATTGATACATCGAATAATTTATTTGTAATGAAGGATAGAACCAACATTGGACCGAAACTTAAAGATGAAATTCACATTTCTTGTTCAATTTTAAGAATTTCTAACTGCAGAACTGTATATATGGTGAAAGTTAATAAAATTAATATGAGGTGTGGAGTTTAAGTAAAGTAAACCGACGTCAAAAGTTCTAATCACTGTTTATATGACTATTAAGACTCATAAGTCACAATAAAAGAGTTTGTGTAATGTTATTCTTGAAACTTCTTTTGTGTCCTTCTTCGAAGTACTGTAACCTAAACCGTTTCTACAGAACCTATACTGTGGTTCTCGTGTTCTTTGTTTTCATTTTTACCTATTAACTTAACGTAGGTTTAATTTTTACGGATACATAGTTTTCTATCTGAGTTCTTACTTTATCGTTGGTTGGATACCTTACCCTCTTTTATAAATTTATAGACGTATATTAATTTTTCCCTATGTGTACAATCATATATAAGAAATATATGATGGTTGTATAGAATATATGTCTCTATACCTACATTCGTCCCGAAGGGTCCACCACGTCACCATTTCTTGCGTCCTCTGTGTCCTCTGGTTCCAGGCTAGGGACCCACCCCTTCTAGTGGACCTCCTCCTTTACCGTTAGGTGAGGTTATAAGAACGGACCTTTTAGGGTACCTGTCTCCTTGGACCGTCCGATGGTAGGTGCCCCGACGTTCTCCTGACTCGCGCGTGCGTGTGTGTGTGTTTATGTCCATTTAGTGAATATTGAGGTGTTTAGATATGGATGGATGGATGGATGGATCGATAGGTAGATAGGTAGGTAGGATAGGTGTCCAACAACTCAATATGAATATCGATGACTTATTCCGTAATTATAGGTCCATAGGTAGACTATAGGTATAGATGTGGACTTTTCCCAATTATAAGTCTTATATATTTCCTAAGTCGAGTTACTTTTTTGGTTTGTTGAGATAGTCTTTTACCCGTTTCTTGGACCTATATAGAGGTTTCTATGTGTTTACCGGGTGTTCGTATACTTTTCTACGAAGTGTAGTGACTAAAAACCCCTTTACGTTTAGTTTGTTGTTATTCTATAGAGGAGTGTGGACAATCCTATCGATGATAGTTTTTGTTTTTCCTTTTATTCACAACCACCTCTTTTCAAGGTCTTTGTCCAACGGGTTGTTACACTTATTTGAATTACTATGACTTGACATATGAATTTTTACCAATTCTACCATATAAAACAAAATTACCTATAAAATGTTGATTTTTAAATTTTTAATTTTCAGTTATTTTCTTGAAGTCTTATTGGATTGTGACATCAAAAGGATATTACACTTTCAGATCAAATATACTTTACGTCGTAAAGTATTTCACCATCTTCTTATTTAATGATATGATGTACCAACTTTTGTGATTCATAACAAGTGTTTTTACCTTTAGTGGACTCGTGAATTTGTACGAATAAGTATTTCCTTTCGGATAAACATGTTTTTCTCTTTCGAATTAATTGTCAATGTTTTGGTTTATCCCCCACTGAAGCGACCACCAGGTCACCAATCCTGAAACGTAAGGTTACGTCCCCAACGTCCAAACTTCCAAGTCAAGGACCACCCCCTCGATTCTAGAGTGTACGGAAGGTCGTCTTTTTTTGTTATTGTATTTTGTTCGTTATAACATTGTCTAAGTTACTTCTGAGTAATTTTTTGTGGAAATATTTTTATTTTTTTTGGGATTACCCTTCTTCCCTGTCTCCGTCTTTTCCTTCTTATTTCTAAGGGACCCTTAGTTCACCATACACTTATGGTTATAGTTAGAATCTTCACCTTTCACCAAGTTTGACTCACTCTTTAGGTTCTTTTAGAAGAGGTTTCTGATCTGACGTTCATTGAATGATATCGATGTTACTGAAGTAAGTCGAGATGGTGGTTGGATTGATACGACGACCACGTATTTGAGTGATCTTAACCATAATAGACCTTACCGTTGGTGAAAGGATCTCGGTCACACCCTTCTTAGAGGTTCGGGAGTCCAACTTCGTGGTCCGACATTTTAGTCGGTGGTCGTGGTGTCGATTTTGTCTTCGACCTCTAGTGATTATAAGGGTCGCACGAAGGGTACACGACTTACGGTTTGTACTGCTGAACGTTTGTAGTTAGAAGAGATTAGGAGTGTTGTTGGTATGCTCCAATCGTCAGTGAGGGTAAAAAGTGTGGTTCTTCGGGTTCTTACCTTCTTGACTGTGCTACGGGTTTCATTGTGTCGTTCATACTTCGTGTCGACTCTCTACTGGGCTCCATGGTAGGACTCTTCCGTGGTACCGACCTTCCGTTCTTCTGGCTTTCTTGGGTCTCCGAACCCTGGTCTTAGCCTTGGGTAAAGAGGGTGTTTCGTCGATGCTGTAATCTGAGAGTCCAATGAAAAACCCGGAGTCAAAAGAGCTGTAATTTTATAGAAAAGAAAGGTAGTAAGAACTTTACAGTAATTGAAATAAGGAATTGAAGGATCAAAAACCAAGTAAAGATAAGACTCTAAAAATTTAAAGACCAAATTCTATCAAAAAAACACGCGAACAAACAAAGTTCTATAAGTCAAATACGACCTCACAATGCAACCACAAGAGAACCTTTTAAAAAATAAGAGTGATGAAAAAATAGGACATTCGTCAAAACATACCTACGATGGTAAAGTCTAGTAAAAATTTACTGAATCTACAAGGACCTGTCGTATTTGTCCACGAGGGTCCCTCTCCACTCCACAAACCCACCAAATGATCCAAAGAATCAATGTGACCATTCCCTTCCCGTAAAACAAACAACAATTTAAAACCCGTGCCGGGTGCTACACACCCCGTACACTCTAGAGTCACGGAACTGGTCGCTAGTTTGGACACGGGAGACGTACCCTTCACGACTCAGAATTGGTGACCTGGTGGTTCCTTCAGGGTGTAAAAGAAATTATTCACCGTAGGAAAAATACCCCCGCACCTCTCTTCTCCATTTAGAGGACTAACATGTTATAACAAACAAAGACTGTGGAACTATAGAGACGAAAAAGGAAAAGGGACATGGTGGTCTGGAGGTCCCTTACGGAGGGGGAACAGACGTCTTCACCGGGGTAGGGTTATGACATGAAAACCACAAAGTGCTTAAAAGTTTGAGGAAGGAAATTTAAGAGTTGTTAGTCAAGAGTCTAGGTGGTCCGAGTCTGGATATGAGTGTTGAAGGGATGAACCCTAACCCGTACTGAAGGGGAGCAAAACACGGTGGTGACCCCGAACCGGTGTGAGGGGAGTAAAGGTAGGTAGACTAGGAGTCGAGGTCAGTTAGGTTTCGACCGAGATAATCAAAGTTTATAAATAAAGGGGTGAATAAAACTTCAAATGTCAGAGGGACAATGGATTAATACGACCTCCGTACCGAATGTCTAAGAAAACAAACGAGGGAAAGACCTAGTAAAGTATAGACTTTCTACCCACCTTTCTAAATCTACCTGCGTCCACGGTTGTAGGACGAGTGGGACCTTTACTTTAAGGACCTGTCCCAAGGTTGTGACATCCTAAGACTTGATCACTAGGAGTCTTGTGTCCCAAGAGTCAATTCGTTTCAAGAGGTTTTCATTTTTACCACGAGACTTTACGAAAGTTACGTAATAATTTTTAGTTGTTAATAATATAGGATAGATATTCATTAAAGTCAATGTGAAATGGTCCTAATTTTGTCGTAGTGTCTAGAAATCATCACTTTTGCAATCCTTAATGTTGAGATATCTTTGAGATGTCTACATACTACCGTATTATACCTTCTACAAGAGATCTCCTTATACATATTCTGGTGGAAAAGAGGGGTTTCGTATTTTCTCTGATAGACATTATAGTCAGGTTTAAATTATCTACAATAGTGTCTATGAAAATATCAGGAGACTCGGTTTCCTTTATGATATTCCCTTTTTTTACATGGATAATAATAATCACATAGGTATTTTGATTATTCGATTAGCTAGTCACAATACGAATTTGAATAAAAAATACGTATCGGAACTCTTTAAAAAATTTCCGAAGGAAATATATAATGAAAAAGAGGAATTTTATGTTAGAAATGATGTTGACTCGAGGGATTGTCAAAAAATCCATCGATGAAGGGAAAAATACTTTATAGTAAAGTCACTAAGTCTTCAATATGATTTTTCGTGTAGTATAAGTAATTTTCTTGTTTCTTATTTATGACGTCTGGGATGTTACCAATAAAAATTTTTATCCAAAAATTGACAGTTCTAACCAAACATTTTAAACCGTACTTAAAGGAGTGACGGTTGTGTGAATCCTAATTTTATAACAAGTTTTATTCCTTTTGTGAAAAACGAGGAAAAGAGCAAATAAAAAATTTACTTAGATTATGAAATTTTCTACTGGTTGTATAAGGAGGAGCTCCAAATTAGTGGATACTGGGATGGAATGGAAGGGTTTGGACCCCTTACAAGGTAAATCGTTCCGTACTGGTCGAGTACTACAACCGAGTCGATCTTTAAAGGTACGAGAACTTAGTGGTGGATGGAGTCTGAGTAGACATCTAAGAAGGTCTCTAGGTCAAAGGATGTTTAGTATCTCCCCCCTTTACCAATGTTGTGTACTGTTTTCTTCTTTTTTATAAAAGCTCCTTATTTTCAGGAGTGCAGGAGTGGTGGTTATGGATAAACGAGAAGAAATCGTCATTAGAAGTTTGGGTCAAACTTCTTGAGGTGTACCAGGCTGAGAGTGTTCGGAGGATGCTGCAGAGGTGTGGGACGTCCCGATTCTACCAGTAGGACCCAGGTGTACCTTGACAGTGAGGGTCACTGGAGGGAGTTACCCAGTCGTCGAATTGTTTACTGAGGTCCTTGAAGAATACCCTCCTGGGTCTTTCGAGAAGGAAGTGATTTCTACCTTGAGTCAGACCGTTTCGTCTCAAATGACTAGAGTCTTCCCTTCTCCGTTGACGGTGAAGTTTAACAGGTATTCAGTTAAAAATATGTCGTTTGGAGTTTCGAGAAAACGACAATTAATAATACGATAATTAGACCGACTCAGTTTTACTGACAGAACGAATTTGTCGAAAATGTTTTCTTAAGGGGATCACACCATGGAATAGTCCGTGACGCGTTTGTTCGACATATTAAATGTAGGTGAGAAATTTGGTAATTGGCCTTCTGTTTAAGACGGTAAATTGACAAAAGGAGAACGTTCTGTTACTTAGAACGACGAGACCTCTTTTGTTTCGTTTTCCCCCCTTTTTTACCTGAACCAGGGCGATTAGAGAGTGGACAGGTGACTTTCTCTCTTAGACGACTACGGTGCGTAGAAGTTTCCCCAGTCGTTTTGCTTCTAAATGAATTGCACGAATATCTATAGTTATCGTTATTTTCCAATGTCGATTGCACGACTGTCACTTGTATTCGTAAAGAGTTGGTAGGTACTCTGTATTTTCCCACCCCACCCCCCGGTTCCTGTAAGTGTTCGGTTTTTTCTTTTTGCCCCCCCATCCTGTAAGATCTATGTTTCTTATTAAAAAAAGTCCTGGTTTGTTTACTTGTAAAATTTCTTTCCACCTACGTGTATAGTGAGTTACGTTTAACCTGACGTCCTATTTGTCTGTGACCCACACACTTTTATAAAATTAAAGTGCACAGATTTTAGTAATTCTCGGACCGTCCACCGTCCGAGGGAGGTCTTCTCGGAACACCTGTCTTGTCAGGGACGAGTGTTCAAGTAGACATTTTACCCCTACTTATTATCAACATTAATTCTTATACTGACATCAATATTATAATTGATACTACTTATACTTGTAGAGGAGATATAGGATTATATCGGACAAACAAAAGTTCTATTAGATTTTATAATCTTTCAGGAGTAATTGAACCTCGATACTAGAAAGGTGTCGTTACAAAACAAGAATCAAGATTGATACTGTGTATTTTTTAGATTAAGATAACGAACGGTCAAGAGGTCTGTCAATTACTTTGTCTAGTTCGACTGAGAAGATTTAATAAAGAGGGGATGTGATTAGTAGGGGACCAATCACATGGACGGGAGGACTAGGAAGATAAAACTTGTGTCTGTATGAGGTGAATTATAATTATCAGTGACAAGATTACAGAAGTGAGTTGTAGATATTATATAGTGAGTACTACGATTTACAAAGTGTACATCATAGAACTTTAAAGGATTACGGGAGGTTTGATTTTACGTTTCCGAATCTCAAACTTGCATTTACTGAAGATTGTAGGGACTGTCAAAGACGTGTAATTCAATAATCGTACTCGCTTTGGTCCGAAACTGTCGACACGGTTATTCGGTGCCGTTCTAAGGATAGAGGGTGGAGATCTTGAAAGTCCCTTGTGAACTGATGAGAAAAGGTTTTGACTGTAATTTAGTTTCCTTTGTAAAAAAGGATTAAACACTAGGTAAGTTTATATGTGTACCACATATTCCTGTTTGTAGGGTGAATGTACGTAGTAATTTTGTTTTTGCATTCAAGGGTTGGTCGTTAAAGTTAGGTTTTTGAGTTTTAGTTTAATGTGTAAACAAGGGTGGTCTTTCGTGCGTCTCCGTCTTAGACTATGGAATTCCGTACGTTTATATTCTGTAGACTCAGAAGGTCGGGAGGACACCGACGACCATAGTTAGTTGTGTCTTGTAAATAAAGTCCTGTGAGTTCTCTGAATCGTAATCGTGGTCGTACTTGGAGGGTTTGCCTCGACACCGGAGTTTTTTGCTGTGAAGATGGGTGCTACGATAGTTTCGGGGCTTATTCACGGAAGTCCTTGACCGACCGAGACAATGAAAAATCGTAGGAAGTAAGTAGTTCGGGGCGACGAGTTACGAGGTCTCTTTCTCCGATCTCCTTCTAGATTTCACTTACATGGGTCACTCCCTAGGGTCTTCTTCTTCCGACTTGTATCTCTTTATCACTGAAGGTTTGTAAAAGAGAGAAAAAAAAAAAAAAAATTAAAGTGTATGTGAACCCCCGAGTCGGCAATTCTTAGAAGGACGGTTACTTCCTCTGTACCCAAACTAGGGACCCAGCCCTTCTAGGGGTTACTTCCTTTACTGGTGGGTGAGGTCATAAGAACGGACCCTTTAGGGTACCTGTCTCTTCGGACCATCCGATGACAGACACCCCAGTGTTTTATAGCCTCTGCTGAATCTCTGATTTGTTGGAAGTTTAGTAGTTTCACATTCAATATTTTGACACGATCGAAGATTCTATTTATACAGTCTGTGTTGTTCTGTTTGTAACGTCATAAGGTGAATACTCTGTCTCTCGACTTGTCTCCAATGGATCTCGACTACAACCCCCTTACTCTCAATAACAAATTACCCATGTCAAGGTCAAAACACTACTGTCTTTCAAGATCTCTATCTACCACCATTACTGACGTGTTTCCACTTACATGAATTAACGTGACTAAGGAATGTGAATTTTTACCAAATTTACCATATATAATATACATAGAATAGTATTATTTTTTTATACGACGAGACGAACTTCGGTTTTACTTCCCGACCTTTCGTAGATCACTGTGTTTACACATCAGCCTGTTCAAGACCCGTAGTCTAACTTTAGATTGATTCAGTTGTTGACAAAGTAAAATGGAAAGAAAACTTGTAGTTAGGGAATTAGCACACAGGTTTGTCGTAATTGATTTTTAGAGTGACGGAACCGTTCACTGGAGAACTTAGATGAGTTGGTGACTGTCTTAGCAGAAGGGTTTTGTGTGTCATCTGACCGGTGACGAGAGGTCGTTCTGGTAACTTCGGGTGGGGTTAGACCGGGGGTCGCGTGAAGGTCGGAGTGAGGGGTGAGAGACACGTCTGAGTACCGGGAGGTCCGTGTGACCCCTGAAGAGTGCGTCTCTAGTGTACGAGTTCAGAGATGCAGTGACCTTCTTTCTCACTGAACGTCAGACCTACAGTTGACATCCACAAAACAAACCAGATCCATCACAAAAATTCTGGAAGTGTATTTTTGGACATAAAGACTGAAGTATTTGAGTCTATGTGGACTTTAGATGTAAAGGTGTCTGTAGCTGACCTCGACTCGTCGATACCAGGACCTCTGTCTTACGTGAAGTGGTGGTTGTGGGGTTTTCAGGGTTGTGGTCCGTCAGGGTAAGTACCGGTGAGGTGTACGGGTGGGAACTCGGACACTACGGTCACGTCTCGGAGGACTTCGTGAAGGGATCGGGAACCGGGTTGAGGCGTGTGAAGGATCACAAGGAGGTTGAGAGTCGAACGAGGTGTCCTGTTACGAGTCATTCGTGGAGGTCCTCCATCCCTGTCAGCCCGACTCCCGGAAGTTAGAACGAAGTTGTGTCGGACCTGACATACAGAAGGTAAAGGTACAACGGTTTCACTTTCACTCCAGCGAGTCAGCACAGACTGAGAAACGCTGGGGTACCTGACATCGGATAGTCCGAGGAGGCAGGTACCCTAAAAGGTCCGTTCTCACGACCTCACCTAACGGTAAAGGAAGAGGTCCTCTAGAAGGACCGGGTCCGTAGCTTGGGTTCAGAGGGTGTAACGTCCGTCTGCGAAATGGTAGACTCGGGGGTCCCTTCGGTTTCGTTCCGATTTTTTTTTTCAATTTTTGAGTGACCGACAAAGATTTAGGATTTGAAAGGAGTGTCGGGTTGGATCGGGAGTAGAGTGAGTGTTTTGACAGAGGTTACTCAAGTCCGGTGTTCCAGGTCTAGACCGGAGGATACCGGAGACAAAGAGGATTATAATTAACAGACTAGGATCATCAATAGGAAAATTTAAGTGACACCTATTTGGATTTCCGAAACGGACAGAGGTTGATAGGATGGGTTTCCTATCCTAAGTTGTCGACCAACGACTACTAGTACTACTCTTCTTTATTCCACGACATCTCTCTTACACCTCTTTTCCCCTGGGAGAATGTGACGACCACCCTTACATTTAACCACATCGGTGATACCTTTTGTCATACCTCCAAGGAGTTTTTTAATTCTCAACGGTATACTAGGTCGTTAGGGAGAAGACCCGTATATAGGTCTTTTCTACTTTTCGGATTAAACTTTTCTATGTACGTAGGGTTACAAGTATCGTCATGGTAAATAGTATCGGGTTTGTCCTTCGTTGGATGCACAGATAGTTGTCTACTTACCTATTTTCCTCTACCTTATGATAATACGATGATCATATGTTACGTTATGATGAAACGGTATCTTTTGTTACTTTGTTCCGGTGAACTTCGTTGTACCTACCTGGATCTTTCATAGTATGATTCACTTTACTCAGTCTTTTTCTGTTTATGGTATACTTTAGTGAATGTACACCTTAGATTTTATGCCGTGTTTGTTTGATTGGATGTTTTGTCTTAGTGTCTCTTTTGTCTAAACACCAACGACCCCATACCCACCCCACTCCTTCTTACCTGATCCTTAAACCCTAATCGTCTACGTTTGACAATATATATCTTCTCTATTTGTTGTTCCAGGATGATATATCGTGTCCCTTGATGTCATAGAATGGCAATTTACAAATTGGTATTACAATTTCTTATACTTTTTCTTATGTATATAAATTGACTTAGTGAAACGACATGTCGTCTTTCATTTTATGACATTTAGTTGATACCACGAGTCAGTAAGTCACCACAGGTTGAAAAACTTTGGGGTCCCTGGTGGTCTGAAGAGCCAGGTACTTTAAAAGGTCCGTTCTTATGACGTGACCCAACGGTAAAGGAGGAGGTCCCATAGAAGGTCTGGGTCCCTAACTTGGGTGCAAAGAACGTAGAGGACGTGACCGTCCATCTAAGAAATGTTGGTCACGGTGGACCCTTCGGGCGTTTAGTTCATATGAAGTTATTTTATTTAGAATTTTATTTATTTATTTATTCGACGGTTAGGTTCCGTCATTGCGACATGGAGGAGACACATAAGGAAAGGGTGAACACTCATTCTCATTCACGTAAAAGAGGTCGAGTACTCGAGTACCGATGTCCTGTCGCTGTCTCCCCCTGTCTCCGCACTGTCGTGTTTGTTCCTGTCTCACGAAGTGTGTCTCACAATTGGTGGACCGCCGTCGGGGCCCTCCCTCGTTTGCCCCGCGAGCCTTCCAGGGGTGTTGTTCCAGAAGGGTGCGTGGAGCTGGGATTAGGGTGGTAATCCCGGGGCACTGTCGTCGGGCCTTCTTCTATGTCGTGTCGGTCGGAGTCTCCGGTCCTCCCCAAGTCTTCTACAGTCGGGTCCTTCTCTTTCTGTTCGGTCCTGGAGGTTCCAACACTTTAGGAGTGTTAAACCTCCCTTATCAAACAATTCGTGGTACTTCTCTTAACTCCCCCTCTTTACCCTCCGACCTCGGACTCCTTCCGGTCGAGGTTTGAGACGTCCTACTTCTTTGTCTCGTCTCTGGTCCGGGGTCTCTTGGTCTGACCCGACCTCTGTCTGCACTTCGTGTGTGTTGTGAATAACGGTGGAAGAGAGGGTAGGGTTGTGTGACACACGGCACCGACTCGGACTACTGTGTCACCCTGTCCAGGGTTGCAGACTGTTTCCGTGCCTTTCTCCTTTATAAAACGCACTTAACATAAACTATAGGAACACGTGTCTCGAAGGTAGGGTCTTTCGAAACCCAGGGCGTTCCTGATCCGACAGACTCATTCTACTTACCCATGGCGTCCTCGGCTATCTTCGTCTTCTGCGTCCAATGGTTGGAACAAGTTGGGTAGTCCGAGTTGCCGACGAGAGTAAAATGAGACGTTTACTTCCTTTCGGAGCTCCTGACGGGGGCAGACCACGGATCACAGGGGTAGGCTTTAGACTGAAACGTAGTCTCGGTAGATTTGACAGACCCCTTGGCCGATTATAAACGATTAGGTGAGGTACAAAAAAAAAAAAGAAAAGGTAATACCAAATAACTTATATCAATACCTAAAAAAACTTGACACCCCGACCTCTTCTGAGAACTCTCAAGGAANGGCAGACCACGGATCACAGGGGTAGGCTTTAGACTGAAACGTAGTCTCGGTAGATTTGACAGACCCCTTGGCCGATTATAAACGATTAGGTGAGGTACAAAAAAAAAAAAGAAAAGGTAATACCAAATAACTTATATCAATACCTAAAAAAACTTGACACCACGACCTCTTCTGAGAACTCTCAAGGAACCTGACGTTCCTCTAGGTTGGTCAGGTAGGATTTCCTTTAGTCAGGACTTATAAGTAACCTTCCTGACTACGACTTCGACTTTGAGGTTATGAAACCGGTGGACTACACTTCTTGACTGAGTGATTTTTTCTGGGACTACAACCTTTTCTGACTTCCTCCCTCTTCCCCTGCTGTCTCCTACTCTACCGACCTACCGTAGTGGTTACACTACCTGTACTCAGACTTATTCGAGGCCCTCAACTACTTGTCCCTTCGGACCGTACGACGTCAAGTACCCCAGTGTTCCTCAGCCTGTGCTCACTCACTGACTTGACTTGACTGCCTAAAAAGAAAAGGTAATACCTATGACTTCTATCAAGGGACACTATATGTCATCCTAGAACAACAAATAGGTAAGAGATATACTGTCAAACGTAGACAATTTAAGTTTGAGGGTGGGGTAGGGAGGGGATGAAGAAGGGGGCACCCTTGGTGTCTAGACAGGAGATGCAGAGACCCAGACAAAGATAAAGTGTCCATTCAAGTGAACACAGTACAAAGTCTAAGGTATATATTCACCATGTTATACCATAAACAGAGAAAGACTGACTGAAGTAAATCATAGGTGAGGTAGAAGTGTCTAAGACTACGTCATCCATATTTAGTCTCAGGTCTAAGTGTTCCTAAACTATTTCGTTTGTTTGTTTTTTGGGTGATTCCTTCTAGTTCAAAGATCTTCTTTGTTTCCGTTGACACTGACTAATCGGTACTCGTCCCTCAACGTACTTTGTGTCTTCGGGCGGGTCTAGACTACTCACCAGAGATGTGTTTCATCATTGGACCCTCGGTCCCTCCGATGATTACTGGTCGACTACAGTGGTCGGAGGTCGGTTGGTTCGGTCTCCTTCTACCCTCCTCTTTGAGTGTTCCGTCGTTCGAGTAGCCGACTCGATTAAGTACTGATATGAACAATGTATTTCCATTTCTGACCCAAAGGATTTCTAAAGAGACTAGGACACGAAAACGTTGAAGAACAAGTCCCGAAACGAAAAGGACATCAATAAATAATCATTTACTTTCACTTTTCACAATCAACGAGTCAACACAGGTTGACAAACGTTGGGGTACCTGACATCGGACGGTCCGGGGACAGATACCGCAAAAAGTCCCTTCTTATGATCTCACCCATCGCTAAGGGAAGAGGTTCCCTAGAAGGGTTGAGTCCCTATTTTGGGACCGGAGGACGTAACGTCCGTCTAAGAAATACCAGACTCGGTGGTCTCTTCGGGTGAATAATCATTTCGACGAAAATTTTCTGGACAGAAGTGGTTTGATATACTTCTGACAGACGTGGAATCGGTTAGGTTCAAACCCAATATTTAGTGAAAGGATAAATGTTCGGTTAACGAAGTTAGACCATAACATTGTATGAAATAGAGTAAAGTGTGAGTGTTCTTAGGACCCCTCATTTTAAGGGTTCGATGTCCGAACTTTTCGGACACTATGAGTTTATAGACAGTGGAACTAAAAATGAAAATGTGTCCCGTGTTAGTGTACTCCCATATGGACGAGTGGTTGCATGATAGAGTATTAGGATTTTACGAGATGTCATGTCTGTCTTACGGGGATTAAAGATTTTCCGTCTCCCTTTGAGTTACATCTTCGAGAGGTCAGACCAGTTTCTTATCTACTAGACTCACTGGTTCATAAAATTACCTGGTCCAAGGGACGACCAACCCTCCTTTCTCTCATGGGTCCCTCAACTGTCCCATTCCTTGCATCCTTTACATTGGATGTTAGGTACACTTACCTAAAAGTTTTGAAAGTCCAGTTTGTTGTCGTGTTTAAGAAACGTGGATCGAATTTTTAAACCACAAAAGTTAAGTCTTTCCATAAGAGGGGGATTATTTAGGTAAATTTGTAAAATAATTCATGGATCGTGGACACATTCCGTGACCGCGACACTCTCTATGTCTGTACTCATTTGAGACACGAGCAAGAACTCCTGAGTCGTTAGACGTCATCTCGATTCTGTTTATGTGTTTGTATGTTTGTCGGTCTGAAGCCCGTCTTACAGAGAGTGTTCGTGCCATACCCGTTTATCACAGTCTGTAGACACTAATGCTTCCAGTTGATATTTAGTAAAACCACTCTCTATTTTACCGACCAATCTCCTAAAGGTCCGTGTTACGTTCCACTTGATTAAATATACATCAATAAAAATGATTGGTGAAATTGGTAAGAGTCTTATTTGTTCCTAAAGGGTTACTGAAAAAAAATTTTTCAAGTAAGTATAGGTTTTTCACTAGAAAAAAATTAGAAAAACACACACACACACCGACGTACTGTGTCGAACGTCTTAGAATCAAGGGTCTGGTCTCTATCTTGGGGACGGAGGATGACCTTCGTGTCTGAGGATTGGTGACCTAGCGGTCCTATAAGGTGTTTTTCTCTAGAACTCAAACGCTCAGACACTTGACACAATATGATTGAGTCGTATATAGAGTGAGAGAACCAAGAAGGTTTTTAATTCTCCCTATTTTCTCGGTAGTGGTTTTTATGTTGTGAGTCTTTTCAATTCTCCTCTCCAACTGAATCTCATTCAAATTAAAAGACAAAAAACCGGTTCGTCGTACGCCCAAGAATCAAGAGGTTGGTTCCTAGTTTGGACTCGGGGTACGTAACCTTCGAGCCTCAGAATTGATGATTTGACGGTCCCTTCGGGGAATTCATTAAAAAATTTTCCGTCTCACAAGACCATTTTCTAGTACTCGTAACCTCTGTCTTATGACCTCTAAATAATGTCTGTGTTCGGACCCATTCAATGAATTCCGTATACTTGAAGTTATACGAATAGACATTTTAAGTTAGTAAATTGTATATAACTCTTGGTTCGTGAACAGGTCCACAGTCCGTATGTCGTTACTTGTTTAGGAACGGTAGGACCTCGAATGTAAGGTATCTTTCTTATATATTTTTACTTATATCTTTATATGTCTTATATGTCTCCTCTCCTCTTTCCTTTAAATTTTTGTGTCATACAGTCTACCAGTACTCGTGATTCCTCTTTTAATGTGACTTCCGCCAAAACTTCTTACCAGTCCCTTCCAGAGTGTGTCTTTCTATTGTGGATCTTGTTTGTGGTCTTTGTTTTATTGTCGTCTTTATTTTTCCTTCACTCTCTTTCAGGACAATTATGGACCCCAGTTTTTTTCACTCGTCGTACTCGTTTCCAGGACTCCGTCCATGTACGGATGAAACAACTTCCGTCTCATTCTTTTGGTCCCCTCGACTACGTCTCCCTGCCTTTCCCTTCTCTTATCACCTTTTACTCCAGACTCTTGTTCTTGCCCCTCGTTGACACTGTCCACGATATCCCCTTGATCTGATAGGATTCCTGAGAAAAAAAAAGGTCTCACGTATCCTTCGGTAGACTTCCAAGCCTCGTATCCTCCACTGACTAGACTGAATGTATAGTCTCATTTTAAATGGTTGTCTTAAGAAAACATTCCTGGTTTACTTTGTACTCTTCCAAGAAATTTGACTTTCCAGGATATTTTTACGTTTCGTAAGAATGATAGTGCTTGAAAGATTCACAGTAAAATTAGTTTGTCGAACTGATTTGAGGACGTGTTTTGTCATCGTCTGTGATCCATCGTTTATGATCCATCATTTGTACAACCTCTTCTGAGAACTCTCAGTGAACCTGACGTTCCTCTAGGTTGGTCAGGTAAGATTTCTAGTCGGGACCCACAAGAAACCTTCCTTACTACGATTTCGACTTTGAGGTCATGAAACCGGTGGAGTACGTTTCTCAACTGAATAACCTGTTATGAGACTACGACCCTCCCTAACCCTCCTCCTCCTTTTCCCCTACTGTTTCCTACTCTACCGACCTACCGTAGTGGATGAGCTACCTGTACTCATACTCACTTGAGGCCCTCTACCACTACCTGTCCCTCCGGACCGCAGGACGCTAAGTACCCCAGGGTTTCTCAGCCTGTCCTGACTCGTTGACTTGACTTACTTGTATAGGACGATTTGACGAACTTTACCTTTTTCCCCGAGGTCCCAATGTCTCCTCTGAGTAGACAATTGTATTACTTCTGGGTTTTTGAATTAAAGATGGAACCGCTTAAATAAATAACCGTACACACTTTTAATGTGTCCTGTTAAAAGTAATACATTAACTTCATACGACGTTTACCATGTTTCATTTATAAATTTCCTTTATTTGAAGGATATACTATCATCGCGTAGTTCAGTGACGAGTGTTCGTTAATACCTTTGACTGCCGGGATAATTAAGTATTCCTTTTTGTTACGGTTCGATTTTATTGTGACCTTTACCTTTAAATTCCATAAAGGGGTTTAAGGCTAGACGGAAACCCCCCACCCCCTACACCCCCTACTCCCCATGACCTAGAATGAAACAGTAAAGTAGATTATGGACCGATGGTGATAACGGATATACTTTATTGATGACGGTAATGATTAGAAAGGGATTTGAGGTCACAGTGTGACGGTCCACATCCGACTTGTGACGGTCGACTATTAGTCGTTGATAGGGTGTTTTGAAAATGACTCGGTTTGAAGAAGATTCGTGAAATTTAAACGAATCTGAGTCAGGAAGAATTTAGTGGGAAACTCCTGACATGATGTTAATAGAGGTAGAGATGTTTGTTGATCGGGTTTCAGTGTAAAATTCTTTTTCTTCCTCGTGATCTCGGACTCTGAACAAACGAGGGACTGACTACGTGAATTGGTGACGGTCTATTTGGTCTAAACATTGATTTACTTTGACTAGGTTTTATTTTGAGTTGTCTATGTTGTAACTGAATCGAGACATACTTTTACTTTAACTGGGCTTTATTTTGAGTAGTCTACGTTGTGACTGGATCGAACCATGGATTTACTTTATCTAGACTTTGTTTTGAGTAGCGTAGATGAAGCGGAAGGATCGGGTGGACGTTTAGTCGAGAAAGTCAGGATGAAGCTCATCTTTCCTTGAATTTAGAGTCAGTGGACTGGAGTTTTGAGTTTAGTCTACACTACGGAGGGTCTTTGTCGGTCAGGGACTCTCTCGGGTTCGACGGAAGTTCGGTTTTAAAGAGTCTTGTGTCCGGTGTTCCGATGTCGGTTTGCCTCCCAGCGGGGTGTTTGCGACCCCCACACAGCTCCGCGACGGAGGCGGACGCCAGGTATTCTGACGTAGGGTGAACGGAGAGCCGAGGGGCTTTACCTGAAACCGGTATGGGGTCGGGGTGAGGAGGCATCGTTGGGGTGAAATGCGGGGGTAGCGGGATGGGAACGGAGAGGAAGGGGACGGATCCTTGACGTCGGGAATGGACGAGGAGACGAAGGCGGTACCGCGTCGGCCCCTCAGTGGACTGGATGGGCCTTTACTCTCTTTTGTTCTGGGACCTTGGGTCGCGTACGACCCTTTACATCAAAATCGCAGTAAAGACTTGGCTCTTTAAATAAAATCGACTACTTGGACGACCTGAAGTAAAGCCGAAGGCTAAGAGGTTCAATTCACCTTAACACGAAACCCCTTAGGTCTGTATCGGTAACAATTACGATGCTAAATAAAGTAGCAACTAGAATAACTAAGGAACTAATGATATCAACTTCTTTTCATCGTTCAGAGATCCATGGGACCTCAATTTTGAGGGAAGGTCCAGGAGGGGTGGTAAGATACGTTTTGTTTCTTGAGAGAGTGTCCTTGTTTTTTACCTGCAATCCGACTAATACGGGTCGAGGGTCGGGTAGGTCGGAGACCGGCTAGAGGTTTTAAGGAACGGATCGGTAAATTCTCTCTTGATGAGGTCGTTGGAACCTCTTGTCCGGGGGAATTCTGTCATTGAAAGGCGTATGTACGGATATATATGAATGAGTAAAGAATCCAATCACGTCTTTGAGCGATTAGACTGACAGAGGGGAAGAGCGGAGTAATTTCCACTAGACAAGGACATTTCACGACCAGAGGAAGAAAAAGACTTGGAACGGAAGAGATTGAGGGAATGGGATGTTATCATAAAATATAAACGACATATAGTCTAGAACTTAAATCTCAAAACGCACGTCACAGAGTAAATTAGGAGGGTCGTTAGAAATGACAATAAGGGCAAAATATCTCCCCTTGTAGAACCGAGCTTCCAGTGTGTCAGTTCCTTTCTTGATCCCAAAGCTTAAACCGAAACAGACTACGGTTTTTGAGACACTAATGGTTTAGGACCAAGTAGATTTTCACAGGAACGAAATTTTGTTGTTTTTTTTTTCATATACTTATATTTCTTCAAAAACTTTATTTCTTGGTCTCTGTTAAATAGGAGGTTTTTATAAATCGAGGATGAGAAACGACGATGAAAATTTAACAAGAGAAGACCTTGGACCTGTACGATTGAAAATTTGTTACAGGTAACAAATTAATAAATTCAAAAGTGACTCATATAAGGTACCCATTTATAAGTTGTATCTTGTATTTAAACGGGAACCATTTTAGACATTTTGGTGACATAATTAAGGTAGGAAATCTTACTTACTAGGGGAGAGGTGAAAAGACCTGTAATACTTCCGAGGAAGGATTAGGAGTTTTAGACGTCAAAGGACAGGTTTTTACCCATAAAGGAAGGAAGGAGAGTAGAGGTCTTTCATCCTTGATGGTCTCCCGTAGTGTTTACTGTCGTGGACCACCCACGGGTCACGAATAACTGAGAACACGACGTACTTGAGGCTGGATCATCCTTCAGTACCTGAGTCGTGAGACAACGGAGGGTCTAGAGAGGGACATTGGACGAGTTGGGTACTAAGGAGTTGTGGGCCCACTGTAGTAGACTCTTTTAATAGAAGAGGGGACACGGTTTTCTCGGAATCAAGGTGGAAGAAGGAGGTTCAAAACACCCCTCAGGGAGAAGATAAAACAGCTAGTGAATCAGTGTTCCTTATTTTTGTGTGGTTGTGGTACCATAGATCCATATACATCGGTTCTTGAGGTATGGGATTCATAGTTGGAAAGGTCAAACTATTCAAAGATTTTAGACAGTGTTTTGAAGGGTACTCGTTTGTAAGCAATGAGTACTACCTGAAGGTCAGGGTGTTCCTAGGAATATGGTTGGCTTCTCCGACACCTTCGGAGGTAATTTCAGTAATGCTTTTTTCTTCATTCGGATCTGGTGATGGTAAGACTGAAAGGAGTGTGTGACATTAACAAGGAAAAGGTAATCCTGTATCTGTGTGGGTATTTGAAGATCCCGATATGGGAGAGGTTTAACCGTTAGAGAAGACGAAATTTTTTTTAAAAAAAATTAATATATGACCTCATAGAGGTTAATTGCTACAACAGTATCAAAGTCCACGTGACGTTTCGTAGAGTCGGTATGTATATGAACTTGAGAAGACGAAACTGCTTTGTATACGAATCCTAATCCTTCTTTTTGTCTTCTAATATTGGTGATAGAACAGGGATCCCACAAGAACATAACAAGGTAAAATAACACCACTCTCCAGTTCATTGTGTAGGTCTTTTTCTCTCTGATTTATGACCTCTATTCACTCTTTTGACGGTGACTTTAAGTCTTGTTTCAGAACGAGAGGATTTCAACAAAAAGAGAAATTTAATCCTCAAACACTAATTGTATATGTGTGATGATATATATTTTATCTATTTATTGTTCGTGGATGACATGTCACGTCCCTTGTTTCAGTTATAGAATATTATTGGTGGCCATTCCCCTTTCCTGGACTTTTTCTCATTAATATATTATTGACCTAGTGATAAGACATGTAGACTTCGATTGTGTAGTAACATTTAATTAATATGAAATTTTTCTCTTTTTCTTCATTTTTTTTAACAAAAAGAAAGGGTTGTCACACACGTGGGAGTTTTAAGACCCCTCCACGATCGAAGAGAGAGAGGAAGATCCGGTCGTCAGAAGGAGGATTGGGTAGAACCAGAGACTACGGTCGACACGACTCAGAAGAGGGTCTGGGGACAGTGAACCGGGACACAACTACCATCTTAATCTCCACCCCTAATCACCTTTCTGTAATGACTTTTCTAGAAGACTCTCAGTGTTAGTCGAGGAACGGGTCCCGACACCGAGAAACTAAAGTAACGACTTATATGCGATGGAAAAGAAAAGAATTTCCGACCGCTAGGGATCCAGATACACTACTACTCAGGAGAGGTGTTTGAGAGGGTCCCTGTGTAAAGAGAGTAGACGGTGTGTCCAAGACGAGACCCCTGGGAGAACCACCTCTTGTAGGTTACCGTCGGGTTCTTTCGTTTCAACCTCCGCCCAGTAGTCGAGACCCGGAAGGACCAGAAAGATGAAAAGACCTTACGTCTCACAAGTCGGAAGAAGAGAAGGAGTTTTTCCCACAATACACGAACTAACTTCTACATCAGTTTTACATGTCGTCTTAAGAGGAGACGAGTAAGTTGGAGTCTCTGTTACCGACGGGGTTCTGATAAGGACTAAGTCACATGACCGAATTGATACTATTTTATACTACTCATAATATATACAATGACAAAGGAAACGTCATCTGACCTTTCACTTTACTGTTACTATACCTTTCTACTTAATCTCCTTCTTTCGGGGAAGTCCGACTGTCCAAGTGTGACACGGACACTTGTTCTACTTTAAGTATACACTGGAGACACGGGGTTCAAAAGAGGACACTTTGCTTTCCAACCAAAGAGAATAGATCTTACAAGAGATAGGGGACTCTGAGTCTCACGTCAGGTGTCTAGTCGTCATAGGTATAGTGGGACCTCGAACCTCGAACAATCTGTACTTCTCGAATCCCTGAAGGGATCACCGCGTCACTTCCTTAGGTAGACAGTTACGTCCTCTGTGTCCAAGTTAGGGATCAGACTCTTCTAAAGTGATTCGGACACTCGGTGTTGATGACTCGAGTGCACGACGTTGATGCCTTCGGTCGTGTCGAGCTCGGACACGATACGTGGTTCTCTTCAGTGTCGCCACTCTTCGGGCACGTGGTGTTTCTTCTTATTGAGACCGAGGGACGTTGATCTCTTTTGGACGTGTGTCGTTGTTTCTGGGTCGTGTCGGTTTTATTTATTTAAAGTTGAAAGCGAAAAAATAAAAAATTTTAAACTTTCATTCCTTTGTGTTAATGTCCTCTGAACCTTTAATGCCTTGTCAATGTATACGAAGTGATATATAATGTTAATAAAAAAAAAAAATTCCTTTTCTTTATTTCTCGAATCCCGGGGAGTTCTCTGAAGGACTTGTTCTTAGACTTGAAATCATTATAGGGGTACACTATCCATACATGTAATTTCAGACTCTTTACAAGTCTGATTGTCAGAAAGTAAAATACCTCTTTACTGAAAAAGAAAGGGTAGTAGTCCAGTGTGAGAGGTCGAAGTTCAATACCTCCATTCTCACTCGGAGTCGTAGAGGAAGAGTCAGATATCCTGAATCATGACATTTATCAAGTGACCGAGCTTCCGAGACAAAGTATACAAACAACATATCCGGACTTTCTCAACTGGTTGAACTATTTAAATCAGTAAACTAAGGATTATTAGATAAAATAACAATTTGTGTTACTCCCCGAAATTATAAAAGGTAATATTCTATCATAAAGATCTCTGAAGGGATTACCGGGTCACCGATTCAGAGGTACGAGGGTTAACGTCTCCCGGATCTAAATTAGGGACTAGTCCCTTGCTCTAGGGTATAGAGTGTTGATTCTGAGACTTACGGGGTCCACTTTTATAGGGTTCTGGGTCGCGTCGGTTTATTTATTTATTATTTAATTAATTTTATATCATAAAGATTTAAAGTCTTTGAATTTTTTAGTTTCACCTTTCTATTTCGTTTTTTTTTTTTTAGCAGGGGAAATAGAAAAGATTAAGCTACTACGAAATTTCTTAGAAAAGGGTTTGTAATCGAAGGTAAGGAAGAATCTAACGACGGAAAAAGTCAGATTTCCAGAAAGAACTGTTCGTTACTGTTCGTTTCAACTTTGGTGGAATACGATGACTGAAGACTCGATACTATAATTAGAACGAAATTGAAAGAGAGGGTTTATCTATTTATTTTTAATGAAATAGAGGGTTTATCTATTTCATTAAAAATAAAAATAGTTAAAACCATTAGGAGGTGAATAAAACGTCGAACCAAAAAGCTTTGGACATGGGTGACTTTGGACAAGGGAAGATTACAAAGTCTTCAGTGGAAGTCAAGTCAAGTCAGCGAGTCAGCACAGGCTGAGAAACGCTAGGGTGCTTAGTGTCGTGTGGTCCGGAGGGACAGGTAGTGGTTGAGGACCTCAAGTGAGTCTGAGTGCAGGTAGTTCAGTCACTACGGTAGGTCGGTAGAGTAGGAGACAGCAGGGGAAGAGGAGGACGGGGGTTAGGGAGGGTCGTAGTCTGAGAAAAGGTTACTCAGTTGAGAAGCGTACTCCACCGGTTTCATGACCTCAAAGTCGAAATCTTAGTAAGGAAGGTTTCTTTAGGGTCCCGACTAGAGGAAGTCTTGCCTGACCAACCTAGAGGAACGTCAGGTTCCCTGAGAGTTCTCAGAAAAGGTTGTGGTGTCAAGTTTTCGTAGTTAAGAAGCCGTGAGTCGGAAGAAGTGTCAGGTTCAGAGTATAGGTATGTACTGGTGACCTTTTTCGTATCGGAACTGATCTTCAGTGGAACTCTATATCGAATAACATTAAAAGGGACTCTGGGGTGTGATCTAAAAAAAATTCTGTGTACAAAGATTAATGTTTTTCTTACGTATTAGTACTGTCTATCAACCCTTTTATGGTTTCTTTAAAAAATTATTTAAGTCTTCAGTGAGTTAAAGAGGGAAGAACATTTATAAATAAGAGAGAGAGGGAGGAAGAGAAGGAAAGAAATATTTTGTTTTTAAGATAGTTCTGAACGGTAGACGAAAGGAGTCAGTTTGAAGTTCTAGTAAAAGGTTATTGTAATATTTAATAATCAGACTTTACACTAAATTACGACGTGCAAATCTAACATAAGACACTTTTACGGTATCAAATATATTAGTTGAGAGAAGAAAAAACCTCCCACCCCACCCCGGACGACACACTGAACGTCCTAGAATTAAGGGATTGGTCCCTCGGTCCCTAATTTCGACCCGGGGCTGTGACTCTCAGGGTTCAGGATTGGTGACCTGGTGGTCTCTTAAGGGATTAGTTGAGAAAAAATAACGTATAAAACACATATAGATTAATTGTAAGGACACGTATCACAACCATCCACGATATTATTTTCCATCATAGTTATATCTGTATTTATCTCTGTTGGTTTCTTGGAAGAGGTCGTACCTGTAGTCGGTGGGAGTAGACACAAAACCGTCTCTGAGTCACCACCCGTCTCCACACTCCTTCGAAGTACCACATTTTTTCCCTTCCACAGTCCAGACGGGACTATTCTCCGACTTCCGTTCCCTTCGGTATTCGCCCGATACTCTTCATCCCGTAAGACACACTAGTCGATCCCTACGCATAAATCATAAAGTCAAAGATTCAACTTTCATTTCTGTTTTGAATCCCTTCGACAATCAATGATTAGTTCAGAACCTGTGAAACCCGGTTAATAATGTCTTCAATAACAATTCGAAGGACAGACAATGATCTCAGTCGTTAGACTGACGGATGTTCAGACTAAATTCCTTCGGACCGAAGGTTCTGACGATCTTTTCGCCAACTAAAGGACCCGTCCGACAGTCAATCTTAAGATAAAAATATATACCAGACCGGTGACAGATAAACATATAAGGTAGAGAGCATTAATATAAGTATTTTGGATACATACTTTAGGAATATGAAAGGTTGGTTTGTAAGTTCTAATAGTAAAAGAAATTTTGTAGTAGTTGACCCAACCTTCTTTTTATCATAAATTGAAAAACAAAATTGAATATAAAGAAACTAAACTACTTAGTCATAAAAGAAAACAAAAGACGTAAAAGATGAGAACAAGAAGTGAGTAAAAGGCAACCGTTTATCTAGAAAAAGAGTAACTGAATTTACTATTGTATGTCCTTGGCCAAGTCAAGTCAACTCAGTGAGTCTGGACAGACTGAGACTCTAGAGTCCCTGACGTCGTGCGATCCGAAGGGACAGGTAAGGTGTGGAGGGTCTTAAACGATTTTGAGTACAGGTAGTTCAGTCACTACAATAGATTGTTAGAGTAGAAGTCACCAGGGAAGAGGAGGACGGACGTCAGAAAGGGTAGTAGTTCCAGAAACGGTTACTCAGTCAAGAAGCGTAGTCCAACGGTTTTATAATTTCGAAGTCGAAGTCGTAGTCAGGAAGGTTACTTACAAGTCCCAACTAAAGGTAATCCTAACTGGTCAAGTTAAAAGAAGGTCAAACTCCCTGAGAGTTCTCAGAAGAGGTTATGGTGTCAAGTTTTCGTAGTTAAGAAGTCGTGAGTCGAAAGAAATATCAGGTTGAGAGTGTAGGTATACACTGATAACCTTTTTGATATCGAATCTGATCTACCTGGAAACAGTCGTTTCATTGTAGAGACGAAAAATTATAAGACAGAGCTAACCAGTATCAAAAAGAAGGTTCCTCATTCGTAGAAAATTAAAGTACCGACGTCAGTGGTAGACGTCACTAAAACCTCGGGTTCTTTTACTTCAGAGAGTTAACAAAGATAACAAAGGGGTAGATAAACGGTACTTCATTACCCTGGCCTACAGTACTAGAAACAAAAAACTTACAACTCAAAATTCGGTCGAAAAAGTGAGAGGAGAAAGTGAAAGTAGTTCTCTGAGAAATCAGGAGAAGTGAAAGACGGTATTCCCACCACAGTAGACGTATTGACTCCAATAACTATAAAGAGGGTCGTTAGAACTAAGGTCGAACACGAATAGATCGGGTCACAAAGCGTACTACATGAGATGTATATTCAATTTATTCGTCCCACTGTTATATGTCGGACTGCGTAAGGAAAGGGTTAACCCTCGGTCATACAACAAGGTACAGGTCAAAATTGATAACAAAGAACTGGACGTATGTCTAAAGAGTCCTCCGTCCAGTCCACCAGACCATAAGGGTAGAGAAATTACTTTACCAAAGAATCGACCAAAACTTCGATACTCTTAAGGCTACGACCCCTCGTCATCAGACTCTAGGAGTCGTATGTTACCCATAAACTTCAAGTCCCCCTGATTCGTTAGTTCCCTTTTATCTTGAATTTTATCTTGGAAACCCTTATACGTCTAAACTTCCTGTAACTGTTCTACATCAAGTCTAAGTTACACCAACAAAAGACCGACACTTTCATCACACGGGCCTAAACTCTAGTTCCCCAAAGTGACGAGTTTAATTTATCAGTGTCTTAAAAGGGTTAAGTATTCTTTTTTGTAATTTATCACCTCTTGTATATGGTAAATTTTGAAAAGAGAATGTACATAAGGATCTTAGAAACTGAAACGATAATGAGTCGATATTTGTACCTCTTCCGTTACCGTTGGGTGGGGTCATGAGAACGGACCTTTTAGGTTACCTACGTCCTCGGACCATCCGACGTCAGGTACCCCAGTGATTCCCACCCTGTACTGATTCGCTGAAGTGAAAGTGAAAAGTGAAAGTACGTAACCTCTTCCTTTACCGTTGGGTGAGGTCACAAGAACGGACCTTTTAGGGTCCCTACCTCCTCGGACTACCCGACGGCAGATACCCCAGTGTGTCTCAGTCTGTGCTGACTTCGCTGAATCGTCGTCGTCGTCGTCGTCGATATTTGTTCATGATTCGAGGGAGGTTTTTCGGTGATTTTTATCATTTAATTAGAGTTGTTTTCTTAGTCTTTCTTTGATAGTATAGACAAAATTGTCGAGGGATACAAAAAATAAAAAATAACTTTAAATCAACTAAATGTTACAAACGATTAAAGACGAGATGTCGTTTCACTAAGTCAATATGTATTTATAAGGAAAAATTTTTACAGGAAAAGGTAGTAACAGATAGTAGACTATAACTTATATCAACGGACACGATATCTTATCCTGGAACAACAAATAGGTAAGACATAAATTATCAAACGTAGAAGAATTGAGACTTGAGTGGTAGGAAGAGAAGGAGTGGGGAGGAGGGGAAACCCTTTGTGTTCAGACAAGAGACACAGACACACTTCGAGAGACAAAAAGTTATTTGTACACTGGTCGTGGCTCCAGTCACGGACTCGTGGATGAGTCAGGGTGTATTATGTCAAGTCAAGTCAACAAGTCAGCACAGACTGAGAAACGTTGGGGTACCTGACGTCGTTCGGTCCGGAGGGACAGGTGGTGGTTGAGGGTCTCGAGCGAGTTTGAGTGTAGGTAACTCAGCCACCACGGTAGGTCGGTAGAGTAGGAGACGGCAGGGGAAGAAGAGGGCGGAAGTTAGAAAGGGTCGTAGTCCCAGAAAAGTTTACTCAGTTAAGAAGTGTACTCCACCGGTTTCATAACCTCAAAGTCGAAGTCGTAGTCAGAAAGGTTACTTATAAGTCCTGACTGAAGGAAATCCTACCTGACCAACCTAGAGGAACGTCAGGTTCCCTGAGAGTTCTCAGAAGAGGTTGTGGTGTCAAGTTTTCGTAGTTAAGAAGCCCCGAGTCGAAAGAAATATCAAGTTGAGTGTGTAGGTATGTACTGATGACCTTTTTGGTATCGAAACTGAATCTGCCTGAAAACAACCGTTTCATTTCAGAGACGAAAAATTATACGATAGAGTCAACCAGTATCCAGAAGAAGGTTCCTCGTTCGTAGAAAGTTAAAGTACCGACGTCAGTGGTATTAACAAAGACTGACTTAATTACTTAATTAGTCAATATAAGTTAGTCAGCAAATCTTAACTTATATAGAGATAAGACCTCTTCCACTACCGTGGGGTGAGGTCATGAGAACGAACCTCTTAGGGTACCTGAGTCCTCGGACCATCTGACGTCAGGTACCCCAGCGATTCCCAGCCTGTGCTGACTCGCTGAAGTGAAAGTGCAAAGTGAAAGTACGTAACCTCTTCCTTTACCGTTGGGTGAGGTCACAAGAACGGACCTCTTAGGGTCCCTGCCCCCTCGGACCACCCCAGCGTGTCTCAACCTGTGCTGACTTCACTGAATCGTCGTCGTCGTCGTCGTCGTATAGAAATAAAGTAATACAAAAGGGTCCTCTATCTGAAAGAACCGTAGGATTCCGGTAGATAAAACACTCTTTTATTCCTCCGTAACTTCCAAATTCGTTTCGACTGGGTTACTCTCACCACAAACCCTTCAAATTCAGTCTTCGGCACCCTTCGGAGTTCTGAAGTACCTCCTTCGTAGAATGGTTCACCAGGGATTTCTTGCCCATTCTCTGACTACCATCTTTCGTTTCCTTTCCCTACTAGAGGGTGTATGTCTCTCGTTAATACTCTTCTCTGTATTTATACACTTTATATAGTGTTCTCAGTCTGTATTATAATCCATCCTGTCACGATCTCAGACAGTTGTGGTCCGTATTAAAACGTATCAAAGTGTCCGTCAACACTGTCTCTAACGATTAACTGTGGGGACTATAGGAAATTGAAGATAAAGGAATCATTCTCGTATTCGCCTATCGAATCCCCAGGGGTCTCTTTCTCTTTGTCCTTACCGAGAGAGCTGTATTCTCTCGGGTAAAACTGGACTCGGTAAAACATTAGATTTGGATTGGTGTTTCGAGTGGGAACTTGTTCAGAACATTAATTACTAGAATTCCCTTCCTTACGTCCTTGTTTCTTTTCAGTTTGTTATCATGTGACTTTTCGTTATCAGAACCAAGGAGGAGTCCTCTATGTGTATTAACATCTAGAAACTCAAGATATCCTCAATTCTGAGGGTGGGTTCACCTCCTACCTTCCTACTACAACTGGGAGGTCCGAAGTTAGTTGGTTCTGAATTTGAGACAACTGGAAACGGGGTACAGATACGACTTATGAGGAGACGAGTGAGTACTTATGCACTCATGAGAATCGAATTATAAAGGGGTTAAAACGACTGTGACGAAACCCTCTCTAGGTGGGACCACAAGAGGAATGAGACAACAACAACAAGTCAGTGATTCAGCACAGGTTGAGAAACATTGGGTTACCTAACGTCGTGCGGTCCGAGGCGACAGGAAGTGATAGAGGACCTCAAACGAGTTTAAGCAAAGGTAACTCAGGAAGGACGTTCATTATTATTTAGGAAGGAAGAGGGTTAGAAACCGAACCAACGTAAATAACTGAACTGTGGATGGTTCTCCGTTTGAGTCAAAAGACCATTGTTTTCTTGAGGATATTGTAACCCCTGTCGTTAAGGTAATCTATTTTTATGATGTAAAGAACTGGAAATATAGTATCTATCCACACAGACATACTAATGCAAGGTCAGTTACTATATGTTTACTTTCACAATACAAGAAAGGGCCTTTCTGAGAAGTTACCTCTGTCTGTCGACCTCTATGAAGGAAAGAGGTAAAGACGATGATCTAGGATATCGTTGGTAGACCCAGGTACTTCACTGGGACTCCAACCTTTGGTTTACGATCTTTCCTACTTCACCTTTCTATCTTCTTTGGCCCCAAGGACTACTGGAAAACCTCGGTTTTACGGGAGGAGGGTTTAACACACGTTTCAGTGAAGTCAACACAGACTGAGACGCTGGGATACCTACCATCGGGTGGTCCGAGGAACCAGGTACCTCTAAGAGGTCCGTTCTTATGACCTCACCGAACGGTAAAGGAAGAGGTCCCCTTAGAAGGACTGGGTCCCCATCTTGGGTACAGAGAATTCAGAAGACGTAAACGTCCGTCCAAGAAACGGTGATCGCGGTCGACCCTTCGGGACGGGGTGAAGGATAGGGGGTGGTTTGACGGACGGAGGTTAAAATAAAAATTACTTTCTTATTTAGGACCACAATAGTACCCAACAGATAGTGTCCGTGGGTATAAAGTAGGATTGACTATGTCACTATATGTGAGTCCTAAAAACTCTGGTCTTTACTGTACCGGTATTCCTGTAGTGGATGACATGTACTCACTTAATAAGAAAAAATAAACGTGTACACTCTTTATTCTTTTCCTCTTCTCTAGTACATACGTACACACACTCTTCTTGTTGAAGGAAATACATTTCAAAAACCTAGAACTTTGATTTTTTTCCGATCTTGTCACTTGGGTACATGTTTTAACGGAAACTGAGACAAATCAAGTAACACTACAGATTCTCGAACTCTTGGTGTCTCTGGTCCTGAGTTTAGGATGGATACGATGGATATTATATTAGAGTGTTTTCATGTTCAATGAAATTTTTTTTTCATGTTTTTTACTCGATTATCATTGAAAGAGTTCCTAATAACACTTTTTATTTACTCTTTTCGTCTTTTGCCCCTGTGTTAATAAAATTAATAAATGTACATTGATAATACAAAGAACGTGAACTTATAGGTGTATCGTTTGTACCGTTACAGGAGGAGGACGAGATAAAGAGGACTGGGAGTGGATATCCACGTACTGGTAAGAGGACGGAATAAACAAATGCATTCTTCATTTTCTTATAACCCTACACGGGGAGTTTCCTTTGAAATACATCCCAAATAGTCTCCGGAACATCTCCATTTCCTCTCATCTGATTTTTCACATTAAAAAGACCCCTGAAGGTTAAAGGTAAAGAAGTACATTCCTTGGACCTTCAATGGTGAGGTAGGATTCTTGTTTATTTTTCGACCTTTTTATCCGCCCCCGCCCCCCCCTTAGTGAGAAGATCCCAGACATTATCTTTCGTCCCGTTTGGGAACAGGGGTTCTAGTCTCTCTGATTCTCGCCTTTATACCTCAGTCCCCTAGTGTCTCGTCTCTGTTCCTCTTTGGTGGGACCTTTGGTCACGGTCCCATCCCTTTGGATTTGACATGGACTGTTTCACGACCTCCGAGTCACACCTGTTCACACTCTCAATCTTTGAGGTCCCTGAGGACCCGACCCGGGGGGTGTTATAACACTCTAAATGGAAGACCTCGAGTTGACAACATCGGTGCCCAAGGCCCTTTGTTTGAGTGAGTCTTCCTGTTACGTCTATCACCCCACGTCAAATAATGTGGCCGCGCGGGTTCCGTCTCGGAGGAGAATCGGTTCCTGGGGCTGGTCGTAAACACTTTTGGAAAATATGGGGTACACATGCACAGACTTGGGTGGTGAGGTTTAAGGAACTCTGAATGTATTTGGTTCCTTTTATGTTAGAGTTATCGGGGGAGTAAGTGCGCAATACACCAGTACACGAGTTTGTCAGTTTGTTAATCGGTTATTAGTTCTTTGGGCTCCAATGTGAGACTATCTATGTCTTTTTAAATACCGGACAACCCTCCTTCTCCACTAATCACATACAAAAGAGAATCCGCTTCTCATTGGATCTATACTAGAAGTTCCAAGGGGACAGACCTCCCCCCAGAATAGGAAGGCAACAACAAAAGTCTCAGGTAACCTTTCCACCGGCTCGTACTAGTCGTACTTGTCCGGAATCTACCTCAGGTCCGGGATAATTAAGGAAGAAGTGTTGTCCAAGGGTACCTTTTATAACCTCTTTTTAGGGTAGTACGAAGATCCTCTTTCTCCCCTTCTGTGTGACAACTTTAATCGGTGTCCGGAACAAGATTTTCCCGAAGGGACCACCGACTCAACCATTTCTTAAGACGTTACTCCCTCTTGACCCAAGTTAGGGAGCTAACCTTTCTAGTGAATTTCTTCCCTTACCGATGGGTGAGATCATAAGACCGGACCTCTTAGGTACCTGATATGTTAGGTACCCCAGTTTCTCAGCTTGTACTGACTCGATGAAAGTGAAGTACGAATAAGATTTGTGCCGGACGGGAGTCCCATTTCAGCAATTTGTCTTGGATTGACTGGACCCTCTTCCCCTTATTGGTTGAGATTGGGGGAGATCGGTGGGACGAGGTGGATTTCTCCCTCTTTTTTTTTTCTCTCTCTCTCTCTTCATGAACACTTTACATATCAAGTGTCCGTGTCCAAGTGATTTTCTGACTGTGAATTAGTGTCCTCGTGAAAAGAAGAGGGGTATGGAGTGGTGGTGTAACTTACACTTTCACTTTCACAATCAACAAGTCAACACAGGTTGACAAACGGTGGGGCACCTGACATCGAACGGTCTAAGGAGACAGGTACCCTAAGAAGTCCGTTCTTAGGACCTCATCCAACGGTAATCCGGATAAATTCGTAAGGAAAATGAACCGTATAGTGCGGGTCGATAGTTCTTTTTTATGTTCGTATGGTTTTTCGTTTTTGTGTTAAACTTCTCTATCTCGTTCACGGTTTTGGTCTGTATCGTCTTTATAACCTTAATAATTTAATCTTTAAATTTGTACTAATTGTACGATTAGTATAAATAGGTTGTACGACCACCTGTTTCATCTGTCATACGTTCTATCATACCTTGTACTCGACTCTTTACCTTTAGGATTCTCGGTCTTCTTTACGATCGTTATTTTTTGTCACGTTACTTTTTACGGAAAATACCCCAATATTTATTTGTTCTGTACCGATTACTTCGGTTTTTTATATATTTTTCTTGGGAGTTTTTTCGTTTCTCTCGTCTTTACCCCTTTTTCTCTAGTCTTACAGGTTCCTGACACCCTGTTGATATTTTCTACATTATATACACTCTACCCTTGTTGTCTTCTCTCTTTCCTTCTCTTCTTTATAAACTTTGTTACACACTCTTAAAGGGGGTTTAATTACACTCTGTGATTGGGTGTCTAGTCTTTTGAGTCTTGTGGTTTCTCCTATTTACGTTTTTTTTTTTTTTTTCTTTCTTTTTTCTTTTTTGGGTGATATAGATCCGTATAGTAAAAGTTTCTATTTTTTTTTAAGATTTTCTTCTACCTCCCTTTTTTGTGGAAATGATATCTCCTTGTTTCTGTTAGTATAGATTGAAAAGACAAAACGAAGGTACGTTCGTTATTTCTTTCACCTCACTTTATTAATTTTACAACTCTCCTCTTTTTTGATTGAAACTCAAACCATCAGGATGTTTTACTAGGAGGTTGTCACTTCCTCTTTATCTGAAATAGTTGTTCGTTTTTAAACTTCTGAAAGAACGACCATTTGGACGGAACGTTCTTTACAATTTTCTTTAAGAATCTTTATTTCTTTTATTCAGTCTTTGAGTCTAGATGTATTTCTTCCCTTTTGTTCCTTAATCACTTTCATTTTAAAAGTTTAAATAAAAAGAAAAATTAGATTTTGTATTTTATAACAAGTTATTGTCATTGTTACAAAAGTTGGTGTACAAGTTGTACGTTACATATGAATTCTTATATCGAATATATACACAAATATATTCACTTTCCTCATTGTCGTTACTATGTTTCTTACTCTTCTTCTTTAATCCTAATAAACCAGTAGTATTCCATTATTAATATGATGGACACTTCACCATATCGTAATGAACTTTCACTTGAACCTAACCAACATTTGCATATACCATTTGAGATCCCATTGGTAATTTTTTTGAAAAAATTTGTTCATATTGACTATACGATTCTTTCCTCTCTTTTACCTTAATATATTTTACAATTTAATTGGTGTTTTCCGTCTTTTTCGATCTTCCGTTTGTGTCATTTTTTTTTTTTTTTCTTTTTTGTTTATTTTGTTTTTCGGGTTCTTTGTTAGGTTCCCGTTTTTTATCCTTCATCATTGTTTATATCCAGTCCTTCGTTGTCAATCTTGACCCGTACCTTGTTGTCTGAACAAGGTTTATCCTTTTCCTCATACAGTTCCGACATATAACAGTGGGACGAATAAATTGAATATACGTCTCATATAGTACTCTTTGTGACCCGACCTTCTTCGTGTTCGACCTTAGTTCTAACGGCCCTCTTTATAGTTATTGGAGTTTATACGTCTACTATGGTGGGAATACCGTCTTTCACTTCTCCTTGACTTTTCAGAGAACTACTTTCACTTTCTCCTCTCACTTTTTCAACCGAATTTCGAGTGGTAAGTCTTTTGCTTCTAGTACCGTAGACCAGGGTAGTGAAGTACCCTTTAACTACCCCTTTGTCACCTTTGTCACCTTTGTCACAGTCTGAAATAAAACCCCCCGTGGTTTTAGTGACGTCTACCACTGACGTCGGTACTTTAATTTTCTGTGAATGAGGAACCTTCCTTTCAATACCGGTTGGATCTATCGTATAATTTTTCGTCTTTGTAATGAAACGGTTTTTTCCAGGCAGATCAGTTCCGATACCAAAAAGGTAACCAGTACATACCTACACTCTCAACCTGACACTTCTTCCGACTCGCGACTTCTTAACTACGAAAACTTGACACCACAACCTCTTCTGAGAACTCTCAGGGAACCTGACGTTCCTCTAGGTTGGTCAGGTAAGACTTCCTCTAGTCAGGACCCTAAAGAAACCTTCCTTACTACGATTTCGACTTTGAGGTCATGAAACCGGTGGAGTACGCTTCTCAACTGAGTAACCTTTTCTGAGACTACGACCCTCCCTAACCCCCGTCCTCCTCTTCCCCTGCTGTCTCCTACTCCACCGGCCTACCGTAGTGGCTGATCTACCTGCACTCAAACTCACTTGAGGCCCTCAACCACTACCTGTCCCTTCGGGCCGCACGACGCTAAGTACCCCAGCGTTTCTCAGTCTGTGCTGACTCACTGACTTGACTTGACGTGACTTGACTTGTTTATATCATTTATACTTAAGTTTATATATTTTTTTTAGTGAACCTTACAGTTACCGGATTTAGGTGGTTAATAATTATTTTCTGTTTCCAACAGTCTTTTTCATTTTTTGTCACGAGTTGATATACAACTAATATTCTTTGGGTAAAATTTATATGTTTGTGTTTATCTAATTTTCATTTACCTACCTCTGTTTATATCGTACGATTCTGATTAGTTTTCTTTCGTCCTCATTGACATAATTAAAGTTCGTCAATCACAGTCAGTGAGATTGTGATTATGACAAACTTTAATTTTTCCCAGTCAAGAGGTTTTTCTGGATTGTTAAGAATTATACATCCACGGATTGTGGTCACAGTTGTAACACTCCGTTTTTTGACTATCTTAAAGTTCCTCTTACTTATGTATCTACTTATGTGATAGTATCGACCTCTGAAGTTGTACGGAGACAACCTTTACCTGTTTAACTTGTCTGTCTTTTAGTCATCCCTGTATCGAACTGACTTGGTGTGGAAGTCAGTCAACCTATATTACCTGTAGATATCTGATAAAGTAGATTGTTCTCTAATGTGTAAGAAGAGTCCTAGTGTACCTTGTACGTGGTTCTATCTGGTACAAGACCCGGTATTTTGTGTGGAATTGTTTATATTTTCTTATCTTTAATATTTTACAGAGGAGTGTCTAGTACTACCGTAATTTGGTCTTTAGTTATTACTTTTCTATTGGCCTTTTTGGGGTTCTACGTGTTCGAATTTATTTTTTATGAAGAATTATTGTGTACCCAGTTTCTTCTTTAGATTTCTATAAAAATTTTATAAAACTTGATCCACTTTTATTTTTGTATTAATAATTTTGAGTATCCTTCGTCACTTTCGTTACGTATTACCCTTTAAATATCGTAGTATACATTTATAATCTCTTTCTCTATCTAGATTTACACTATTAGATATTCAAAGGTTAAATCCATTTATCTGTTTCTACTCGTTTAAATTAAGTTTCATTAGTCATCCCTTCTTTATCCTTAATCTCTGAGACTACTTTAACTTCTGTCCTTTAATTACTTTTTTTATTTTGTTCTTTCGTTTTCGTCCCAGAAACTTTTCTAGTCATTTTAACAATTCCGAGTTCAGTCCAATTGACTTTTTTTTCTCTCTTGTGTTTAATGAGTATAGTCTTTATTTCTCCCCTGTAGTGACTTCTAGGGTACTTGTAATTTCTATATTATTTCCTCGTGATACTTGTTAGGATTCGTGTATTTAAACTATTCGATGTACTTTGTCTGGTTAAGGAACTTTCTGAGTTCGACGGTTTTGAGTGTCTTCTTCACTTATCCGGACTGAGATAATGTCTTTAATTTGGCTAGTTATTAATTATTAGAAAGTTTAGTCTTTCGTGGTCCGGTTCTACCCGGGCTGACCATTTAAGATGGTTTGTGACTTCCTTCTTTAATGTGATTAAGAGATGTCAGAATATCTCCTATCTTTGTCTACAACAACAAATCAGTGATTCAGTACAGACTAAGAAACAGTGGGATACCAGTCATCGGGTGGTCCGAGGAGACAGGTTCCCTAAAGGGACCGTTCTTATGACCTCACCCGACAGTAAGGAAAGAGGTCCCGTAGAAGACTTCGGTCCCTAACTTTGACGTAAACGTCCACCTAAGGAACGGTGACCCGGTGGTCCCTTAGGTCTTCATCTTCCTTATGAAGGATTAATCAAAATTCTCCACTCGTGATAGGATTGTGTTTTTGGTTTGTTTCTTTAGAACTCTTTTTGTTTTTGTTTTATATCTGGTTACAGAGGGTGTTTGTACCTAAGTTTTTAGGATGTGTTTTATATTAGTTTTGATTAGGGTCTTTCATATTTTTTATTAATATCTGGTACTGGTTCACCCTAAATACATCGTAATTTATAAAGTTTTAGTTAATTATCATTACGTAGATCAAGTCAATTTAGTGAGTCAGCACAGGCTGAGAAACACTGGGTATCCGATTTCCTACGGTCCGAAGGGACAGGTAGTCGTTGAGGACCGCGAATGAGTGTGAGTACAGGTAGTACAGCCACTACGGTAGGTTGGTAGAGTAGGAGACAGCAGGGGAAGAGGAGAACGGAAGTTAAAAGGGGTCGTAGTCCTAGAAAAGGTTCCTCAGTCAAGAAAGGTAGTCGACCGGTTTCATAACCTCAAAGTCGAAGTCGTAGTCAGGAAGGTTACTTATGAGTCCTGACTAGAGAAAATCCTACCTGACCAACCTAGAGGAACGTCAGGTTCCCTGAGAGTTCGCAGAAGAGGTTGTGGTGTCAAGTTTTCGTAGTTAAGAGACCACGAATCGACAAAAATATCAGGTTGGAGTGTCGGTGTGTTCTGATGACCTTTTTGGTATCGAAACTGATCTACCTGTAAACAACCGTTTCATTACAGAGACGAAAAATTATACGACAGATCCAACCAATATCGAAAAGAAGGTTCCTCGTCACAGAAAATTAAAGCACCGACGTCAGTGGTAGACGACACTAAAACGTCGGGTTTTTTTATTTCAGACTGTGACAAAGGTAACAAAGGGGTAGATAAACGGTGCTTCACTACCCTGGCCTGTGGTACTAGAATCAAAAGACTTATAACTCAAAATTCGGTTGAAAAAACGTAAGTAGTTCTCCGAGAAATCAATGAGAAACGAAAGACGGTTTTCCCACCACAATAGACGTATAGACTCTATTAACTATAAAGAGGACGGTAGAACTAAGGTCGAACACGAAGTAGGTCGGGTCGTTAAGAGTACTACTTGAGACGTATATTCAATTTATACGTCGGAATTACACGAGAAAAGGGCTAAACCTTGGTCAGACAACAAGGCACAGGTCAAAATTGACAACGAAGAACTGGACGTATGTCTAAAGAGTCCTCTATCCATTCGACCAGACCATAAGGGTAGTGAAAGTCTTAAAAGGTGTCAAATAACATTAGGTGTGTCAGTTTCCGAAACGGTATCAGTTATTTCGTCTTTATCTACAAAAAGACCTTGAGAGAACGAAGAAGGTACTAGGTCGCCTACAACCGTTATACTGGAGACCAAGGAGACGGAAAAGATTTAGGTCGAACTTGTAGACCTTCAAGTGTCAAGTGCATGACACCTTCGGACCGAACCTCCTAAAACTCATAATGAAACGATCGTACACGCCACTCACGTTAACACACCCTCAAATTTGTAAGAAACCAAAACGGAAAAAAACCGAAACCTTACTTTTGACTGGAAAAGGTCAGGACACTGGTGACGACTCAAAAGGTTTAAACGACCGTATAACTCACGTCACGAAAGTGTCGTAGTAGAAAATCCTAAACTTTATCGAGTTGACCTTAAAGTAGTGGAGATGATCGTTACAAGTATCATTACGAAGGATTCCGGGTGAACTCAAGCGTAAGGTCCTACAGACCGAGATCCACTCACTAGTGTGGTAACACCAATAGACACAGTACTTCTAGAAAAAACATATCAAGAGGACACATAACAACAGTAGAGAAGAATTATAGAAGACGAAAACAACGACGACGACGATTCAACGAAGTCAGCACAGACAGAGACACACTGGGGTATCTACCGTCGGATGGTCCAAGGGGTAGGGACCCTAAGAGGTCCGTTCTTGTGACCTCACCCAACGGTAAAGGAAGAGGTTACGTACTTTCACTTTTCACTTTCACTTCAGCGAGTCAGTATAGGCTGAGAAGTACTGGGGTACCTGATGTCGGATGGTCCCAGGAGGCGGGTACCCTAAAAGGTCCGTTCTCATGACCTCACGCCACGGTAACGGAAGAGGCAGACGAAAATAATCCAGGTATGTTAAAGACAGGAAATTACACGGATAGATATTTACTTTACAAGGAAACCGTAGAGATTAAAAGAACTTCTCTGGAGATCAGAAAGGGTAAGATAACAAACGGAGATAAAGAAACGTAACTAGCTACTCCTTCCGAATGAATAGAGAGGAACGATAAGAAACCTTGAGACGTAAGTTTACTCATATAGAAAGGAAAAGAGGAAATGGAAATCGAAGAGAAGAAAAGAGTCGTTAAACATTCCAGAGGAGTCTGTCGGTAAAACCAAAAAACGTAAAGAAAGAGAACCCCTACCAGAACTAGGGACGGAGGACATGTTACAGTACTTGGAGGTAGGTATCAAGAAGTCCGTGAAACAGATAGTCTAGATTAGATAACTTAGATAAACAGTGAAGGTGACATATTAACATTCCCTAAACTTAATCTAGTATGGACTTACCAGATCACCAAAAGGGATGAAAGAAGTTAAATTCAGACTTAAACCGTTATTCCTCAAGTACTAGACTCGGTCTCAGTCGAGGACCAGTACAAAAACGACTGACATATCTCAAGAGGTAGAAACCGACGTTTCTTATATTAGTTAGACTAAAGCCATAACTGGTAGACCACTACAGGTACACATCTCAGAAGAGAACACAACAACCTTCTCACAAACGATACTGGTCATGTAAGAGAACCGTTTTGAGACAATCTGAAACTGGACGAAGTAAAACATGAGGTTCCGGTTTAAACGGACAATGAGGTCCATAGAGAACTGAAGGATGAAAACGTAAGGTCAGGGGATATTACTTTTCCTGTAAAAACCCCTCCTCAATCAAGATCTTCCAGAACATCCAGAAGTATCTTGACAAGTTGAAGTCGAATAAGTCGCAATGACCAACCCCGTATCTGAACCTAATGACACTATGACTTACTAAACGGAACCTTTGTTTGTCTCTAGTAAGACAGTGAAAACTCTAACGTAGGTTCATAACGTAAAACTTGAGAAAACAACTGATACTCCCGATGAGGTAAAGAAGATTCATTACATAGATTAGTTGTCTAAATTTTTCCCTTTAATCTACTAACAAGGTTGTCTACGTATTATCAATCAGTTCCATTTTTTTAAGAGTCATGTGATCTTTGTCTCTCGTTACAGGAGTTGAACTATTTCGGGTAGATGTTTTTGGATGTCAATTACAATACGAGTTACCACTCTTTAAGTTTCGAAAGAGTGATTCAAGTTCATGTTCCGTTCCTACAAGGGAGAGTAGTTAGGAAAATTTGTGACATGATCTTGGAAACGATTACGTTATTCCGCCTTTTCCTCCTTTATTTTTCATGTGTCTAACCCTTCTTTCTGTTTTTTGAGAGGGACGACGTATAATGTACTAAGAGATAAATCTTTTAGACCCCCCTTTTTTAGTGGTTCTTGAAGACTTTGGTTATTTATTCACTAATTTCGTACCAACATTCTATGTTCAATTGTGTGTTGTGGTTGACGTAAAGATATATTGTCGTTACTTAATTGATTAATTATTAATAATTCTTAAACTTTAATTTTGGTGTTATGGTAAATATACTCGTAGAGTTTTTCCACTTAAAGAAATCTATGTAGAGATTGTTTTATATATGTACTAGATAACTCCTTTTGATGTGTTGAGACTACTTGTTTTAGTTTCTTACTGATTTATTCACCTTTCTATAAGGTACGAGAACCTATCTTCTGAGTTATAGTAGTTCGTCAGTCAAGAAGTCAAACTTCTGAGGTACGTTAAGGTTAGTTTTAGGATCACTCAATAATATACTTATAACTGTTTAACTAAGATTTCCACTCCGTTTTCTGGGTCTTATCGGTTGTGTTATAACTTCCTTTTCTTGTTTTACTCCCTTGACTTTGATGGTTTGAAGTTGTGAATAATATTACGATGTCAATAGTTACGTTACGCCCTCTGGACCCAAGTTAGGGACCCAACCCTTCTAGGGGACCTCTTTTCTTTCCGATGGGTGAGGTCATAAGACCGGATCTCTTAAGACCGGACATATCAGGTACCCCAACGTTTCTCAACCTTTGATAACTCGATGACAGTGTACCAATATTTCTGTCACACCAGGACCCCTTTTCAGTCTGTTTATCTAGTAACCTTGTCTCAATCTGTACTAGATGCTTTATTTATGATTAGACCTAAAGTAATTATAATTTTTGAAGTCGAGATATCTTTTCTGGTACACTTCTCTTAACCTTCTGTCGGTGTGAGACCCTCTTTTACAAACATTTTTTATGTAGACTATTTCCTGAATGGGTTTATATGTTTCTTGAGACCTTTGAACTGTGTGTTTTTTCGTCGTTAGACTAATTTTTGACCCTGTTTCTGGAATTGTCTAGGGAGTGGTTTCTTCTAAATATCTACCGTGTAGTCGTATCCTTTTTTATACAAGACGGAGGATATTGTGGTCCCTATTCCACTTTAATTTCATTATTACTCTATGGTGATGTGTGGATAATTTTATCGGTTTTCACCTTGTAATTGTTGTGACTTACGACTGTTCCTACACTTAGTTATCCTTGAATACAAAACAACCATCCTTACGTTTTACTATTTCGATGAAAGTTTCAGTCAGACTCCCAAAGAATTTTGATTTGTATGAGAATATGATAGGACTATAGAACGAGGAACCATAAATGGGCTTCCTCTACTTTTGAACACAAGTGTGTTTTTGGACGTATACCTACAAATACCGTCGAACTAAGTGTTAAAGGTTTCAAACCTTCATTTGTTTTACGAGTCATCCACTTACCTATTTATTTGGTACCATGTATGTTACCTTATAGTAAGTCGTAACTTTCCTTTACTCGGGTTGACCATTCTATCTTTGGAATTTACGTACAATGATTCACGGTCTTCGGTTCGACTTTTCCGATGTATGACAAGTTAAGATCAATATACTATAAGATCTTGGAATAACGTATTACCATCACATAGACTCAGGTTGATATACCGTAAGATCTTTCCCCTTTCGATGTCTCTACTATTTTTTTTATTGTCTCAAACGACCCCTACCTCACCTCCATCCTACTTGTCCGTCTTGTGTCTCCTAAAAATTCAGTCACTTTTATAAAACGTACAACAATATTAATTATACACAGTAATATGTAAACAGGTTTGGGTATCTTATATGTTGTGGTTCTCAATTGAGACTCCATTCGATACCCGAAACCCACCAATACTACACAGTTACGTCTAAGTAATCGACATTGTCTACATGGTGAAGACACTAACCATAACCTCCAAAGTCCTCCGATAGTACACACTCCCGTCACCCGTATACTGTTTCGAGATGGAAGGAGAGATAAAACAACACTTGGATTTTGACGAGAATTTTTATCACATAAAGAATTTATGTATAAAAGACAAAGTAATGTCTTACATGTGTCAACATAGAATGGTCATTACTCTCGTCTTTTAGGATGACCAGTACGAAAAGGGTATTCACTAGTAACGAAATACATACAATTACGAAATGTAGACACCCAAACATCTTTCTTACCACTTCAAATTAGAGAAACACCCGAATAGACCACTAAGTCACCAATTTTTTTTAGACGAACATTACGTCCTCTACACCCAAGTCACGGACCCGGTCCGTCTAACGAACCTCCTCCTGTACTGTTGGGTAAGGTCATAAGAACGGACGTCTTAGCGTACCTGGCTCCTCGGACCACCCGATGTCAGGTGCCCCAGTGTTTGTCAGTCTATGTTGATTTCGATGATTCGTGTGTACGTACGTTAGAGAAACACTTTTCTTTTTCCATTATATATTCACTGGACAGTTTACAATGAGATTACTTTTTCTCTTTTCCTCTAGTTCTTCCTACAAAAAAGAATATATAAAATCCCATATAAAAGGGTCCACAAAAAGGTGAACACATATATGTCTCCTGAGGAATATACACTCAAAGTTTATGTTAAACCTATTATGAGATGTCAGGAAACCGTGTAAAATTAAAATTAATAATTATTCATTTTATATCACAGTAAATAATTATATGTTTTACAACTAAAGTGTATTTATTAAAGTTGATACATCGATGTATCAACAGATACGAAGATGACTTAACTAATAGTATTAAATACATCATTAAGAGATGAAAATTTATAAATTTGACGAAAAGTTAAAAAAGATAATTTGGTATAACACACCACGTAACATTGAAACACATGAACTGTTAAATATATAGGAATCTTTATATAAGTCTTTAACTTGCTGAACCAGTCTCCTGGAAACTCCAACAGTATTTTCAAGAAACCTTTATTGTTTTTCACAGACTTTTCGGGTAGAAAACTTAGTAGATAACACCAACAAAACTTATTAAAATCCTTTAGAAAATAAGCAGAAACCTCACGATAACATACAGATTGATTGTTTATGAAGTTTATGGTAGACAAACCCAAAAGGGGTCTGTCTCTGACGAATACACGTTAGGTGAATGACTTGAAGAAAGTATAAAAACTGTCTTTTCGTGTTTTGATTAAAAAAATTGAATTCCGTACCTAAGTTAGACAAGTCTTAGGTCCACAAATCGACACGGTTCTTTTACATAATAAAATATCTCTTAGAAAGTAAAAGTTAGTTTTAAAACTTTGTTTTATGAATTTGTGTAGGACGGTAACCTAGGTTTATAGTAAACACTTTGTTCCAGGTAAAAAGTCGTTCTTAGGTTAAAGTTCCATACAAACACCTCGTTCTCTGAAAGAGAGGATATATAGCCTCCGGAAGTTTGTGTTTCTGTGTTGTTTAACTTTTTCTTCTCCTTCTCTTCTCTTTTCTACTATTCCTCCTTCCCAGGCGAAGTGACCCATTTTCGTTACTGTTAAGAGTCAACATAAAGTTTAAAATTACATTGGTCATACAATTAACAACTTTGAATAATCATTAAGAAAAAATACTTGTCATTATATTTACGAAAAATCTGTCTTCTGACAAATTAGGTATTGTGACACCTTAGACATGTACAATACTTTTTATCTTTTAATGATTACGTTATTAATTTATTGTATTTTTATGATATTGTAACCAACTTAATAAAACATGAATGTAACTTATAACCAATTACTTTTTTCGGTTTGGAATAGTAGTGTACCAAAATAAAAAAACTGAACTAACGCAAAGAGATCCTAAGTCATTAAATAACCTTATTAAATACTGTTAGTACCTCGAAGAGATGATAAATTCCTTATTAATAGTATTCTGTCATGGTGAAATTAATGTCTAGGGACCGGGTCTTTACCTCGAATCTCGGAAAACTAACATCGTAATTCCTCTCTTTAATGAAATTGGTAGTGATTTCTTCTAAATAGGGGATTTTTTCTTTCGTATGGTTTCTCTTTTACTCTTTCTCCAAGTATTTTACTTGTACATTATATTGTAACCCAGGATTTCGTTTCGGAAATGGACGTAGAAATCTATTAGGAACAATCTAAGGGTACACTGTAAAGATCGACTGAACTGTTAATAACCTCTTTTTAACAAGACATAGGTGGTACATAGATGTGTACATCGTCGTGTTCTTGGGGTCCGGACTGTAGAGATTAGCTACATAGTAATCGAAGAAGACGCTAAGGGGACCGGCACGTCAACAATTCTGAGACGAAACTGATGGACCCCGTATCCAAGTCAGGGACTTACCCCTTGATTCTAGGACGTTCGGTGTCTCAAGTCGGTTTTTTTGTTGTTTTGTTTTGGGTTGAAGAGGAAAGTCCATATGTACAGATCTTTCAAGACTTCCTTTGAGGGGACGGGGTTTACGGGTGGTTGGTGAAGGGTTCCGGTAGATCTTACGAGGAGTGAGAACAAGGACATCACTTTCACTTTCGGCGAGTCAGTACAGGCTGAGAAACACTGGGATACTTGACATGTCAGGTACCTCAAGAGGTCCGGTCTTATGACCTCACCCATCGGAAAGGGAAAAGGTCCCCTAGAAGGGTTGGGTCCCTAGTTTGGGTCTAGAGGACGTGACGTCCATCTAAGAAATGGTCGACTCGGTCGTCTTTTCGGGTCCCAGGACAACTAGGATGAAGATTGACCCTACAAGATCTGAACGACAAGGGTTTTCTGTCCAGTACGGGGGAAAGGAAATAAAGTAAGATCTCAGTGATGGGGGAACAAAAATGACAAAGTCACGGACTGCAACCACGTTCACTCAACTTTTCTAAAAAAAAAACTTATATAATATCCTTTCCACTCACCGTCGACGTCCATAATACGACCGGACACGACAGTCACAGAAAGGTTCAAGAAGAACGTACGTCACCCTCTGGGGTACCGGTGTTGTTCGGCGTCGGGAACCTTACCTTTCCAGAAATACTGTCGTGACCGGTACCTCTTCTTTTGGTACAGAAGGATATACATCATGTACGTGATCCAGTGAAGCTAGTATAGGTTGAGAAACACTGGGGTACCGAACATCGGGTGGTCCGAAGAGACTGGTACCCTAAGAGGTCCGTTCTTATGGCTTCACCCAACGGTGCGGGAGGAGGTCCCTTAGAAGGACTGGGTTTCTAGTTTGGGTGTAGAGAATGCAGAGGACGTGACCGTCCGCGTAAGAAATACTGATTTGATGGTCCCTTCGGGAATTCGTCCATATTTACTACCCGAAGAGATAGTTCCGACTAGGACTAAAAGAGATAGGGACCTGAGAAGTAACGTCAACTCTTCCGGGTTACCATGTCTTTCGGACAATATTCAAAAATACTTTATAACACCATCTGTAACTAATCTAACAGGTAGGTCGTGGGAAAGGGTCCCAAACGGAGGGATGGTGAGGTACGAAGACCGCATGGTGGTTCACCACGGATGTTTCGGGAAGACGAACGACCTATATAGTTATCAAATAATTAGAAGTAGAAAGGGACCATAAAAACCTTTACTCTGACTTTCTCTATTTTTCTAAACAACTAAGTCACTCTATAGGTCCTTATAAAAAACAACAGCTTTATTCAAATTTAATCAAAAGACTACAAAAGTCAGTTTTTTCAGGATTAAAAATTGACTATACAAGTCAAGCCAAGTCAAGTCAGTGAGTCAACACAGGCTGAGAAACACTAGGGTACTTAGCGTCGTCCGGTCCGGAGGGACAGGTAGTGGTTGAGGGCCTCAACCGAGTTTGAGTACAGGTTGCTCAGTCACTACGGTGGGTCGGTAGAGTAGGAGACAGCAGGGGAAGAGGAGGACGGGGGTTAGGGAGGGTCGTAGTCTCAGAAAAGGTTACTCAGTCGAGAAGCGTACTCCGCCGGTTTCATGACCTCAAAGTCGAAATCGTAGTAAGAAAGGTTTCTTTAGGGTCTCAACTAGAGGAAGTCTTACCTGACCAACCTAGAGGAACATCAGGTTCCCTGAGAGTTCTCAGAAGAGGTCGTGGTGTCAAGTTTTCGTAGTTAAAAAGTCGCGAGTCGGAGGAAGTGTCAGGTTGAGAGTGTAGGTATGTACTGATGACCTTTTTGGTATCGGAACTGATCTGCCTGGAATCAGCCGTTTCATTACAAAGACGAAAACTTATATAGATCCAACCAGTATTGAAAAGAAGGTTCCTCATTCACAGAAAATTAAAGTACCGACGTCAGTGGTAGACGTCACTAAAACCTCGGGGGTTTTATTTCAGACTGTGACAAAGATGACTAATATGTATGTATGTGTGTTTATGTGTATGTGTGCATGTGTGTGTGTGTTAGTACGTGCGTATGTGTCAACCGAAAGAGGAGATTCGACAGAATATAGTATAGAAGGGACGGGAACCAAGATCATTTACCTAAAACCATTGGTCCCTTTGCAAGAACTAAGAGTCGGGAACCCCTAATTCCTTTACAGAGGTCATGTCTGTCCTGAGTTACGGGACGAGAAACCTACTCGTATGTTAGTGGTGAGAGTGGAGAGGAAATATGCAAAGAAGGGAACGGACGTCCCGAAACAGTAGGAAGCCTACAACCCCGAAGGGACCATCGAGTCTCCCATTTCTACACGTTACATCCTCTTGGTCCAACCTAGGGTCCCAACCTTTCAATAGGACCTCTTCCTTTGTCTTTGAGTGAAGTCATAAAAACGGACCTTTTTAAGGTACTTGTCTCCTCGGACCACCCGGTGTCGGGTACCCCAGTGTCTCAACCTGTTCTGATTCACTGATTGTGAAAGAAAGACTACAATCGACTTAAAGTCGGTCTTTGATTTAACTGGTACGAAAGAAACGATATAAAGTCTATTTAGTAATATCTACTCGATCTATGTCCCAGACCTCGGTGAACTACCCGTCAAAGTTCGAGTCCTCTTTGATACTATGATTGTGGGAGTTTCTGTGACCAAGTTTATGAACCAAGTTCACGATCCAGTCATCACCCGATCGGAACCAAAGGGTCAGGAGTAACTAGACCTCCAATCTCCTGATACTTCTTTTCTCACAAGTTCTTTTAGGATTGGGGTTGGTCCGTCGGTCGACTTCGGGATGGACATCGACAAGTCGTTGGATGGATTCGTAAGGATAACATTATTGATATGAATCTTAAGTCTATTTGTATAGGGAATAAATTCACCGTATATCAATCTTCCTTATCGAGACTTCTTGGTCCTAAATCTGTACTGAAAAACGTTAAGTTGTGAAGAATTTCTTCCATGTCAATTGAGATTCTCCTGTTAAGGGAAGACACTTAAGAGTATTAAGGATCTCCAAAAAGGAGAAGGTGTTTGTCTGACTTTACTTACTGTCCAAAAAGAGAAAGATTACTACATTTCATAACGATTCAAACGTAAAACCAGATGTTAAACATTTATAATAGATTATCCGAAGAAGATTCGGATTTCTTCGTATGACTTTCTAACTTCTTTTATAAGTCTCAAATTATCACTATCAGAAACGTCTGGACCATATTAAAGTCACATTAAAGTATTGATCCTTTCCTAAGTGAACATTGTCAATACAGGATCCGAGGTTCACCGTGCAACGACACTTTGCGACCTCCTAGTTACGGAACTGACGTAGATGTTTGGGTTTTCCGTAAAGTAGGACATCATTACCGAGAAAAGACATAAACGAGTAGGGCATAAGGTACTTAACCCTATCGGATCAACTTTGAGAATCTATAGTACGGTATCATTGAGGTCCAGGTAACAGGTGTATTCTAGACACGATGGAACACCCATTGTACAATGTTGGACTTTCAAGAGAGGGCTAAAATTGTTCTACACCCAAGAACGTTTCACTTCCCGAAAACCGAGAAGTACACTGTGGTGGGGATGAATGTTACAGTCCTTCAATAGAAATTACGGTGCGTACTCTATGACCATAAATATTATGTGATTTGGACCACTGTTCATCAATTATAACACTCGCATGTCACATGAAGTTACGAAAGAGAGCGACAAATGACGTCTTTCCTGGGACCCTCTTAAAAATAAGTGAGATAGGTTTCCTGATGTACCCTATCGTCGAACAGAATCACAAAGGCACTCAAACAAGAACCCGGTAAGTGATCTAAGAAAGGAGGTACTTACATAGATTATAGGGACCAAGGGAGAGTCTTTATAATTGTTGTATAGTATACATTAAACAAAACTTATAACAAGTTTTCCGTAACAATAATAATGAATAAAATGGGCCTATTGTGAGTAAGTAAATTGTTGACCGAACATCGTTCTCACCTATGTACTTGGATTTCTAATTCCCTGTCAAGATGGATTCCCATCTACAGTGACTTATACTCTTGTAAGTTGATTTAAATGTCTGTGAGTTTATGTTACAGTAGTATTCTGTAACGATTCGGAAAAGGAAGAGAAGAGGGAAAATACTCCTTCACTCTCGTATTGTCCGTCCTTCCGATCCCCAGAGGTTTACCTCCTTTATCCGACGTTCACAGTCTGTAAAAAAATAGAAAGAGAATTCGCCGTCCTCCTTTGTTTGATAATCACAGTCCAAAGAAGGTGGAAGAGATGTTTTAATTTTCTTCCAAAGAAAATTTTGAGATACAAGGTGGACTTAAATTGAAAGGAGTTTTGAACTCGATTGGTTACGTAAAAAGAATACGTTTACAAAAAGAATTCGATACAATTACTTGATACATGAATGGGATCTGAGACAGAAACCAAGTGAATTCTAAGTCTTGGTTATTACCGAGTTTTTGGGTCATACAAAATGAGTACCTTTACAAGAGAATTCGATACAAATACTCTGAAGCTTAAACGAACCTTTAGACAGAAAGAAGTTCTAAGTACAGTTACCAAAATACCGGACCCTACTGAGTTGAACACGGTTACCATAGAGTACGTACAACAACCACTCCCCGGACCACGGTGAGAGACTCAAAACTCTGTAAAGGAAAATCGTCGGACGGTAATCCATATATCGAAGAACGATTTTTGATCGTTGCGTCGTAAGAAAGACGGGGGAAGACTACAGATACAGTCTTCTAAAGAGATAGAGAAAATATGGAATTACTTTGAAATAATGTGTTTTCGAGACTCGCTCGTTCGGAACAGTGACCGGGTCCTAACTTAGAGAGAGGAAGTCTCCGTTTCTTAGGACCACAGAAAGTACCGAGTCGTGGTTAGAAAGTCTTTGTAGGGTTTGACTTACCTAACGGAGAGTAGGTTTTGAAGGAGGAGGACTCAAAGAAAAGGGATACTGACTGTGGTGAAGTATTACATCAACGGGGTCATTTTTTCGACCATTATTGGAGTTACAGGTAACTGTCTACTTACCTGCTTCTATACCACACACTTATGTGTGTGTGTGTGTGTTTGTGTGTGTTACCTTGTACCGAGTTGGTACTTTTTACTTTATTATGGTAAACGTCGTTGTACCTATCTGGATCGTTAATAGTATGATTCACTTCAATTCAGTCCGTCTCTTTCTGTTTATGGTGTACTATAGCAAATATACACCTGAAACTTTTTTTTTTTTTGTTGTTTACTTTAATAAATGTTTTGTCTTTATCTGGGTATCTGTACCTTTCGTTTTAATACCAATGGTTTCCCCTTCAACACCCCTCTTCCTTTTCAATCTTCGAACCCTAATTGTATATTTGTCATGATAAACCTTCCTTACTACGATTTCGACTTTGAGGTCATAAAACCGGTGGAGTACGCTTCTCAACTGAGTAACCTTTTCTGAAACTACCACCCTCCCTGACCCCCGTCCTCCTCTTCTTACTCTACCGACCTACCGTAGTGACTGAGTTACCCACACTTAGACTCAACCACTACCTGTCCCTCCGGACCACACGACGCTAAGTACCCCAGCATTTCTCAGCCTGTACTTACTCGCTGACTTGACTTGACTTACATATTTTATCTATTGGTTGTTCCTAGATGACACATCGTGTCCCTTGATGTGAGTTACAAAACATTATTGAATATTCCCTTTTCGTGTATATACATATATATACACACACACACATACACATATACATAACCTCTTCCTTTACCGTTGGGTGAGGTCATAAGAATGGACCCTTTAAGGTACCTGTCTCCTCGGACCACCCTATGTCAGGTACCTCAACGTTTCAGTCTGTGCTGAATCGTTGATTTGTTTTCTACATATATACACACACATACTTTCACTTTCACAATAAGTGAGTCAGTACAAGTTAAGATAGTAAGGTACCTGACACCGGACGGTCCGACGAGACAGGTACCTTAAGAAATCGTTCTTATAACCTCACCCATAAGGTCAGAGAAGAGGTCCCCTAGAAGGGTTGGGTCCCTAGTTTGGGTCCAGAGGATGTAACGTCCACCTAAGAAATGACAGACTCGGTGGTCCCTTTAGGGTCTTATGACTTCACCAATCGGTAAGGGAAGAGGTCCTCTAGAAGGACTATGTCCCTAGCTTGGTCCCAGAGGACGTGACTTCCGTCTAAGAAATGGTAGACTCCATGCTCCCTTCTGGGTTCACACACACACACACACACACACACACACACACACATATGTGTGTACATGGTATATGGATGTTGATTGTTGCAACATTTTGTTAATATGAAGTCTAACTTTTTTTTTTCCCTCGACCCACAGTAGGGACTGAGTAGAGCAAATGAATATGAAGATCTAGAGTGATCCAGTGGCTCAAGACGATTAAGTTGGACAATTGTAGAGAGAGACATAAGAAGACAGGTAGGTTTACAGAAAGGATGAAGTCGAGTGGTGGTTAGGAGGGGATCTAACAACATTATCGAAGGACTTTCCAGACACGGAGGTAAGAACAGAGAGAGTTGAAGAAATAAGTGTAACGTCGACCTCACTATAAAACCTTCACTATGTACTAGCGTTTTGAGGAGACGGCATATGGGAAGCAATCAAGAGACAACACGAACCCTATTTTAGATCTCCCGAATACACGTAGTGGAGAGATCCGAGTGGACGGTGGTCAGAGATGGAGAAGGAAGAAGTCGGTATATCTGAGAGAACTTCACGGAATACACGGAGTGAGAAGGATTAAAGACCCGTAAACGTGTACGACTGGAAAAACAGATGTTATCAGAAGGACAGGGGACAGTGAGATTAGGTGGAGGTGTGAACTAACGATTTCAGAGTCCGAAGTCTTGGTAGTGAAGAATAGTGTTATCGTTATTTTTATAGATAATTAGAAAAGAGTTCCTTTGTATATAACTAAACATGCATATATTTCAAAGGATCTTAAAATCCGTCCACGTTGTATGGTAAAAGATACGGACCACTAGTGTTTCGATATTGTAAAGAAACGTCAGTATCTTACCAAGAAGGTAAGATCCGTTCACTTAACCCCTAGCACCTTTGATCTCGAGAAGATTCAGTGATCCCGTAATATGGTATTTTTCTACTGATAAATGAAGTTTAATTCGAAACAGATTATAACGGATATTGTTGTAAGGAGGGAGAAGGTCCGATAGTAAATTACTGTTTTTACTGAATTATGTAATGATATACAGAAGGTAGGTCATTCAATATATTATTGAATCGGGAGGTTCATTTGGAAACTGAGAACCTTAGAATCGAATCAAAAAGACTCAGAAACGTCTAACAACAGGACGAAAGACTTACTGTAAGTTAAGACCGTAACGAAGGGGAGGTCGAGAATATTCTATTTTTAAATAGAATATTTATATAAATTATTTTACACGATAAACATAACAAGGTGTCGGTCGATACGCCTGATAGAGCCTCCGAAACTCAAATGTCATGGACTACTTCTTATAAGTTTAGTACCCGTGAATAACAATCCCGATATTTATAAAAACAAATAAACGAAAGTACTCGTTTCTGAAATCTTTGTATAACATATGTTAGTAATTTACACCTTTCGTTTAAACTAAAGAATCATCCTGATAAATTAGAAAGGTTCGCGATTCATCTTAAGAGTAGAAAATTTTTTTATTCTCATACGAACTTTCAGAGTGACAATTGAGTGACATAGAATTTTCAAAAACAAAACCCAAAACAAAAGATGGATGACGTAAGGTGTCCTTCTTTGTGTAAGATGTAATACTAGACCAATCAATCTACCCACTATCTGTCTTCTGTCCATCTATCTGGTGTGTGTGTGTGAGTGTGTTTGTGTGAGTTTTGAAGGTACTTTATTATGGGAATCAAATACACCAAGTGTGACTGTAGTACTTGAAACGGAAAGACAGGTCGGGATACGATACGATAAGATGTTATAAGACCAGTGAACGGTAATTCAACTAAGGTAATAGACGTAAACTCCATATTGTGACGTTAAACTTTTCGTGACCTAATATCAAAAACCGTCATTCTTTTGTTCCGTTCTTCTACCTAATTGAGATCAAAAAATGAAAGATCTTGTAAAAGGGTAGGAAAAAGGAAACTAAAGATCCACTGCGACCACCCCGAGTTAGAGTGACCGAAAAGAGTGATAAAGGTCGGAAGCTCGATTCGTCGATTTCAACCCGGAGTCAGTCAGTCAGTCAAGTCAGCGAGTCAGCACAGACTGAGAAACGGTGGGGGTACTTAGCGTCGTACGGTCCGGAGGGAGAGGTTGTGGTTGAGGGCCTCAACCGAGTTTGAGTACAGGTTGCTCAGTCACTACGGTGGGTCGGTAGAGTAGGAGACAGCAGGGGAAGAGGAGGACGGGGGTTAGGGAGGGTCGTAGTCAGAAAAGGTTACTCAGTTGAGAAGTGTACTCCACCGGTCTCATGACCTCAAAGTCGAAATCGTAGTAAGGAAGGTTTCTTTAGGGTCCCGACTAGAGGAAGTCTTACTTGACCGACCTAGAGGAACGTCAGGTTCCGTGAGAGTTCTCAGAAGAGGTTGTGGTGTCAAGTTTTCGTAGTTAAGAAGTCGTGAGTCGGAAGAAGTGTCAGGTTGAGAGTGTAGGTATGTACTGATGACCTTTTTGGTATCGGAACTGATCTGTCTGGAATCAGTCGTTTCATTACAGAGACGAAAACTTATACGATAGATCCAATCAGTATTGAAAAGAAGGTTCCTCATTCACAGAAAATTAAAGTACCGACGTCAGTGGTAGACGTCACTAAAACCTCGTGGGGTTTTATTTAAGACTGTGACAAAGGTGACAAAGGGGTAGATAAAGGGTACTTCACTATCCTGTCTTACGGTACTAGAAGCAAAAGACTTGCAACTCGAAATTCGGTTGAAAAAGTGAGAGGAGAAAGTGAAAGTAGTTCTCCGAAAAATCAAGGGGAAGTGAAAGACGGTATTCCCACCACAGTAGACGTATAAACTCCAATAACTATAAAGAGGGCCGTTGGAACTAAGGTCGAACACGAAGGAGGTCGGGTCACAAAAAGTACCACAAGAGACGTATCTTCAATTTATTCGTCCCACTGTTATATGTCGGAACTACATGAGGAAAAGGATAAACCTTGGTCAGACAACAAGGTACTGGTCAAGATTGACAACGAAGGACTGGACGTATATCTCAAGAGTTCTCCGTCCAATCCACCAGACCATAAGGGTAGAGAACTTCTTAAAAGGTGTCAAATAACACTAGGTGTGTCAGGTTCCGAAACCGTATCAGTTATTTCGTCTTTATTTACAAAAAGACCTTGAGAGAACGAAAAAGGTACTAGGTCGCCTACAACTGTTAAACTAGAGACCAAGGAGACGGAAAAGATTTTGGTCGAACTTGTAGTCCTTCAAGAGTCAAGTGCATGACGACTTCGGACCCAACCTCTTAAAACTCGTAATGAAATGGTCGTACACTCTACTCACGTTAACACGTCATCAAACTCGTAAGAGACCGTAACGGAAAGAAACCCTAACCTTACTTTTGACTGGAAAAGAGCAGGACACCGGTAACGACTCAAAAGGTTTAAACCACCGTTTAACTCACGTCGTGAAAGTGTCGTAGTAGAAAGTCCTAAACTTTATCGAGTTGACCTTAAGGTAGTGGAGGTGGTCGAAACAAGTATCACTACGAAAGATTCCGGGTGAACTGAAGTGTAAGGTCCTACAGACCGAGATCTACTCACTAGTGTAGTAGCACTAATAGAACCAGCACTTCTAGAAAAAATATGTCAAGAAGACACATAAGAACAGTGGAGAAGAATTATAGAAGACGAAGACAATCCAGGTATGGTAAAGACAGGAAATAGCTCGGATAGAAACGTACTTTACAAGGGAACCATAGAGAGTAAAAGAACTTCTCTAGAGATCAGAAAGGGTAAGACAAGAACAAAAGATAAAGAAACGTAACTAGCGACTTTTTCCGAAAGAATAGAGAAGAACGATAAGAAACCTTGAGACGTAAGTCTACGAATATAGAAAGGAAAGGAGGAATCAAAAAGCGGAGAGAAGAAAAGTGTCGATAAACATTCCGGAGGGGTCTGTCGGTAAAACGAAAAAACGTAAAGAAAAGGTACCCCTACCAGAACTAGGGACAGAGGACATGTTACAGTGCTTGGAGGCAGGTATCAAGTAGTCCGTAAGATAGATAGTCTATATCAGGGAATTTAGATAAGGAGTGAAGGTGACATATTAGTATTCCCTAAACTAAGTCCAGTATGGACTTACCAGATCATCAAAAGGGATGAAAGAAGTTAAATTCAGACTTAAACCATTATTCCTCAAGTACTAGACTCGGTGTCAGTCGAGGACCAGAACAAAAACAACTGACATATCTCGAAGAGGTAGAAACCGACGTTTCTTATATTAGTTAGACTAAAGCCACAACTGGTAGACTACTACAGGTACACATCTCAGAAGAGAACACAACAACCTTCTCCCACAAACGATACTGGTCACGTAAAAGAACTGTTTTGAGATAATCAGAAACGGGACAAAGTAAGGCGTAAGGTTCCGGTTTAAACGGACAATGAGGTCCACAATGAACTGAAGGATGAAAACGTAAGGTCAGGGGATATTACTTTTCCTGTAGAAAACCACCACAATCAAGATTTTCCAGAACATTCAGAAGTATCTTGGTAAGTTGAAGTCCAAAAAGTCGCAATGACCAACCCCGTATCTGAACCTAATGACACTGTGACTCACGAAACGGAACCTTTGCTTGTCTCTAGTAAGACAGCAAAAATTCTAACGTAGGCTCATGTCGTAAAGTCTGAGAAAACAACTGGTAACTACCGATGAGGTAAAGAAGACTCTCTAAGGACGGGCGTCATCATCTATATTACCAGTAGACTCAATTTAAGTGGGTAAGGTCAGGTAAAATCAAGTGACTAAGGATCTTACAGCTACAAGTGAGAACGGTAGAGGACAAACTGGTGAAGGTTAAACGGAACTAAGTACCTGGACTATAAGGTCCAAGGATACGTCATAACGAGAAATGTCGTAGTCTGGAATGAAGATAGTGGTCACTGTAGGTGTCGACCCATAACAAAAACGAAACCGAGGTAGGAAAGTAAGAAAGACCTCAATAAAGAGGTGACTAGAGGTCATCGCACAACCCGTGGATGACTGGACCCCTCAAGGAGAAAGTCATAGGATTGTAAAACGGAAAAGTATGACAAGTACCCCAAGAGTTCGTTCTTATGACTGCACCAAACGGTAAGGGAAGAGGTCACCTGGTGTAAGACAGTCTGGAGAGGTGGTACTGGACGGGCAGAACCCAACGGGGTGTCCGTACCGAATCAAAGTAACTCAATCTGTTCCGACACCAGGATCTCACTAATCTAACTGATCAAAAGACACTCATACCAAAGTCACACAGACGGGAGACTAGGGGAGAACGTTGTGAATGGTAGAATGAACCCAAAGAGAATGGAACTTACACACCATAGAGAAGTGTCGACGAGGTCGTTTCCCGTCGACGACGAGGAATGGAACCTACTTCCCATAGAGGAGTCGCGACGGAAAGGACTGGAAGTTACACCCTATCGAGGAGATCCGGGAGGACGCGGGCGTGTCGGTCGTGAGGAAGGAGGACCCGTGTCATTAGGGAGGTCCACTTGTTCTTACTAATTGGGTTCCGTGTGACTAGTTTTGAAGAGGCGACCTTACTCACGTCTCTTACAGGAGAAAGACAACCTAAACGGTTCAACATCCTACACCCACACCCGTCAAACGTCGTGAGAAGTAGAACGACCTCTTTTGGACTCACTTATTACTTCGGTTCGAGGTGGTTGTCTCCCGTTCTCCGTCTCTCTCGGGACCCTCGTCACAGACTTGACGACCTAGTTCTACATTCCTTAAGATCAAAATAGAACATAAAGAGTCCGTATCCACTTCACTTCACTTCACTTCACCGAGTCAGCACAGACTGAGAAACGTTGAGGTACTTGACATCGAATGTTCCGAGGAGACAGGTACCTTAAAAGGTCCGTTCTCATGATCTCACCCAACGGTAAAGGAAGAGGTCCCCTAGAAGGGCTGGGTCCCTAGTTTGGGCCCAGAGGGAGTAACATCCGTCTGGAAATGGTAGACTCGGTACTCCTTCTTCTATCATGTTAAAAGAAATAGAACTTCGATAAAACCTAACGTAAAAGAATGGGTAGTTCACCTTCACAAGACTGTTTTCCATTTGGTCTACCTGTGTTTCCTGAACTATAAACATCACACTCACATTTCTAAAACACGTACGACACAGATGTACCTTTGATAATTATCTCCGATAAAAGATGGAGGGAAGTATGTAGGACCCTCTTCACCCAACAAGTCACCGAATAAACCGTCCTATTAGATAAAATTCTCATAAGATTCATAATTAAGTATACAGAAAAGGACGGTGGTAAAGAAATGGGGATAGAAAAGAGGGTAAGTCAATCGAACCGAAAGGAATATGTAAAGGAGTCTTTTCCGTTCCGTGTCGTCTTTATACTTCAAGATCGAAAATTAAAAGTTAAAGGAACCGAAGTCCTCTCGTACTTCCTCCACACTCCTTATTCTATTTTTCGAATGATTGACATTCTGGTCATTCCTTATGGGTCCGCCTCCCATCGTTCTTTTCTCCTCCCGTACTCACCCTCTTTAAACCCTCTCTGGGATCCTTTTAAGTGGGTCAAAACGAGGTCGTAGACCAGGGTGTTCGTCCCAAGTGGACCCTCTGAAGGACCGAGGTAAAACCACTCCTACTACGCAAGGGACACGACTCCTCAACACAATCAGTAAGAACTGATTACTCTATCGTAATCTCTGTGTCTACATATCTTGTCAGAAAACCTGAGACACCCTCTCCCTCTCCCACCCTACTAAACCCTCTTACCGTAACTTTGTACATGTTGTAGTATATACTTTTCTTAGCGGTCAGATCCAAACTACGTCCTATATCCTACGAACCCCGACCACGTGACCCTACTGGGTCTCCCTACCATACCCTTCCCTCGACCCTCCCCCCAAGTCCTAACCCTTGTGTACATGTGGGCACCACCTAAGTACAACTATATACCGTTTTGGTTACGTTATAACATTTCATTAATTGGAGGTTAATTTTATGTATTTAAATTTAATTTTTTGTTTCTTACTGATTGTTTTGTCTCCGAGACACTCGTAGAGGGAAGGTGACGATAGTGGTGCACCAGACGACTCATAGACGATCTTTCTGACGGAGAAATCCAAGGGTACATAGGTAGAGTAATTAGTACCCATCTGTTGGGGTTGATCCTGTGCGTTTTTGGGAGAAGTTCACCTCACACTCCCCGAACGACGTATCTCTCGATAGTCTCCTCTTTCTCTTTGAGTGACATAGACTTGAATCTACTTCGTTTAATGACGGTCGGACTTTAGAGAGGTCTCAATCCGTCATTATTTTTGTTTAGGTCTAGTGGTTTTTCGTGTACTTTTATACGACTTGTAGTATCAATAATCTCTTTACATCTAGTTTTGATGTTACTACATAGTGGAGTGTGACATGTCTTACCAGTAGTAGTCTTTTTGTCTCACATTGGTTACGACCTCTGCCCCACACCTCTTCTCCCTTGGGAGGATATGACAATCACCCTTTCATCAAACCATGTCGGTGATATCTCTTGTCATTCCTCCAAGGATATTTGTTTTTTATCTTTATGGTGTACTAGATCACTAGGGTAAAGAAAGTAAATAGGTCTCTTTTGATTAAACTTTTCTATATACGAGGGGCTATAGGTGGCGTCACGATAAATGTTATCGATCCTGTACCTTCGTTGGATTTACAGGTAGTTGTCCACTCTCCTATTTCTACACCACGAGTACATATGTCCCTTATAGCACTCACACTCGCTTTCAGCGAGTCAGCACAGGCTGAGAAACGCTGGAGTATCTGATGTGTCAAGTACCTTAAGAGGTCCGGTGTTATGACCTCACCCATCGGAAAGGGAAGAGGTCCCTTAGAAGGGTTTGATTTCTAGCTTGGGTCCAGAGGGTGTAACGTCCGTCTAAGAAAGGGTCGACTCGGTGTTCCCTTCGGGTTCCCTTATAATGAGTCGGTATTTTTATTACTTTATTACGGTAAACGTCGTTACCTTCCTGAGTCTCTAATAGTATAATTCATTCTGTCTCCTTCTACTTATAGTATTATAGTGAAGATACACCTTAGATTTTTTTTTACTACATTAACTTGAATAAATGTTTTGTCATTATCTGAGTGTCTACATCTTTTGTTTGAATACCAATGGTTTTCCCTTTTTATTCCCCTCCTTATTTAATCCTCAAACCCTCATTGTACATATGTGGTGATATATCAATTGTTCCTGGATGATATATCGTGTCTCTTAAGTTATGTTATAAGACACTATTGGATATATTCTTTTCTTAGACTTTTTCTTACCTATATACATAGTGACTTATTGTTGACTTTAATTGTGTAACATTTAACTGACATATGAAGTTATATTTTATTTTGAATACAATTTTAGTAATGGTACTGGTGGTGTGTCAATTTAGATATCACACACACATATATACATATATATCACAACTTCTCCCTAAGTTCGTTAGACGTCAAGTATAAAATATATAAAAAGAAAGTACCCAAAATTTGTCTCCCATTGTCACGATCCGTGACCATTGTGTCCCGACTGATGATGTACTAGGGTTGCGACTACAACGAATATCACATCCCTCACCACCCATGTCTTTACATACACAGACTAGGGTAAGTTTCTTGGCTACCTTACTCCCCAGACAGACTCACCGGAGGGTTCTGGAGAAGGGAAGAAAGTGAACTGTTAAGGATTAAAAAACCAGTTTTTGATGGACCGTAACAGTGTTAAAAGTAAAGTCAAATCGGTATTTGTAAGTCTGACACATTAAGTTACTTCCTCAAAAGGATATTATAAAGGACTCCCCATTTTAGACCGTAATTAATGTCAAATTTTGTAGGTCTCATTTGCTACGCGTTTTCTTGGAGACTATCTAGTCAAAGACGTGAACATAACTATTTCAGACTACCGTCACTCCCCCGGTAAAAGGTGGGTGAAGGTAGGGGTACGAAAGGTGCCCCAGACCGACGATTAGTGGTGGAACGCTTGTCCTACCGGAAGAAGTCATGTTAAAGGTGAGGTCACGACATAGTTAAAAAAGGAAAAGTATCTTTATCGGACGGGAAGGATAAAGGAGAGAAGGAGGGGTTTGGGGAAATCATTAACTCCGAGTGGGTCTCGGGCCGTGGGAACCCGTCGGGAACTAATTCTCCGGTGACTCACCGGAGTAGGGTACAGTCTAGCACCAGAGACGTCCAGTCGAGGTGCGGCAATTCACCACGAACTTTCTCTGCCGAATTCATGGACCGAAACACCACCCAAAAAGAGGGGGATGACGAAGAAGAGTACTCGGAAAGATTTCTTTATGTAAAACTCGATTCTCGGAGAAGGTCCCATCTCTCATATAGACATCCAAAGTTCCTTAATTTTTGGTCCGGTGGGGGGGGGTGGGGTGGGGTAGGTAGTCCTATCAATTCTACTTCGGTTCGTCGAGAGTACCTTCTCCTCCGACGGAGACCATTCCTTTATTTGGTCCTCTCTTCTTAAAAGGTCTTTACCATCCGTATACAAAAACTTTTCTACACCGTAAGGTCTCTGTGTGTAAACTTCGTCTTACAAGATTGACCCACCGACACTATGTCTTTTTCAATCGTTCACTTGATTTGTGTAGAATTCTTGTCCGTTTCGTGAAGGAGCTTGTCACAAAAAAGATGTAAAGGAAGTAAGACCTCTGAATATTTTCCATAAAACTACCTAGTCTTCGGAAAATACTTGGAGATTGGGTCTAAATCTTTTTGACATTAGTGACGTACGACCGTAAAGTATTATTCGTGTAGAGTGGGGAGATCCGAGGGTCGGGGGTCTACTTGAGGTTTCTTATGTTTGGTTTTTAGTTCTTGATGTACGTGATTTTTAATACTGGTTTCAAATTGTATTGGGACGGTGTAAACCCGTTTCTAATAGAACAACCTAATCCCTAATCTATAAGTTGACTTCACGGTAACAACTAATTAAGTATCTTTGTGAGTTACACACGAATTCTATTATTCTCATTTTAATAAGTACGAGAAGTGTATATACCGTCCTTGAAGTAGTGAAACTATACAAGGTTCTAACTGTTATCTCTCTTTAAAGTCTACCATTCCTGACCGACGACCTGACCGATACAGGGAACCGACTCCTAAAAAGGTGTAATTACATCTATCAAATGCTGATAAAACAAAAAAAAAATCTAATGAAGGTCGTTCTTTCCAAATGGAGACTGATTCCGAGTCAAAGATTAAAGAACAAGACCTTATAAAAAGGGTCATACTACCTGTGTACCCTTTAAAAGGAGGAGATCTCCTTTTGTATAGAGACTTGTCATTCTGTACCAGAATGAAATAGAGGTATTCCATAGTATAATCTTGTGGTATTAGACTATAGTCTGTTCTATCTCACACACCAGAAAAGGAATGTAATAGTGGACATTAACTAGTGGATATTCTTTATCTTAATATTAAGTGTGTTCACATAAGGTAAGTGTACATCAACGAATAATTTAAGAGAGTTGTATGACCGGTCAATTAGTACGAGTACAGGGAAGGGATGAGTTTTATAAGATCATTGAGGGGAATTTGATGTTCTATTTCAGAAGTCAAACTGTAAGTCGTAGGAAGTTCTTCATCTTACTCTTTATTTCCTTCAACTTGTCGGGAGGTTACAAAGTAAACGCCGGTTAAGAGAAGATCCAAACCGGTTAGGGACCCAGACCTTCTAGTGAACCTCATCCTTTACCGTAAGATGAGGTCATAAGAATGGATCTTTTAAGGTACCTGTCTCTTCGGACCGTCCGATGTCAGGTACCCCAGGGTTTCTCAGTCTGTGTTGACTCGGACGTGTGTCGTGTTCGGTGTACCGTCCGGCCTAGAACCAAGGGATAGGTCCCTATCTTAGGTACGGGGACGCGACCTTCACGTGTCAGGATTGGTCACCTGGAGGTACGTTAGTACCGGTCAAGAGAAGATCTGCCATCAGAAAAAGTTCACGTGCTAACGTAAGATTAGGACGAAGACGATAAAAGGTAGGAACCCTGAGTCTTTTTGTTGAGTCACAAAGACACGTCCTTTGACCCAAAGTCTTCGTAATTGACCTACTTTTTGCTATCTCTACCCCACCCTTGGGTCAGACTAAGGTCTCGACTCGAGGATACTCAAATGTACCCAGACCAGTGACTACGAAGGTCACTTTCCCGGTATCACTTTCGAGTCATGTTAAGTAACTAATATTCAGGTGGGTGTACCGGTATCTCGACCGTTGTGGAGACCATTAATCGTAAAGTATATAGAACTTAACTACTAATTTAAATTACTGAAGGTGAAGAGTCTACTCCTTTAACTTTGAGTCCCTGTGATTTACCGGAAGTCTCAAGATCCTCCTCTTTCACCGTTTCAGTCCTAATCTTAGGTTCAGAAAACTGAGAATAAGACCACAAGAAAGACACGGTGAACGATTGGGATATAAATTTTAAATCTCAATCCATCTCGGGTCCCTGTCTCCTCGGATGACCCGACGGCAGATACCCCAGTGTGTCTCTACCTGTGCTGATTTCACTGAATCGTCGTCGTCGTCGTCTACATATTAACTTTTATTTTCTTATTTATAAATTCGAAAGAATCTCTTCTCCAAGAACCCCCTTAAAAGTGGAATAAGGCAGTGACCATCCTAACTGTTTTATCGATAGTAAAATTTTCATTGGGTACTAACATGAAGATTTAGTCTTAAAATTTCATTTTAGATACGAAGGGACATCCACTCATTTTGGTCTAAAATCGTCCATGCGAATCACCACTACCTTTGTATAAATACTATTTATCTTTCCTTTAGATAAAAATAACTGAGTTAGGAATCCTATAGTCTTCCTTTCATGTACACACACCAATACAGAATAAGAGGATTGGTAAAGAAGGGAAGTTTCGAGTCCAGTAGGATAAACTTTTATAAACCCCCTTGTCCTGTCTAAGATCGTAAATGTCTAAAGAATCGGAAACTGTACTTATCTTATTTCCGTGTTGGATTTTTTCAGTTTACACCGGAACCTTTTTTGTTTACATAAACAATCCAAAAGACAAGTGAGAAGAAAAATCTTTTATAATAGGTAGATTGTAACTTTCACTTATATCGAAATTCGATTTTTTTTCTTTCTTTTCTTACAAGGTGAGGGATCTCAACTTTGTCGGATAATTTTCGAACTCTTATTTTGAAGGAAGGGATAGGTACAAAAAGAAAAGATAATTCGTTTATAACTAAAGGGGAGGGGGCGAAAATTATGTCCTCCGGTTTACTGGTACCTGCCGGGAAGACCAGACAAGGGAAGAAACACACGACTCCTGACTGTTCCGACACAAATACTGACGGGTGACGAACCCGTCGGCTGTCCCCCTCGAGTGACGTATAAACCTACTTCCATTTTTTCTAAACTAAGTTTTACTAGAAGTCAAAATAAAAAAATATGAAAGTCACGTTTTCATTTCTGATGACAAGAGTGTGTGTTTCCAAAACGTTTGTAAAAGTCTTTGTTTCACTCTGTTTAGTGACCAGTCACTTCCCCGTAATCCTCTCGGTCATAAATGTGTACTTCATCCCTAACTCCCTCCATGGCTTTCTAAACCCAGGGACTTCCTAAAGCCCAGTAACTAGTTATTGCGAACTTAAAAGAACCGATATTACTGATGTAAATAACCTATTAAATAGTAGAAGAATGAAACACAAGTAACTTTGTCTCACTCATCAATCTTTTACAAGATTAAAGCGAAAAGGGGGCAACGAGGATCGTGTAGTGAACCAGAATCGGAACGGAGTATTTCTTATCGCCTTTCCCTACCACCCAAGAGTGTCTGTCAAAGAGTATGCTTGTTTGAAGAACCACAGACTTACCGTATACTTTTATTTCTGTAAACCGTATGTTTTAAACTCCCGTTGAGATGTAACATTTTACTTTCTTTTTTTGGCCTCGTCACAATCCTAAATTTCATCAAGAATGGATAACTCTAAGTCTAAGTGAAATTTACATATTTTTAAGGATTTTTATTTTTATATGTATGTGTATAGGTTGATGACATACTAACCTTACAAAGTTACTAGTTCGAATTTGAACCTTCGTCTAATGTTTCTTCAACGAGCTTGTGGTCTGTTTACGACTCTTCTTGTTCAAGAAATTTTAGTAAACGGAGACTTCTGTCTACCTCTTCCAGTCTTCATTCGTCGAGAGTAATCTTCTTTATTCATCGTTCGGGAGATTTTTAATATCCTATATAGTAGTTCTTTGTAGTTTTCAGTGTCCCTGAATGACTCTATGAATGTATTAACAATAACGACTGAAAACTAGTCTGACCATTTATTACAAAAGAAATCTTAATCATTTCGAAATAAAACTAAATGGTTCTGAAGTCTTTCTCACTACCGGAACAAGTAATAAGTTGTTTTTGGTGTTCATTTTTTACATGCAGAATCTTTACATGAAACAAAAGAGAAAGACCTCGGGTTTGTTGAAGATCGATTTTCTGTATAAAACTAATTCTATTATAAAAAGGGATTAGTTATAAAGAATGGAGACCCAATAATGAAGGAACTTCCGAAGAGATGGAAAAAAAGAAAGATTTAATCGGGTACATCAAATACTCTTTAGTAGTCGGGACGGTATATGACGGCAAATGTAATTTAGAAAGGGAATTATAAATGACGACCCACTGTGCCGAACAGAGATAGGAAATACCAAACCGTAGTTTAGGACTTTACACACAAAATATAAATTAACCTTACCCCTATCCTCCCGTCCTCGTCTTAATTGGTAATTACTTTATTCTGAGGAGAGCTGGTTGTAAGTGGTCAAAGGTTCAACCAACCATTTTTACGGACTGCCAAGGACCAAAACCTCGGTAAAAGTCCCACTACACGAACGAAACAAGTACACGGATCTTAGTTCATGATAGTCTAGACACGGTTTAACGATTTTTTCATCCACGAATGAGACCTAAAGACAGGGACAGGGTAACGTCTGACCACTGTCACCAAACCCCTGGTCACGACCAGACACGTGGTGTGAAACTCTCGTGACCTGACTTACATTCTTCCCTTTACCCTGAACGGGAGGGAAACTATAACAGTCGGGGGAAGATGGGAGGCAACGGGAAACAAGATGGTTTGTGAGTTACCGACTGGTAAAGATGGGGGAAGGGTGGGGTTGTACACGTGTACGCATGTATGTGTCTGTGTTTGTTCACCAAGTTCCAGATTTTAGTTCCGATTATAATACACAACGGCACTGTGGACCATGTGAACTTCGTGGAATCTACCGAAGTGGTTCCGAGGGGTCGGGTGAGACGAAGGTACCTATGTCATTGGAGGATTTTTTGAGAGGCACAGTTTCCTGTTCGAGACAAGGACGAATAAGAAAACACCACCCAAAATGAAGAGACTGACACGTACCTTAATAAGTTTGATTGGTTAGTGTACGAGGGTACCCTTGGTCGCTGTGGAGTAGGAGAACTAAGATGATTGTAGTGGAAAGTGTCGACAGAACAAAACAAAAGTCATGTCTCACTCTAAATAAACGATTAATAGGGTCACACGGAGACAAGTACGGGGTCAAGTGGAAGATCCAACAGGTGTGACAGGGACTCGTGTTTAGGGTTCACTGTGACACGTCTCACACTACAGCAAACGAACACTCAAATACATTGTTTGACTAGAGTAGACAGGTCACAACCATAGTACCCGAGTTGGTTGGAGGGTCAGGATTCTGACCCCTAGGGAGGAAGTGGTCACTCCACTTATCCTCCTTTAGTTTTGTATGTGTTTGGGACACATGTGCATGCGTGGGTATGTCTCGAAGACTCTTCCTTCTTCAAATGAGGTTCGTCTTAAAAAATCCTATTACGGAAGTTAATATCAGGACAGGGACATGCTAACAAGATTTGATCCCAAACGTGAAATTTTACTCCTCCTTTCTTAATCTTTCTCCTTCTACACCTATGGGTCCAGACCTGAGGTTTCTAGATTCTACTTTTGTTTATCGTGGTCTTTGAGGGACCGAAATTTTTTCCACATAGGGAAGGGTAAGGAAGGTACTGTAGTAACACACCAGGTTGTACCATAACCTACATAAAAACATTTTACAACATACATATAAAAATTTCCCCCTCGTAGAATTGTACTACCGATCCATGGTTGATGACTGAGTAAGGTGGTACAACCGGGTGACTTCATGGGTATCCTAGTTCGGTTTGTTATTTTCTTCATTGTAACGTTAACGTATCTGAGTTCCTTACCGATCACAGAACCGTCTGTCTCTCCGATCCTACTAAAACCATTCTCTTCAGTCTGTTACGAGGGGACAGGGAGGGTAACAGAAACCGAAATAAACGAGAGGTACATAGACTAATTCACAAATTTTAAAACCGTTTTATACATATTATATTTTATTTGGTAGAATTGGTAGAAAGTTTCCTCATACATAACCCATGTAATTCAAATCAAGTCAAGTCAGCGAGTCAGCATAGGTTGAGAAACACTGGGGTACTTAGCGTCGTGTGGTCCGGAGGGACAAGTAGTGGTAGAGGGCCTCAAGTAAGTTTGAGTACGGGTAGCTCAGTCACTACGGTAGGTCGGTAGAGTAGGAGACAGTAGGGGAAGAGGAAGACGGGGGTTAGGGAGGGTCGTAGTCTCAAAAAAGGTTACTTAGTTGAGAAGTGTACTCTACCGGTTTCATAACCTCAAAGTCGGAGTCGTAGTCAGGAAGGTCACTTGTGGGTCCTGACTAGAAATCTTACCTGACCAACCTAGAGGAACGTCAGGTTCCCTGAGAGTTCTCGGAAGAGGTTGTGGTGTGAAGTTTTCGTAGTTAAGAAGCCGTGAGTCGAAAGAAGTGTCAGGTTGAGAGTGTAGGTATGTACTGGTGTCCTTTTTGGTATCGGAACTGATCTGTCTGGAAACAACCGTTTCATTACAGAGACGAAAACTTATACGATAGATCCAACCAGTATTGAAAGGAAGGTTCCTCATTCGTAGAAAATTAAAGTACCGACGTCAGTGGTAGACGTCACTAAAACCTCCGGTTTTTTTACTTCAGACTGTGACAAAGGTGACAAAGGGGTAGATAAAGGGTACTTGACTACCCTGGCCTACGGTACTAGAAGCAAAAGACTTACAACTCGAAATTCGGTTGAAAAAGTGAGAGGAGAAAGTGAAAGTAGTTCTCCGAAAAATCAAGGAGAAGTGAAAGACGGTTTTCCCACTACAGTAGACGGATAGACTCTAATAACTATAAAGAGGGTCGTTGGAACTAAGGTCGAACACGAAGAAGGACGGGTCGCAAAGAGTACTACATGAGACGTATCTTCAATTTATTCGTCCCACTGTTAGATATCGAAACTGTATGAGGAAAAAGATAAACCTTGGTCAAACAACAAGGTACAGGTCAAGATTGACAACGAAGGACTGGACGTATGTCTAAAGAGTCCTCTATCCATTCGACCAGACCATAAGAGTAAAGAAAGTCTTAAAAGGTGTCAAATAACACTAGGAGTGTCAGTTTCCGAAACCGTATCAGTTATTTCGTCTTTATCTACAAAAAGACCTTGAGAGAACGAAAAAGGTACTAGGTCGCCTACAACCGTTAAACTAGAGACCAAGGAGACGGAAAACATTTTGGTCGAACTTGTAGACCTTCAAGAGTCAAGTGCATGACGACTTCGGACCCAACCTCTTAAAACTCGTAATGAAATGATCGCACACTCTACTCACGTTAACACACCATCAAACTTGTAAGAAACCATAATGGAAAGAAACCCTAACCTTACTTTTGACTGGAAAAGGGTAGAACACCGGTGACGACTCCAAAGGTTTAAACGACTGTATAACTCACGTCGTGAAAGTATCGTAGTATCAGGAAACATTTACCCCGGTGATTACAACCCATGTAAGAGAGAGCATTTAATACAAGACTATTTGTGTCATGTCTGAAAACTTCTACCTAAAATTAATAAATTAACGGACTTTTTTATTATAAGAAGAAAGAGTGGGATTACACCCCTATCACTATGATGGTTATATTATCAGTACTCCTAATGTTATCTATTACATATATATCATAAATCGTCTCAATACCAAATCGTTCACAAGGTATTTACCATCGATGTAATTAAGACGTTGTAAAAGGTTTATATTATAAAGTTTCTTAGTACAGGGTAACAACAATATTTACATAGTTAAAATGAGTTTTCTTAAATGTCTAAATCCCGTTAGTTTTATGTTCTGTCTCAAAGGACACTTAGACTTTTTATAAAGATCAATAAGAACTCCTTATTTTACTGTTATGATCGTTTTTCTTAAAACTTATCTCCTCGTGACAACTTCATAAGAGGATTGCTTATAATGTTACATATTGTTTCGATGTTATTGACTTTGTCACACGTTTACGTCTAATTACCTTATTTCTCGGGTTTTGTTCAAGATGAGTGATAAACGGGGTTTGTTTTTCTTTGTTTTGTGTGGACGTTCCACTTTCTAATTAATAGGTTGTATACCACAAGTCTTACAATCTACAAACTTTTTTTTTTTTTTCTGGAGAATGGAGTATAGACTGTGTGACTTTATTTGACGTTTACCTCAATTCAGAAATTTACAAACTTTTATGTTTTATATCATGTCCACTTATACATATTGATACGAATCATACCTCTTTCTGAAAGACTAAAATTTACGTTTCTTTTTTATTTCTCTTCACTTTTGAAACTATCTTTAACACACGTAGTTTTCAGGAAATTTTCCAATGTGGTGATATTTACTTTGTTTATTGGTAGTTCCTGGATGGCATATCGTGTCCCTTCAGATGAGTTATGAGAGATTATTGGATATTCCCCGTTCTTACACTTTTTCTTATATATATACATATACATATTGACTTAGTGAAACGACATGGAGACTTTGATTGTGTTGTAACATTAGTTGATATGAGATTATATTTTTTATTTTACTCTCGTTATTTATAAAAAATTTTGGGAAATTTTTCTTTATTTAGTATTCCATGAGTAGAATTTATATATATATGTATATATTTATGTATATGTGTGTATAAAAGAACCTCATATAACTGAATATTATAACATAATGAAAGACGATATCTCGTGTCACTTAGTCAATATGTATGTGAATATAGGTGAGAGAAAATATGTAAAAAGGGACACGATATGTCATCCAGGAATAATCAATTTCACAGATAGAAATTTCTAGTGTATTTAAGTATCGTTTGGTATAGGTCCTCTTTCCCCCTTTTCTGTCAAATGTTTTCACTTCGACTTTAACGGTTATTTATATACTTCTTTACGTTGTATAAAACATAAGTTTCTTTAAAACCTCATTTCATTTTTATCTTTTGTATAAAACGAACTCTTTATTATTCCGACTAAAAATTGTACAATTACAGGTTACGATTTCTCTTAGATCCCTTTGACAGAACCTTTACCCTTACTCGTAATTTATAACGTGTCTGAAACAGGGATGGACGTCCTCTTTCCGGGACTTCACGTAAAGTCCACTTCCTCACTCCCTCACGTTTCCAAAACGTAAGTCACTCACACTACAGTGTCGTTCCATGTCCCACCATCAGTTCTTGTTACTGTCCGGTCTACGAGGAGTGACAGTCTCAGAACTGCGACTCCTACTGATCTAGACACAATATTTTGTGTAAAGAAATAGCGTCTGTACGCTCAGTCAGTTATTTAAGAACAGAATGTGATATTAATATATATTTGGGACAGGTATACTTTTTACAGACCTCCATGATTTTTTTCACTAATAAAAAAGTAGGACCTACTCCAGTGTTCCCTAATAAAAAAGACAATAAAAGGGGGTTATCTCCGTTAAGAGAAACAGTTCACAGGACGTGTTATGATCCAAATTAGTCTACGATTTTATCTGAAATATCAGTACTGTTATTTTCGTTACTGAGAGGAGTGTCTTTATGTGTGGAAAAACTGATATTGTACATCAGTTTCGAAAATCTTTTGAGAACATATAGTGTTAAATATGTAAATGGTGGTCAACGCAATCCTTATTTTACATCATAGAGTACAGAAAACTTTAGTTAAAATTCTAGTAACCTCGTTAAAACATAGTAGAATTTTATTTTTAGTGTTTGAAGAAGACAAGGTTCTGACTATTACCGTAATTTTGTCGACATCTTAATGTCTGTACGGTTGGTAACATTGGTGACAAAAGGATAAAAGTACTGGATTCACACTCAAACGGGGTCAACGAAACATAACCACCTACGTAAAAGGACGGAGGGACGTACCTACATGGATACGCATATCGTTTAGACTTGTTAAATCCTAAACATATCGAGATAAAAAAATTCACGGACAATTCATGTACTTTTGAGGAAATGTGACAGAAGCGTCTTCAGCTAGTCTGCTTAGAACTAAAGTCATTGTTTGTTGAATTCTGCTTACGCCGACCTTTTCCGGATGTAAATAGTTTCTGTGACCGAAGGAGGATATAGCTTCCGACTTATAAAGACCCAGTGAGGACACCAACACAACATGGACTTGGTCTAAAAGGGTTAATTTGGTTTCTAAAGAGTACTCTTTCATATGTTCAAAACACAAATAAAACGTATCTGTATTTCGAGTCATAAAAGTACTATTACCCGTGACTTTTTTACGTCATTTTCGTATCCAACCTACATATATAGACTCTTTTTTATATCGAATCTTGTATGATGAAAATCTATAGAAAAAGTTCGAGACACCAAGTCGAGTGATACAAATAGTATTCGTACACCTGTTTCATTCTCCAATAAACACTTCCCAGAACATTACATAAAATCATAAATACACGAAACGAAGGAACTACTTCCACTATAAATGATTGACAATCATGATTCCGATTCTTTAAGGGTTATATAGGATTGAACTTCGTATAGTGATCCCAGGTGTATTTGTCATTATGTTTTTGAAGAAACTTCACTGTACAACGGGGTCTGAACGTTCTAAGTTACAACTGGTTCAAATTCCATATTGAAAAGATCTCTTTCCATATTAACGTTCTGTTAGTCTTGGATAGGTACCTCTTCTTCGGAACCGATAGGTAAAACACGAGGTAACAGTTATATAAGGGGGTCTGTCTTTGTCTACTCTACTTTGTTGCATTGGACCCATAATTTATAAACTAAACGACTAAGTAGATGAATTGTAGGTACAAATAGTCTATTGAGAGAATAAAAATGCATAGAGGAGTAAATCCAAGAAAATATCCCGAAAGGAACCAGTACAACTCGGCTTAAAACCGGGTATACTGGAGACAAAGATTAATATTTAGTTATTTGACCATCTAGACCACAGTCTTGATTCAAACGTTTGTAAAACCAAAACGGTTTGTCAAAGGAAACAGTTTGTCACGTCCCGAAATAGTGACTGTCCCAACAGATTAAGTCATGAAGAACTTTCTAAGACAGGATTAGATCAATCGAACAAAGTAGAGTCGAGTTGGAACAGGGATAAGTTTAAAAGTGTACTGTGTTTCACTGTTTCGTTTGCTTATATTAGTTAAAAGAAGAAATAATAGAGGGGTCGTAGGTAATGAGTAAGTAAGTTGTAAATCATCGTTACTCGATGAACAGGTAGAGATACGTTACACGACGGGTTCAGGTGTAACTGAGACTGTGTCACTTCGATATAGATAGTCTCCCAAAAATTAGGTAGACTCAGTCAAACCAGTACGTGTTGACAATCCAAGAAAAAACTTCTATAACCATCGGTGATTTTAAACTAATTGAGATAGTTGATTGAGACTAGTCAAGTCAAGTCAAGTCAAGTCAGCGAGTCAGTGCAGACTGAGAAACGTTGGGGTACTTAACGTCGTGCGGTCCGGAGGGACAGGTAGTGGTAGAGGGTCTCAAGTGAGTCTGAGTTCAGGTAGCTCACGCACTACGGTAGGTCGGTAGAGTAGGAGCCAGCAGGGGAAGAGGAGGACGGGGGTTAGGGAGGGTCGTAGTCTGAGAAAAGGTTACTCGGTTGAGAAGAGTACTCCACCGGTTTCATGACCTCGAAGTCGAAATCGTAGTAAGGAAGGTTTCTTTAGGGTCCCAACTAGAGGAAGTCTTACATGACCAACCTAGAGGAACGTCAGGTACCCTGAGAGTTCTCAGAAGAGGTTGTGGTGTGAAGTTTTCGTAGTTGAGAAGCCGTGAGTGGGAAGAAGTGTTAGGTTGAGAGTGTAGGTATGTACTGATGACCTTTTTGGTATCGGAACTAATCTTCCTGAAAACAACCGTTTCATTACAGAGACGAAAACTTATATTATAGATCTAACTAGTATTGAAAGGAACGTTCCTCATTCGTAGAAAATTAAAGTGCCGACGTCAGTGGTAGACGTCACTAAAACCTCGGGGGTTTTTATTTCAGACTGTAACAAAGGTGACAAAGGGGTAGATAAAGGGTACTTCACTACCCTGGTCTACGGTACTAGAAGCAAAAGACTTACAACTCGAAATTCGGTTGAAAAAGTGAGAGGAGAAAGTGAAAGTAGTTCTCCGAAAAATCAAGGAGAAGTGAAAGACGGCATTCCCACCACAGTAGACGTATAGACTCTAATAACTATAAAGAGGGCCGTTAGAACTAAGGTCGAACACAAAGAAGGTTGGGTTGGAAAGAGTACTACATGAGACGTATCTTCAATTTATTCGTCCCACTGTTATATGTCGGAACTGTATGAGGAAAAGGATAAACCTTGGTCAGACAACAAGGTACAGGTCGAGATTGACAACGAAGAACTGGACGTATGTCTAAAGAGTTCTCCGTCCAATCCACCAGACCATAAGGGTAAAGAAAGTCTTAATAGGTGTCAAATAACACTAGGTGTGTCAGTTTCCGAAACCGTATCTGTTATTTCGTCTTTATCTTCACAAAGACCTTAGAGAACGAAAAAGGTACTAGGTCGCCTACAACCGTTAAAATAGAGACCAAAGAGACGGAAAAGATTTTGGTCGAACTTGTAGTCCTTCAAGCGCCAAGTACATAACGACTACGGACCGAACCTCTTAAAACTCGTAATGAAATGGTCGTACACTCTACTCACGTTAACACGTCATCAAACTCGTAAGAAACCGTAACGGAAAGAAACCTTAACCTTACTTTTGACTGGAAAAGGTCAGGACACCGGTGACGACTCAAAAGGTTTAAACGACCGTATAACTGACGTCGTCAAAGTGTCGTAGTAGAAAGTCCTAAACTTTGTCGAGGTGACCTTAAGGTAATGGAGGTGATCGAAATAAGTATCACTACGAAAGATTCCGGGTGAACTGAAGTGTAAGGTTCTACAGACCGAGATCTAATCACTAGTGTAGTAGTACTAATAGACCCAGCACTTCTAGAAAGAACATGTCAAGAAGGCACATAAGAACGGACTATCAATTGATTAAGAGGTGTCAGACCAAAATTACTTTCGTTGTCGAGTCTTGTTTAAGACGGTATACATGTTTACAACCTATTTGTAAAAATCGTTCGTCTGTGTATTTAGTAGTACGTTAAGTCAGACGTTCAAGGCACCCGTGAATCGGGACGATAAATTCACTAGTCACTTGTGGAACTTGCTTCCCAGTAAACTTCGTTTACATCGGTGTCATGTTTATCTCCACAATCAACTGAACTATTAACCGGTGTCTTTTGGTAATCGGAAATTTTAACTGTGACCTTAGTATGTGTCGACGGTGGAACTCCAGAACGGTCAAATACGTTCCTATCGTAGATGGATTTCATTAAATGGGTCAGGTATTCAACATTTACAGTGAACAAGTTGATTAAATTGGTAAAAATTGTAAGAAACAGGACTATTAGTTCAGGTCATCAAAATGGTTGTGTTTAGGTAAAGTTATGAGTCATACATTTAATCGTTTGACAGATGAAAACTAACTTCTATTTCTATCGATATCGGAGACCTATCGACACCGGAAAGACTAATTTACGATCGACTGGGGAAAGCTCACATTTAAGAACTAATCCTATTCACTGTCGGGGATCCCATACATAATTTTAATTGTGTGTGTAGATAAATGTAGTACGACAGACGTGACTTCATAAAAATTCGTTTAATATCTGTAATATCGTGTCCCAAAATTCTACATGTGTCAAAATTATAGTAATATCAAAAAAAGGTCCTTCTTCAATTCTTACTTTTAAACCGAGGAAGGGACTTTGATATAATTTATATGAGGAATTAATGTTGAGATAATTCTATCCTTTTTACGATAAAATTCAAATAAATGAATAGATAAAAAGTCGAATTCGAACGTCCGGAACCTCTTTCCATCTTAAGGAGAATCCCATTTTTGAAGACAAAAGATCTTATTTTATCGAAGGAACTATCATTTTTAGACATTCGGTATTACCTTTCAATTCTACCTCCACAATGTGTCATTACCCTTTAAAAGGGATAATCTATTTTCGTCAGTAATCCTCCGAGGTTCGAACTCACCCTCAACCCCCGTGACTTCCTCTCTACCTCTTCTACACTATATCAACTCTCATTCCTGGGTCCCCTTATCTTCGTTCACCTCAGACCTATCCTCCTTTCTGAGTGTTTTTTTAATAGACGTCTTCTCTACTGGAGACCTAGAATCGTGTCCCTACAGATTATGAGTTAAAATACACCAACGGTTAAGATTGGACAGACATGCATTAAGTGAAGACAATCAGATTCGGAAGTTATTTTCCAGACGATGTGTCTTACCGACACCAATCATCAGGAAACTCCTTTACGTTCTGTCCTCTACCCCATGTCATACCTAATTTCCTCAAGTCTCTCTCCTGTCGTCGGGTGAGTAACTGGTTACTTATATCCAGAGAGAGACTTGAGTCAACTGGTTAATTCTTAAGTCTTTCGTGTATGTAAATCTCACCCTCCATTGATACTTGAGATTTTAGAACCCCCTTCCGGACTTGAAGGATCATATATACCGTAGTCAACCACAGTAGGATAAAGTCTATAATATCCTTTCTATCGGGGCCTCTGACTTTCTGTTCAACTGGATCTTCGACTATAATTTATTTTCGTATAAGTTCAAATCTTACATAGTGAACTGTAAATAAACTAGACAAACAATGTAAAACAGTAACTATTGACTTGTCCAACTTGCATGTAATCTTATTCTTTTTGAAGTAGATCATAACTGACAGGGGTTTACGTCCCTCAAATAAGTCCCTTCAAAACGGACAAATTTACACTTTTCTTTAACAAAATAATGTGACCTTTGAAAAAATTCCTTCGTTATAATAAACACTAATTTTATATGGAAGTAATTTTACAAAAATTTCGGTCTTACGGAACCACACTGCATTCACACCGTATTCAGTATCGACAATACGGAGGTATGGGACGGGTCATGGTCCCTAAACCCTACCATGATTCCCAACTCTGTGTGTCTCCTTTACTACCAATGACGGCAGAAGCTCGAGGACGTCTTTCTATTTGTGATGACTTAAAAAAAAAAAAAAAAACCGACACGGTGTACCGTAAACTTTAGAATCAAAGGGTTGGTCCCTAACTCGGGTATGGGTGACGTTACCTTCCACCTGGGTATTGGCGGTCTGGTGGTCTCTTCAGTATGACAATAACTTGAATTCCTTTAGACTAATAAGAAATAAGTCAGTCTCGTTGGAAAGTTTTGAATTACACTACTGGAACTCTAGTAACTTATATGTAAGAAGATTTTTACATAGACTCTGAAAAACACGACACCTATAAGTCCCTTATGGGTTACGGTCTAAGACTAAGACTCCTCCGGTTCAAACAGAAACTCTAATTTCAAACAAGTATTTGTTTGGTAGAGATACGTAGTGAGGAGTGGTGATATGTTCCACAATACTAACAAGAGATCCATTTACTAGTAAAACCTGAGAGGTAATTAGGACTCAAAATTACACAGAATTTTTTAATCCGACAAACAAACTAATCTTTTAGAATCTTACTGTTCTATCGTCTCATCTTTCGAGTGGAGGAGAGTGTCTTTGTGATTTTAGTGTTGACTGAAGGTATGTCGATAACTGTTTTTTCCTGACCTTGGATGGTCTTTTCCAGTAGATGAAAGTTTCTGTTTCTTCTTCGGTGTTCCTTTACCATCTTCCCCGTGTAAACGTCATGTTAGTTTGGGGGAAGGGTGGGTCACCCATTGAGTGTTTGACCTTTTGGTAATGAAACGGTTCCAAAAGGGTGTCCTTACTGTCCAGACTTGGGGTACAGTCCGAGAGGTGAGACCCCGAGACTATAGTCTTCCTCCTCGGAAGTCTCATAAACCGAAACTTCCGGTCATTCCGAACTAACGTCCTAACCCCCTTTATTTGGGGTTAGAACCTCCCGTAAGTGTTTCAGAACACGTGTAACCCTGGTCTCCCTTTTCTTCCCTGAAGTATCCTCGGACCCGGTCTGGATCGACGACTGGAACCTCCTAGAGAGTCCTCTACCCCTCTTGGACACTGAGTGACTACCCTGTTCCTGTAACCATCGACTCTATTACCCCTCATGAGTAACAACACTCGACAGGATCTCCGGTGGTAAAACTGTGGTGTTCGACCCGGGGAAGTTGTCGAGTTTCCGAGGTATGTCCCTGAGGAGTCCGGTTTGTTGGTTGTCCCGTCCTTGTGTCGGAGTAGGTAGTCGTCCGTCCGACAAATTTCAGAAGCACTCAGGTGTCAACGGAAACTTTTAGAGGGAACTGTGTCAGGATGGGTATCTCCCTGTTCTGCGTCGAGGTGAGTTGTCACTCGTCCGGGTCTGGGAAAATGATTCTTCGGACTTGTTCGGGGACCTGGTTTGAGTGGGTGGTTCCTCGTTTGTGGTCTTCGTTCTTGGTGCTAGGACATCGGACGTCTTTTCTCTGGTGTTTATGTCTTCCAATCTGTTTTTGTTCTGTTGTCTTCTTATAAAGGGTCTACTTCCTTGTCTATTTTGAGGTCTTGTTGGTGGTTCACTCGATCTCTACCCGTTAAATAGACTTTTACTTAAGTCTCATTACTATCGTTTCTACTAGGTCCTTACCTCCGTGTCTAAGTCTACTATGTCTTTACAAATTGTTTCTCGACCTTCTATATTGTCTCAACTTGTCATTTTATTAATTTTACTTTGCCATGTGACGTTTCTTAGTAGTTATCGTCTTAGTTACTCCGTTTCTTGTATGTTCACTCGACCTTTTGTCTCACCATGTTTAGTGACGACGGATTGTCTTAATTCTTTTCTCTTACTTTTCCTTACCCTTGTCAAATCCTCTGAAGACTTTAATGTAATTTACGTGGTTGTAAACGTAATATCCACAGGGTCTTACCCTTCTCTCTTTATACCGGATTCTTTTATAAACTTCTTTATTATAGACTTTTGAAGAGATTGTACCCTTTATCAGTGGTTTCAGGTCCTTCACGTCTCTCAGGGTATGTATGTCCTATTTCAGTTCCTTCTTGTACGGTCCTGTGTATAGTTTAACTGTTTTCAATTTCTGTTTCTCTTTTATAAGTTTCATTGTTCTTTTTTCGTTATTTATTGTATATTCACTTAGGGGTATGTCAATAGTCGACAAAAAGAGTCGTCTTTGACGTCCGGTCTTCCCTGACCGTACTATGTCACTAATTTCACTTTAGATAATTATCCTGGTTCTTGTGAGATGGGTCTTTCTAAGAGTAAGTCTGAGTTACCTCTTTAGTTTTCCAACTGTCTGTTCGTTTTCCTCTTAAGTCCTCTTAAGTCATGGTGGTTTAGTCGAGATGTTGTTTACGATTTCCTTGACAAAAATTCGTCTTTTCGTTTCTGGTGTTGATCTTAGTTCTTTTAATATTTAGTCTTGTGAGTAGACATTTCCGTTTGTATTTCCATCCTTTGGTAGGTATATGTTTAAACAGTTTTGATCTTTAGTACTCCTCTCATGTTTACGTCCCACAACCTTTACGTAAACTTTAATTCTATGGTCGTTGACTTTTGTTAGAACATATATATCTCCAACGATATCGTTTTGGAGTGTCATTGACGTTTGGTTTTTAGATGTTATTTATGTGTGTGTTCTTTTGCGTTAGGTTTGTGTTATTATATCTATCAGTAAGTTTAGTGTCTTCTCTTGTTTTCTCTTTTTCTTCATTTTTCCGGATATTTTTGTTTGGGTTATGTTAATTGTTTTACCGTTATTCTCTCACATGTATAGTCTTTAATGGAATTCACATTTACCTAATTTACGAGGTTGGTTTTCTGTTCTGACCGACTTACCTGTGATTTTGTTTTAGACTTATATCCGACAGATGTTCTCTAAGTCAAGTTTAGATCGTCGTGTATGTCTGACTTTCACTCCCCTACCTTTTTCTATAAGGTACGTTTACCTTTAGTTTTCTTTTGACCTCATCGTTATGAGTATAGTCTGTTTTATCTGAAATTTTATTCTACCAATGTTCTCTGTTTCTTTCCGTGATATATTACTAGTTTCCTAGTTAGGTTCTTCTATGTCGTTAATATTCATATATACGTGAGTTATATCGTCGTGGAGCTATAAATTCTGTTTACGATTGTCGGTATTTTCCTCTTTACTTGTCATTGTATTGTTATCATCCTCTAAAATTGTGGGGTGAATGTAGTCACCTGTCTCGTAGGTCCGTCTTTTAGTTATTTCTTTATGTCCGTAATTTACTGTGTAATCTGGTCTACTTAAATTAACTAAAAATATCTCATAAGGTATACTTTCGTCTTTTTATGTGTAAAGAAGTTAACGTGTACCTTGTAAGAGGTCCTATCTAGTGTACGACCCGGTATTTCGTTCGGAGTCATTTAAATTCTTTTAACTTTAGTATAGCTCATAGAACAGATAAGAGTATCACAACACCAGTCTTTATTTGGTTTCCCCCCCTTTGTGACATTTTTTGTATTTTGTACCACCGATTTGTTTTACGATGACTTGTTGTTTACCGAGTGACTTCTTTATTTTCTCTTTTATTTTTTATGGACCTCTGTTTTCTTTCATTTTTTATACTACTAGGTCTTGGATACGTTACGTCGTTTTCGTCAAGATTCTCCTTTTAAATATCGTTATGTTAGAATGGAGTCCTATGTTCTTTTTAAGGTTTATTAGTTAGATTAGAATGTGGATCTGTTTCCGTTGATCTCTTTGTTCTTGTTTGTTATTTTGAGTTTTCAATTGTCTTTCTTCTGTAATTTCTAGTCTCCTTCTCTGTTTACTTTATGTCTACTTCTATTGTCATCTTTTCAAATTACTTCGATTTTCGACCAAGAAACTTTTCTTTATTTTAAATCTTTGAATAGGTCTGCATAAAGTTTTCCCCCGTTCCCGAGTTTAGTTATTTTTATTTTTATTTTTTCCTCTCCAATGTTACCTGTGATGTCTTTTAATAATATCGAGTTAACTAAGCCATTTCAACGTCCTATGTTTTAATAATGTGTCTTTAGACAACGAATAGATGTGTGATTGTTACTCTTAGTCTTACTCTTTGACTCCTTTATTAGGGTAAATGGTTCCGTAGTTTTTCTTATTTTATAGATAAATATGAGATAAGACAGAATTCTCTCATGAGTAGTAGTACAAGAATCAGTACAGACTGAGAAACGATAACATACCTGACATCGGGTAGTCCAAAGAGACAGGTACCCTAAAAAGGTCCGTTCTTGTGACCTCACTCAACGGTAAAGGAGGAGGTCCCCTAGAAGGACTGGGTCCCTAGGTTAGAGGTTGAGGACACAGAGAAAGTAACGTCTGTCTAAGAAATGACGACTCGGTAACCCCTCCGAGATTCTCTTATGGTGTCGTTGATATACGGTTACTTTTCCTCTTGGATTTTCTTTATCTGTTTAAGAATCTTTACATAGTAGGGGGTTTTGACTTGGTCCTTCTTTACCTTCTATACTTGTCTGGTTAGTATTCGTGACTTTAACTTTGACACTAATTTTTTGAGAGGTGTTTCTTTTCAGGTTCTGATCTACCGAAGTGTCCGTTTAAGATAGTTTGTAAATCTCTTCTTTATTGTGGATAAGAAGCGTCGTTAAAGTTTTTTAACGTCTCCTTTCTTGTAAGGGTTTGAATAAGATACTCTGTTGGTAGTGAGACTATGGTTTTGGTCTGTTTCTATCGTGTTTTTTCCTATAATGTCCAGTTATAGTACCTACTTGTATCTGTGTTTTTAGGAGTTGTTTTATGGTCGTTTGGTTCAGATTGTTATGTAATTTTTCAAGTATGTGGTGCTAGTTCACCCTAAATAGGGTCTCTTCATTCCTAAAAAAAGTCATAAACGTTTAGTAACATTATGAGGTGTAATTGTTTGACTTCTTACTTTTGGTATGATAGTAGAGTTATCCACGTCTTTTTCGGAAACTATTTTAGATTGTGGGTCAATACTATTTTTGAGAGGTCTTTCATACGTATCTCCCTTGAATGGAGTCACGTTACTTCCGGTATATACAGTTTGGATTTGGATTGTGACCTTCCTGACTACGACTTCGACTTCGAGATTATGAAACCGGTGGACTACACTTCTTGACTGAGTAACCTTTTCTGGGACTACGATCCTTTCCAACTTATGTCCTCCTCTTCCCCTACTGTCCCCTACTTTACCAACCTACCGTAGTGACTGAGCTACCTGTACTCAAACTCGTTCCAGACCCTCAACCACTACCTGTCCCTTCGGACCGTACGACGTCAGGATCCCCAACGTTTCTCAGTCTGTACTGACTCGTTGACTTGACTTGACCATCGATTGTGGTATAAGAGTTACTTTTCGACTTTCGTAAAGGAGATTCTGGTCCTTGTTATGTTCCTACAGGTTACAACAGGAAAAAAGTTGTATCAAAACCTTTAGGATCGGTGTTGTTAGTCTCTACTTTAACTTTACTTTCCCTAGACGTAGTCTTTTCCTTATTTTGACAATGAAAAACGTCTTCTGTACTATAATACGTATCTTTTAGGATTTCCATTATGTTTTTTTTTTTTTTTTGGACGATCTTGAGTTACCTAAAACATTTCAACGTCCTATGTTTTATGTGTCTTTAAACAACGTATAGATATGTGATTGTTACTTTCTAGTCTTTCTCTTTAAGTCCTTTGTTAGGGTAAATGGTGACATAACTTTTTTTTTTTTACGGATCCTTATTCGGACAGATTCTTCCGTTTTCTGGACACAAGACCTTTGATGTTCTGTGACTACTTTCTTTAGTTTTACTGTGTTTGTCTACCTTTCTATGTGTTATAAGAACCTAACCTTCTTAGTTATAACAGTTTTACGGACATAATAGGTTCTGTCAGATGTCTAAAGTGCGTTAAGGATAGTTTAATGATTACCATAAAAAGTGTCTTGATCCTTTTGAAATTTTTTAAACATACCTTTGTGTTTATTTAAGTCTTTTCGGTTTCGTTAAAAATCTTTCTTTTTACCCCGACATTGTTAGTTGACAGGACAGAAGTCTGATATATTGTTTCGATGGCAGTAGTTTTCTCATATCGTGACGGTGTTTTTGTCTTTGTATCTATTACCTCGTCGTACATTGGGGTCTTTATTTACGTGTGTAGATACCGGTTAATGAGATACTGTTTCTTCCGTTCCTATATCACATCTTTTCTCTCGGAGAAGTTATTAACCACAGCCCTTTTGGTCTGTCGATGTACATTTTATTTCTTTAATCTTGTAAAAGAATGTGGTGTGAGTTCTTATAGTTGTATCTAGATTTACATTTTGGTCTGTAATATTTTGGTGATCTCCTTTTGTCCAGTCTTGTTAAAAAATGGATTTAGTGTCGTAATAAAAAACCTGTTAGAGGATATTATTACTTTTATTTTTGTTTTTATTTGTTTATCCTGGATTAATTTGAATTTTCGAAAACGTGTCGTTTCTTTTGGTATTTGTTTTACGTATTGTTGAGAGTCTTACCCTCTTTTATAAACGTTTGTTACGTTATCTAGTCCCTAATTGGAAGTTTTATGTGTTTGTCAAGTATGATGAGTTATAAATTTTTATGGGTTATTTTTTACCTCTCTCCTAGATTTATCTATAAAAAAAGGTTTTTTCTGTATATCTATATGTTGTTGGTGTACTTTTTTACGAGTGTTAGTGATTAATAATCTCTTTACGTTTAGTTTTGATGTTACTCTATAGTGGAATGTCACCAGTCTTACAGGTAGTAGTTTTTTATTATATTTATTTCCTTAAAGAAGATATGACAACCACCCTTAAATGTATCCATCTCGGGGATACCTCTTGTCTTACCTACAAGGAATTTTTTTCCATTGTTTTCTCGATGATATACTAGGACGTTAGGGTGAGGACCCTTATATAGGTCTCTTTTGGTATTAAACTTTTCTATTTACGTGGGGTTACAAGTGCCGTCGTGATAAATGTTATTGGATCTGTACCTTCATTTGTTGTCTTCTTACCTATTTCTACACTATATATATGTGTTACCTTATAATGAGTCTGTATTTTTTATTGCTTTACGACGGTACTCGTCGTTGTAGTTACCTGGATGTCTAATAGTATGATTCACTTCGGCCTTCCTTTTTCTGTTTATAGTATACTATAACAAGTATATATCTTGTAATTTTTTACTATGTTTAGTTAGATATTTTGTCTTTATCTGAGTATCTATATCTTTTGTTTGTTAAAGTCAAGTCAAGTCAGTGAGTCAGCATAGGCTGAGAAACGCTGGGGTACTTAGCGTCGTGCGGTCCGGAGGGACAGGTAGTGGTTGAGGGCCTCAAGTGAGTTTGAAATCAGGTTGTTCAACCACTACGGTAGGTCGGTAGAGTAGGAGACAGCAGGGGAAGAGGAGGACGGGGGTTAGGGAGGGTTTCCCCTTTCACCCCTCCTTATTTAATCCTCAGGCCCTAATTTTATATGTATGATGATATGTATTTTACCTGAAGGGACCACCGAGTCTACCATTTCGTAGACAGATGTTACGCCCTCTGGACCCAAGCTAGGGACCCAGCCCTTCTAAGGGCCCTCTTCCTTTACCGTTGGGTGAGGTCATGATAACGGATCTTTTAGGGTGCCTACCTCCTCGGACCGCGTCCGATGACAGGTACCCCAACGTTTTTCAGTCTGTACTGACTCGCTGAAGTGATATGTATTTTATCTATTGGTTGTTCGTGGGGGACTTATCGTGTCGATTGAGATCAGTTATAGAACATTATTGTATATTACCTTCTCTTACATTTTTTCATAAGTACATATAAATATATACATATTTACTTAGAAAACAACATATGAACTTTGATTGTATTATAATACATAGTTGATATAAAGTTACTTTTACAATTTTTTTTTTTCTGTACCCCGCTATCGTTTGTTATTAATAGAGGTTCTCTTCCTTTTGTGTACTCAACACGGGATACTTACGTGGTCGAGTGTAAATCCCTCTCAAACGTCCAGTGTCTACCCTTCTCCCATTAGGTTCTTTTAGGTCATCATAACAATTCAATTTCTTTGTCAAACCTCTTCTTTCCGTTATCTTTAAACACCTGTGTTTCTTTCTACAGACCTCCGTCAAAAACCGACTCATGGTTGGACACTGGTACAGACTCCTTTGATGACTGGAACCCCTTTCCTAGGGACTTTTCCTTATCCTTCTTATTAGAACTCTTGAGTATCTTTCAGTCCCTCTCAAACAAAAGTAATCGGTCTTACTCCTCTAGAGGATTGTGTGTTCCATAGTTAATTTCAAGAGTTTTCACATAAACAGACACCACCCTGGTTTTATCTAGATCAAACATTTCAGTTTAGAGACAAAAAGGTCATCGGCACATACCTACACTCTCAACCTGGTATTTCTTTTGACTTTCGTTTTCTTGACTACGAAAGTTTAACGTCACGATCTCTTCTGAGAACTCTCAGAGAACCTGTCGTTCATCTCGTTTGGTCAGTTAGAATTTACTTTAGTTGGGACTTATAAGTAACCTTCCTGACTACGACTTCGACTTCGAGGTTATGAAACCGGTGGACTACACTTCTCGTTGAGTTACCTTTTCTAAGACTACGACCCTTTCTAACTTCCGTCCTCATCTTCCCCCTTCGTCTCCCACTCTACCAACCTACCGTAGTGGTTGAGTCCTCTGTACTCAAACTCGTTTGAGTCTCTCTATCGCTTCCTGTCCCTTCGGACCGTACGGGTTAAGGTACCCTACCGTTTCTCAGTCACTGACTTGTTGTTGTTTTCCGACAAAACGTGTGTTTTACCTTTTTACTACAAGTACTCCTAGTTTGACTAAGAGTTATTGAATTGACGTAAAGTCTTGTTTCCGGTTGTAAAAAATTTCCTTCTCATTATTTTTAGTGAGTGTCCCATGAAAGGATCATCATTGGAAGTCTATGGGGATGTGTCAATATCTGTTATTGATAATAGACACAAATCGAGAACGTTTGATGCTAAAGAACTGTAGGTTAAGAGTCGTGACCCGAGAATTTTATCAAGAGAAACTACATAAGAGGGTCTGACAACAAGTCATTCTGTATTAATACGGGCATCTCCTTCTATACAACCTTTGTGAGTATCGTCCTATATGAATTTCATTGAGTTCAACTTACCTTAATGTAATAAGTTTGACTTTTTGAGTCACTCTTTAAACGATGTCCTAGAGAATTGTTCAATCTACAGAGTAAACCTTCCTGTACCATTACTAAACGGTAAATAGTACTTCACACTGAAAAATATAGTCATTAGGTCATTTTGTCTATCACTCTCTACAGAACCTAGTCTCAAAAAGTCCTATCGTAGTCGTTGAAGTTTGTGTTACAATTAGTAAACGAGACCGACTTTATGTTCTTTATTGTTTTATAGTTTCCAAAATAAAACTGTATACCAAAGGGACGATCAAGGACTCTTCGTTATCTATAAGTCTCAAGTCCTCATCTCTTAGTTTCCTACTTCAATTCTTTTCCATTTGTCGGATCAAAAAGTTTTAAGTCTTTTTATCTAAACCTTCTTCTCGTGTTACATCGGTCTTCCAGTTCTAAATGTATAGAGATTTTGTTTAAGATGAGTGTTATTTTTGGTTTTGGTTTTGGATAAGTCATTCTTGGAATCGTCTTTAACACTTCAATGTTCTTTTATAGTTGTAAAATAACTTTGAAATTTTTTCACCTTTCACTCTTAGAATCTACTCACTGATTTGTATCATTTCAACACTTAATAAACCGAAGGGACCAAAGAGTCTTCCATTTCTTAGACGGACGTTACACCCTCTAGGTCCAAACTAAGGACCCAATCCTTCTAGGGGACCTTTCCCCTTACCGATGCGTGAGGTCATAAGAACGGAGCTCTTAGGGTACCTGTCTCCTCGGACCACCCCATGTCAGATACCCCAACGTTTCTCAGTCTGTATCGACTCGTTGTTTGTGTATCTATATGTATATCATGATTATCTGTCATAATCTGATACTAATTAATCACTATATAAAGACCACTAAAGATAAGGAAAGGAACATGAATAGACCTATATAATATGCTTTAAATATTTTCGTCGGTTATGTGTAAAAATTAGTTTTTTTCAATATTTTTGAAATACACCAAAATTGATAACTTTTATTGGAAACATACGGTTTACTTTCGTATAGTAACCATTAGACACCAAAATAACAGAAACGAACTGTGACGTCCCTGTACGTAACATTTAGAGACCCTCGTAATTAGAGTAGTAACAGACCTCTACACGTCACAAGTTCCATTCAACGACATGTCCCGTTGGACTGGGAAGTGCAACTCTCTAAAACAAGAACGAAAAGGAGACTGAGATACCTTTAAAAGGAGAAGGAAAAGAAAATTTCTATGATGTAATATATATATATATATGTATGTGATGTAAGTCAAGTCAAGTCAACGAGTCAGAATAGGCTGGGAAACGCTGGGGTACTTAGCGTCGTGCGGTCCGGAGGGACAGGTAGTGGTAGAGGGCCTCAAGTGAGTCTGAGTACAGGTACCTCAGTCACTACGGTAGGTCAGCAGAGTAGGAGACGGTAGAGGAAAAGGAGGACGGGGGTTAGGGAGGGTCGTAGTCTTAGAAAAGGTTACTCAGTTGAGAAGTGTACTCCACCGGTCTCATGACCTCAAAGTCGAAATCGTAGTAAGGAAGGTTTCTTTAGGGTCCTGACTAGGGGAAATCTTACCTGTCCAACTTAGAGGAACGTCGGGTTCCTTAAGAGTTCTCAGAAGAGGTTGTGGTGTCAAGTTTTCGTAGTTAAGAAACCGCGAGTCGAAAGAAGTGTCAGGTTGAGAGTGTAGGTATGTACTGGTGACCTTTTTGGTATTTGAACTGATTTGCCTGGAAACAACCGTTTCATTATATAGACGAAAAATTATACGACAGATCCAACCAGTATGGAAGGAAGGTTCCTCATTAGTAGAAAATTAAAGTACCGACGTCAGTGGTAGACGTCACTAAAACTTCGGGGGGTTTTTATTTCAGACTGTGACAAAGGTGACAAAGAGGTAGATAAAGGGTACCTCACTACCCTGACCTACGGTACTAGAAGCAAAAGACTTGCAACTCGAAATTCGGTTGAGAAAGTGAGAGGAGAAAGTGAAAGTAGTTCTCCGAAAAATCAAGGGGAAGTGAAAGACGGTATTCCCACCACAGTAGACGTATAGACTCCAATAACTATAAAGAGGACCGTTGGAACTAAGGTCGAACACAAAGAAGGTCGGGTCGTAAAGAGTACTACATGAGACTTATATTTAATTTATTCGTCCCACTGTTATATGTCGGAACTGCATGAGGAAAAGGATAAACCTTGGTCAGACAACAAGGTACAGGTCAAGATTGACAACGAAGGACTGGACGTATGTCTAAAGAGTTCTCCGTCCAATCCACCAGACCATAAGGGTAGAGAAAGTCTTAAAAGGTGTCAAATAACACTAGGTGTGTCACTTTCCGAAACCGTATCAGTTATTTCGTCTTCATCTACAAAAAGACCTTAAGAGAACGAAAAAGGTACTAGGTCGTCTACAACCGTTAAAATAGAGACCAAGGAGACGGAAAAGATTTTGGTCGAACTTGTAGTCCATCAAGTGCCAAGTGCATAACGACTTCGGACCGAACCTCTTAAAACTCGTAATGAAATGATCACACACTCTACTCACGTTAACACGTCATCAAATATATTTATATATATGATGTAAACATATTTTATAGATGTAAACATAGTTACATATATATGATGTAATATATATATATTTACACATATGTGTGTGTGTGTGTTACACGTAAAATATATATATATATATAGGACTGGGAAGTGTAACTTACTATAAAACAAGAACGAAAAGGGGATTGAGGTTCCTTTCAGATAGGGAAAAGAAAATTTTTTCACGCACACACACATATATATATATATATATATATATTATGTATGTAATGTATATATATGTGTGTGTATATATAAAAAATACCACACTTTTCTTCCTCCGGAGTAAATTTACCTCGACCTTTCGGGGTGTCCCCCGTTAGAATTCGGGACGGTGTAAGATAAACATAAGGTGTTGTCCTTCTTCGAATGAAATTGGTGAGGTCGTACTTCTTTCTAAAAGAGAATCGATTCGGGATTCTCTTCGGAGACCCGAAGGGAACATCGAGTCGACCATTTCTTAGACGGACGTAACACCCTCTGGACCCAAACTAGGGATCCAACCTTTCTAGGGGACCTCTTCCCTTTCCCATGGGTGAGGACATAAGACTGGATCTCTTCAGGTATCTCACATATCAGGTACCCCAGCGTTTCTCAACCTGTTCTGACCCGCTGAAAGTGAAGTGGAAGTACATACTCTTCGACGACGAGACTTGAGGGTGAGACATTAATTAAAAGTAAGTTTTATCGAGGAGGGTTGAAGGAGAAAGGAAATATTCTGTTGTAAGAAGAAACATGAGGTCTAAACGAACACTATACGGTAACAAACGTATAGGGTTTAATGGTAAGGAGAAGATCAGGGATCATCTGAGTAAAACGATCAGTTCATTGACTCATAAAACAAAAATTCCAACTATTCTCCATTAAATGGAATGGACTCTCAGTGCAGAAATATTTTGTATAGACTTTCTAGCATAGTGGTTCACCGACTCTGTAGTGGTCTGACTTTTACCCTACCAGTGTTTCGAGAATTTCCATAAATTTTGGAGAGATAAGAACATCACTTTTTCGTTGTGTGAAGTAGTTCTTCAAAGACTTGGGATCGTTCTTGAGAAGTAGATTTGTCCCTAAATTCGTAACCATACAACCTTAGTTCTAACGGTCCTCTTTATAGTTATTGGAGTCTATACGTCTACTGTGGTGGGAATACCGTCTTTCACTTCTCCTTGATTTCTCGGAGAACTACTTTCACTTTCTCCTCTCACTTTTTCAACCGAATTTCGAGTTGTAAGTCTTTTGCTTCTAGTACCGTAGACCAGGGTAGTGAAGTACCCTTTATCTACCCCTTTGTCACCTTTGTCACAGTCTGAAAATCCCCCCCCGAGGTTTTAGTGACGTCTACCACTGACGTCAGTACTTTAATTTTCTACGAATGAGGAACCTTCCTTTAAATACTGGTTGGATCTATCGTATATTTTTTCGTCTCTGTTATGAAACGGTTGTTTTCAGGAAGATTAGTTCCGATACCAAAAAGGTCATCAGTACATACCTACACTCTCAACCTGACACTTCTTCCGACTCACGACTTCTTAACTACGAAAACTTGACACCACAACCTCTTCTGAGAAGTCTCAGGGTACCTGACGTTCCTCTAGGTTGGTCAGGTAAGATTTCTTCTAGTCAGGACCCTAAAGAAACCTTCGTTACTACCACTTCTACTTTGAGGTCATGAAACCGGTGGAGTACGCTTCTCAACTCAGTAACCTTTTCTGAGACTACGACCCTCCCTACCTCCGTCCTCCTCTTCCCCTGCTGTCTCCTACTCTACGGACCTACCGTAGTGGTTGAACTCCCTGCACTCAAACTCACTTGAGGCCCTCAACCACTACCTGTCCCTCCGGACCGTCGACGTTAAGTACCCCAACGTCTCAGTCTGTGCTGACTCACTGACTTGACTTGACTGACTACAACCTTTCACCCGAAGGGTCAACCGAGTCACCATTTCTTAGACGGACGATTACGTCCTCTGTGTCCAAACTAGGGACCCACCCCTTCTAGTGGACCTCTTCCTTTACCGATGGGTGAGGTCATAAGAACGGACCCTTTACGGTACCTGTCTCATCGGACCATCCGATGTCGGGTACCCCAGTGTTCTCAGTCTGAACTGACTCGTACATGAATAACCTTTCATCCAGTAATCGACGGCTAGTCAGTCGACTGACCATCACCATTACTACGGTTGTAACTAATATCTCTAACACGATATCTATCCTATCTAAAATTGAAAAATTCTTTGGACGGTTTGATAATCAAAAACAATATTTTCACGATTCAACGAAATCAACACAGGTTACGAAACGGTGGGATAATTAATATCGGGTGGCCCGAGGAGACAGATGCCCTTAGATGTCCGTTCTTACGACCTCACCTAACAGTATGGGAGGAGGTCACGTAGAAGTACTGGGTCCCTATCTTGGGTACAGAGAATACAGAGGACGTAACCGTCCGTCAAAGAAATGGTGATCACGTTGGACCCTTCGGGTATCGTTAAGGTGTGGAAAACGTTTTGGATTTATTCGTTATCTCATGGTTTACAAAAATTCAGGATTTGTTAAAAAAAGGGAGATTTATCGTTGTTACTTAGGTAGTAGGTGTAACTCGTGTTGTGGATCCAAAGTTGTCTCCGACGTGAACACAAAATGTCCTAGTATTTACATTAAATCGCTTGTGGGAGAACGGACTTTAGACATTTCTTTGTTTACCGTACGTTTCGTTCATAATGGGTTACTACACAAACAGTATACAGATCTCTCCGACGTATTTTACTTTTTCCAAAATTTTTCTTTAAAATTAAAGACGAGAGTTTTAAAAAGATAACTTACAAAATGCTTCTGTTCTAATTAAAAATTAAAACAATTATATGAGATTTTTGTTAATGAAAAGTTTAATTAAAAACAAAAGTAGTGCTATACATATCCGAGTATCAATTTTTCAGTTTATCATTATTTCCAAATATTACTTTTCGTCAACACGGAAAGGTAGAATGAGAAGTTTTTTTCGTTGTCCAAAGTTCGAGAATCAACAGGGAAAAAGACATATCGACCGTAAAGAAAAGAGAATTTCAGTACCGTTTGGTATTAAAGACCAAATCAGACAGAAGTTCCACAATCAACATACTGATATAGTCCGTGGGCACACCCAGTAGTCCGTAGATCCCAAGGACTAGGAAGATCGAGAGATCTGGGAAAACCATTCTATAGTAATTCTATCACCTCGTCAGATTACAGAACGTCCTAATTTGAACATAAAAAGATAATTGTACTTGGTACTCTAACGTGGACAATTGGCACATAATATAGAAATCGTACTAAAATAAAGACAATAAGTTTCAGAAGTCAAAAACGACCTTATCATTCTCGAAAATCTAGGTATAATATGAATAAAGAATACATGGTAGAGAGAATTCATCAACAAAAATAGTAGACATAATTTACGATTTTCGTTCAACGTTTTGATCTACAGTTATCTCTATTGGGTCAGGGAATTCTAGAACAATCCTAACGACAGGTTTGAGCATGTCGACCGGCGTACTGTCCGGTTATTTAACTCTCTGTTCAGCAACCCGGTAAAATAAATTTTTCGGTCGTCTAGTTCTTCTACCACCTGATCACGGGATTTCTCGGTAGAAGGTTCAGTCTTAAATTTGAAGAAAATATGATTTTCGTCTCCCTCACTTCAGTACCAAGACAAGTCTGAGGTCTCCCTTATACAATTAAAGAAGTAAGGATGTCACAAAGTGTTCACCCAGACCAGTCCTACAAAGGGCACCCGATGTGTTTCCATAAAATGAAATTTCGAGTAACCCTCCGTCCCAAGAGTCTGTCCCCGGTAACACTTATTAAATTCGAAACCCCTTAAAACTTCCCTTCTATGAGTCTTGTTCACAAGGACCGTCGAAGATGGACTTTTAGGGGGTTAACGCCCGGTCGATCGGTACTCATCATAGTTCGGAGGAGTGACTGAAGTGGTTTTAAACAATGACTAAGGTTCGAGGATAATGAGTGGTGTACTGGAACCTCCGTTTTTATCACTGAAATAACCTTACGACCGTCTGGTTCTTTTACCGTCTGATTACGGGATTCCTTGGTAGAAGGGGCTCAATCTTAAGTCCGAAGGAAATACGATTCTCTCCTCCCTCCTTCCAGTTTGTGAAGGTCCAAGTCCAACCGGAGGTCTCCCCTACACAATTAAGAGGGTCGGTACTCAGTAAGTGTTAACCGGGTTAGTCCTACTAAGGACACTCAATTTATTTCCATAAAATCGAATTACGAGTAGTGGACCCTCCGTCCCAAGGGTCCCTACCCAGTAATGTATGAATTCAACTATCCGTTGTAAGGGAATCACTATTAAACCATTATCTCATATTCAAAGAAAGGATAATGTTCCAGAGTAGTCTGACCACACACCTGTGACGTACCAAAATGATTCTAGACATTTTGAAAAGTCTTGAAACACAAATACGTTCAATGGATACCACAAAGTCTACCCACTCTTGGACGGACGTTACGTCTCCTGGGTCCAAACTAGGGACCCATCCCTTCTAAGGGACTTCTTCCCTTACCGATGGGTGAGGTCGTAAGAATGAACCTTTTAAGGTACCTGTCTTCTCGGACCACCCGATGTCGGGTAATCCAGTGTTACTTAACCTGTGCCGTCTCACTGATTGTGTGTGTGTGTGTTCAATGGATACTGAGACTCAAGAACTTTGTCTGTAAGAAGAGGAATTGAGAAGGTAGGAAGTTTTACGATAAGTCTTTTACTCCTCATACAAACAAAGGACTTCAAAACCCATACATTTACCCTTTTCGACACGTCCTTCCACCCCCATCACTACTCAAGTAAAGTCAGAGTGTATCATTTTTTACCTTTCGTATTCTGACTTGCATGGAAGAATACTACGGAGTCAAAAAAAGTCGAGTTACGGTCACAGAATGATTACCACAACAACAAATCACCGACAGTACAGGCTGAGAAAACACTGGAGTACCTGACATTGGGTGGTCCGACGAGACAGACACCCTGAAGGGTCCGTTCTTATGACCTCACCCAATGGTAAAGGAAAAGGGTTCCCTAGAAGTACTGGGTCCTTAGTTTGAGTACAGAGGACGTACTGTCCGACTAAGAAATGGTGACTGGGTTGTCTCTTAGTGGAGAATGGCTCCACGCAGTTCAGTACGTGGACAGGAGAGGAGAGAGAGAGGACAGGAGAGGAGTAGTGAGTAGAAAACAGGGGATAAAAGTTTGAGGGTGATTATTTGTAATAATACAAAGTAATAATAAAAATTTAAATAAAAAAATAACTTCCTATTAACGAAATGTCTTAAAACAACAAAGGACAGCTTGAAGTTGTACTTAGTGGGTATCCATATGTATATAGGAGAGGAAAAACTTGGAGGGAGGGGTTGAAGACAGAGTAGGGTAAGGAGATCTAACTATGACTCGGGGACAAACTCAAAGGACTGAGTATGTCGTTTAAGGGTAACCGATAGATAAAATGTATACCATTACATTCAAAGGTACAATGAGAAAGGTATGTAGAGTGGGAGAGTAGAGGGGAGTGATACAGGTATTTAGATAAGAGATAGAGACAAAGAGGTAACGACGGGACATTTATTTAAGAAGTCATGGTAAAAGGATCTAAGGTATATATACATACGTAATCTTATGCTATAAATAAAAAGAGAAAGACTGAGTGAAGTCAGACATATTATCCAAGATCCAAGTAGGTGGAGTAATCTTGACTGGGTTTATGTAAGGAAAAATACCGACTCATGATAAGGTAACACATATACATGGTGATGAAGAAATCGGTAGGTAGACAGCTACCTGTAGATCCAACTAAGGTACAGGATCGATAGCATTTATCATGAAGTTACTTGTTACCCTATGTACACAGAAAAAGTTAAAACCAAAGGATCCCCATATACGGATCCTCACCTTAAGGACCCAGTATACCATCAAAATAATGATCAAAACATTCCTTAAAGGTATGGGATCCTAACCTTAAGGACCCAGTATACCATCAAAATAATGATCAAAACATTCCTTAAAGGTATAGTAGAAGGTATCACGAACATAGTCAAATGTAAGGGTGGTTGTCACGTTCTCGTAAGGGAAAAGAGGTGTGGGACAGGTCGTAAATAACAAACATCTTAAAACTACTAACGGTAAGACGGATCACACTCCACTATAGAGGGACATCAAAACTAAACGTAAAGAGATTATTACTCTTCTAGAACTCTCAGGGTACCTGACGTTCCTCTAGGTTGGTCAGGTAGGATTTCCTCTAGTCAGGACCCAAAAGTGACCTTCCTGACTACGACTTCGACTTTGAGGTTATGAAACCGGTGAAGTACACTTCTCAACTGAGTGACATTTTTGGGACTACGACCCTCCCTGACCCCCGTCCTCCTCTTCCCCTGTTGTCTCCTACTCTACCGATCTACCGTTGAGACTGAGCTACCTGTACTCAAACTCACTTGAGGTCCTCAACCACTACCTGTCCCTCTGGACCGTACGACACTAAGTACCCCATCGTTTCTCAACCTATCCTGACTCGCTGACTTGACTTGACTTAACTTATTACTCGTTCCCGAAGGGAACACCGATCGACCATTTCTTGGACGGTCGTTACGTCCAACCCAAGCTGCGGTTGTAGACAACCTAGTAACTTTTTCGTTTTTTTAAGGTCTTTTTTTTTGATGAAGACGAAATAACTGATACGGTTTAGGAAACTAACACACTTAGTGTTGTTTGATACCTTCTAAGAATTTTTCTACTCTTATGGTCTGGTGGACTGGACGGAGGACTCTTTAGACATACGTCCAGTTCTTTGTTGTCAATCTTGACCTGTACCTTGTTATCTGATCAAGGTTCAGCCCTTTCCTCATACAACTTCAACGTATAACAGTGGGACGAATAAATTGAAGATATGTCTGATGTAGTACGCTTTACGGGTCGACCTACGTTTTACGGGTTCGACCTTAGTTCTAACGGTCCTCTTTATAGTTATTGGAGTTTATACGTCTACTGTGGTGGGAAACCCGTCTTTCACTTCTTCTCGATTTCTCGGAGAACTACTTTCACTTTCCTCTCACTTTTACAACCGAATTTTGAGTCGTAAGTCTACAGTCAGGTCCAAGTTATGTACTCTGTCCCACGAGTCTCGACCACGGAACCCTACTGGATCTCCCTACCCTACGCCTTCCTCCACCCTCTCCCCGAGTCCTACCCCTTGTGTAAATGTGGGTACCGACTAAGTACAGTTACATACCGTTTTTGGTGATGTTACAACATTTCATTAATCGGAGGTTAATTTTATTTATTTTAAATTTTTGGGGAGTCGTAAGTCTTCTGATTCTAGTACCGTAGACCAGGGTAGTGAAGTACCGTTTATTTACCCCTTTGTTACCTTTGTCACTTTCTAATCAAACCCCCCCGAGGTTTTAATGATGTCTACCACTGACGTCGGTACTTTAATTTTCTACGAACGAGGAACCTTCTTTTCGATACTAGTTGGATCTGTCGTGCAATTTTTCGTTTCTGTGATGAAACGGTAGATCAACTTTGGTACTAAAAAGGTCATCAGTACATACCTACACTCTCAACCTGATTTTTTCGACTCACGGTCTCTTAACTACGAAAACTTTACACCACAACCTCTTCTGAGAAGTTTCAGGGAACCTGACGTTCCTCTAAGTTGGTAAGATAGGATTTATAGTCAGGGTTTAAAAGAAACCTTCCTGACTACGACTTCGACTTTACCGTTATGAGACCGGTGGCCTACACTTATTGACTGAGTGACCTTACCTGGAACTCGACCCTTTCTAACTTCCGTCCTCCTATTCCCCTACAGTCTCCTACTCTACCGACCTACCGTAGTGGTTGAACTACCTGTACTCAAACTCATTCGAGGTCCTCAACCACTACCTGTCCCTTCGGACCGCACGACGTCAGGTACCCCAGTGTTTCTCAACCTGTGCTGACTCACTGACTTGACTTATTACTCGCTACAACTCGTAGACACTTACACAAATAATCGGTAGACATACAGAAGAAACGCCTCTTCCGTTACCGTGGGGTAAGGTCGTGAGAACGAACCTTTTAGGGTACCTACCTCCTCGGACCTTCCGACGTCAGGTACCCCAGCGACTCCCAGTCTGTACTGACTCGCTGAAGTGAAAGTGAAAAGTGATAGTACGTAACCTCTTCCTTCACCGTTGGGTGAGGTCACAAGAACGGACCTCTTGGGGTCCCTACCTCCTCGGGCCACCCGACGGCAGATACCCCAGCGTATCTCAACCTGTACTGACTTCACTGAATCATCGTCGTCGTCGTACAGAAGAAACTCCATTACAGACAAATCTAGAAAAAGGGTGAAAAACTAACCCAACAAACTGAAAAGACCTTAACTCAACATACTCGACGAACATGTAAACCCTTTAATTAGGAAACAGTGAACAAAGTAAAGAATAATAAAAGAGGGTAAGACTCCAAAACAAAAAAAAAAAGTGGAACCAAAATCAAAGGAAACGACACGTTTTCGAAAATTCAAATTAGTCCAGGGTGAACAAATGAAAACAAAAATAAAGACAATGAGATCCTCTACCTAGTATCTCCTAGAACGAAACTAAATACGGTACCTCACAAGACGGATACAAAAGGAGATTCTCAAAATATAAAAGACCAGAATGTAAATCCAGAAAGTAGGTAAAACTCAAATAGAAACACATACCACAATCCTTCACAAGATTAAAGTAAGAAAATGTACATCGACAGGTCAAAAGGGTCGTGGTAAATAACTTCTCCGACAGAAACGGGGTGACATATAAGAACGGAGGAAACAGTTTTTATTCCATGGGTATCCACGTACCCAAATAAAGACCCGAAAGATAGAACAAGGTAACCAGGTATAAAGACAAAAACACGACCATGATACGACAGAACTACTGACATCGAAACATCATATTAGACTTCAGTCCTTCCAACTAAGGAGGTCGAGACAAGAAGAAAGAGTTCTGACGAAACCGATAAGTCCCAGAAAGCATCAAGGTATACTGAACACTTTACAAAACAAGATCAAGACACTTTTTACGGTAAACATTAAACTATTCCTAGTGTAACTTAGACATCTAACGTAAACCATTATATCAGTAAAAGTGTTATAACTAAGAAGGATGGGTTCTTGTCACTTATACACAGGTTGACAAATACAGTAGAAACTAAAGTAAGTAATCACAGAATATTAAAAGACATATGTCAAGAAACCAAAGGAATCCATTCAATAAGGATTTATAAATTAATAAAAACAACGTTACCTAATACCCTAACTAAGGAATTAAAGAGAAAGACATAAAAGTAACAATCATATATTTATACGTTCACTGAAGACACATAACTAAAACATAAGACGTTGAAACGATTTAATTGACTAATCGAGATCGGTAAAAAACTATAATAGAAATCCCAAAAGATACATATCATAGTACCGTAAACGTTTGTTACTCTTGAAATGAAGAAAAGACTAGATCTAAGGAAAATAAAGAAAAAGAAGAGACTAACGATATCGATCCTGAAGGTCTTGATACAGTTTATTATTTTCACTTTCACCTGTGGGAACAGAACAAAGCCTAGGGGAGATCCCTTACGGAGGTCAAAAGTGGTAACTCTTATTACAAACGACATCGGAATAGTATATACCGGAAATGATACAACTCCATCCAAGGAAGATACGGGTAAAAAACTTCTCCAAACTAACATTTACCCACAACTTAAAACAGTTTCCAAAAGAGACGTAGATAACTCTACTAGTATACCAAAAATGGAAAGTTAAACAATTATATCACATAGTGTAACTAAACGTATATAACTTCTTAAGAACGTAAGGACCTTTTTTGTGTTGAACTAGTACCACATACTCGAAAAACTACACAACGACTTAAAACAAACGATTGTAAAACAACTCCTAATAACGTAGATACAAGTAATCACTATAACCGGACATTAAGAAAAGAAAAAACACGACAGAAACAGACCAAAACCATAGTCCCATTACCACCGGAATATCTTACTGAAACCTTCACAAGAAAAAAAACGTTAAAAAACTTTGTCAAAATCTTTCTATCCACAATCGAGAAGAGATTTACAAACTAGTTTAAGAGGACACTTCGGTAGACCAGGACCCGAAAACAGAAAACCCTCTACAAACTAGTGTCCAAGTCAAAGTCAGGAACATTAACCCAACAAGTATTAAAGATAAAGAATGACCAAGTCAGAACCTTCTAACTTGAAAAGATTCTTAGACAGGTAAAGAAGATCCAATAGATAAACTAACGGTATATCAACAAGTATTATCAGAGAATATTAGGAAAAATAAAGACGTAACAGACAACATTGGAAAGGAAAAAGTAAAGATTTAAAAATTTAAACCAAGAAGTGAGAAAAAAAGAACTACTCAGACCGATATCCGAACAGTTAAAACGAATAGAAGAGTTTCGAAAATCAAAATGATTAGATATGATAACAAAGAAAGGAAAGAAAAAGTAAATAAAGACGAGAATAAAAATACTAAAGAAAGGAAGATGATTAAAAATAAAACAAGATGAAAAAATGTCAACAAAATCCACATTTCAATCAAACAGATAAGATACAAAAAGAACAAAGAACTCCATCCTAACATAACGGTATTTGCAGGGAGAATCTTGACGAAAACGACGTAGGGTATCCAAAACTCAACGGGACAAAAGTAACAGTAAACAAAGATCTTTAAAAAACTAAAGAGAAAACTAAAGAAGTCATTGCACAACCAATAAATCTTTGCACAACAAATTACAGATACACAAACACAAAGAATATCAATAAAAAAAAAAAAAACATTAATTATAGATCGGAGGGACCACCGAATCTCCAATTTCGTAGACGGACCTTACACCCTCTGGGTCCAAGCTAGGGACCCAACCCTTCTAGGGGGCCTCTTCCTTTACCGTTGGGTGAGGTCATGAGAACGGACCTCTTAGGGTACCTCCCTCCTCGGACCATCCGATCCGATATCAGGTACCCCAGCGTTTCTCAGCCTGTACTGACTCACTGAAGTGTGAGTGTGTGTGAGTATCGTAACACCAGTCTCTTCTACGAACTATACTAAAGTTAAAAAAATTTAAATGACTCCAAATTAAACACTAGGTTCTACACCAAATAGAACCTCTTACAAGGTACACGTGAACTCTTCTTCCACCTAAGAAGACGTAAACCTACCTTACAGGACTTCTATAGTTACTCTAGGTAGAGTAGATTGTATAGTAAATTCTGAACATAAAGGAATAATTAAAAGACAAAACTACTAGACAGGTAACCACACTCATGATACAATTTCTGAGGATGATAATAACACAATGACAGTTAAAGAGGAAAATACAGACAATCACAAACAGAATACATAACTCCACGAGGATACAACCCACGTATCTATAAATGTTAACAATACAGAAGGAGAACCTAACTAGGGAACTAGTAATTCATTACAAGAAGGAATACGGAACATTAGAACAAATAAAATTCCGGATAAAACAGACGTCTCTATAAATGTTAACAATACAGAAGGAGAACCTAACTAGGGAACTAGTAATTCATTACAGGAAGGAATACGGAACATTAGAACAAATAAAATTCCGGATAAAACAGACTATAGTCCTAACGATGACGTCGAAAGAAAACGAAGGGTAAACGTACCTTATATAAAAAGGTAGGAGAGTGAAAGTCAGATATACACAGAATACCAGACTTTACCCCAAAAAACATCTGTCGTATGTATACCCAGAGTAAAAACATAGGTAAGTCGGTCAGACACAGAAAACCAACCACGTAAATTAGGTAAATGTAGATTTCATTAATAACTATATATACAAGGGTGACGGTAAAAGAATTAACAATAAAGAACTGATATATGTAGGGAAATTGTAAACAACATTTCGACCAAACACCATGACTTAAGAGAATTGAAAACGAATGGACTTTTCGAAAAATAAAGATGTATTTATAACTTTCTCTAGGAACCAGTCATGACATTAGAACTAATATCTAAAAAAGGGAAAGTTATGAAATTTATATAGGACGGTAAGGGAAGACCGGACATCTCAAAGACGACTTTCTAGTCGTCAATTCGTATACCCCAAAGGGAGCATAAAATGAACAACGAAGACGGAACGACGAAAATTATAAGAAACACAAATCAGAAACAAGCAAACTAATCATACACAGAACCTTATAAAGAGGAACCCAAATAGGACATACCCTGAGAAACACAGAGAACCTGAACTAACTGATAAAGGAAAAGGTGCAATCGTTTTAAAAGTTGATATTAGAGAAGTTTTTTTAAAGAGTATGGGAAAGAAAAAGAGAAGAAGACCCTGGGGATATTTAGTTTACAACCACGTGAACCATAACAGGGTCTCCAGAAACTCTGACAGGAGTCAAGAAAAGTAAGAAAAATGAAATAAGTGAGAAGTCTTCAATAAAGGTGGTAAAATAGAAGACCAAGTGACTAAACAGGAAGACGAGGTCTATAAGACCATAACTAATGAAGATCTCATAAAGATTAAAGTTATTAACACAACAAACAAAGACATACAAATGAGAAAGTAAGAAGGACCAGAAACGATTTAACTAAGAACGTAAAAGAGGTAAAATAAAAGTTCCAAAAACTAGTAGAAATGATGGTAACAAGACTTAAGAAAAAGTCCATCAAACGGATAAAGGAGAAGTAAACAAACCTGAAGACACAAAAGTCAAACAAGGAAGTAAACACATCATAAAGAGACGGAAAAGTAAAAAAAAAATTTGAATAACCCGAACTCCAGAGGAAATGGGTCTGAAGTTCCAACTTGAGAAAGAAGGAAAACTAAAAAGAGGAGGATTCCAACCAGACCACCAAACACATTGGTAGCATATCCCACTCTAAACACGACTCAAAAACAAGTAAACAAACAAATAAAAGGGAGACTACCGTTCCGACTCACTCCACCATCAGGACAGACGACTACTAGTCCAAACATAAAAACAAAACAAACAACAAATCTACTACGTAGGGCGTGTCCCAGGATGACCAACAACCCACTACGTCCCAGAACATACGTTCACCAAAGGAGACACACTCAAGAGTGATAAACGATGAGGGATCCCAATAAGAGACCATCACATCCTAGAACCACAGTCACCAGGGTGAAGTTTCCAAGTTCCGAACTAGAGACCAGTCCTTGTTTCTAAGGTGTTCACCAAACAATACCATAATTCACCCTCATTTTGTTTATAGGTTTTTGCTCTTTGGTTTCTACTTGGGGTCTGTTTACCGTCAATGTTTTGGTCCGTTTATTATTAATGTTATGACCTTATATGTGTACATGTATATATGGGTAATCGTTTCACTTTTGTCGGGTTGTTTTCATTTCACGTCGTCTGACTGGACCGTTTGTTTCCTTTATCTTTTAATATAAATGGTCAATTCTTTCGTTGCTCGACTTCAGGTTTGACCTTTTGTTTTGAGTTCGTTTCACGGTTCACCCCTTATTTCGTAACTTTTGTTTTGATTGTTTATACAACTTTCCTTTCCTTACTTTCTTTTCTTTCTTTTTTATTTATAACTTCAATTTTTCTCCATCTATTTCTAAATATATGTAATTTCTGATTGACGTTCTCCTTTTCTTGTAATCCTTTCCGTTTTTCCTTATTTACATCTTTTTTATATTATCTAAATTTTTTTTAATTTCTATTTTAGTATTTTTTCTCTTTTTTTTTTTGTCTTCTTTTTTCTTTTTTTCTTTCTTTTGAGGTGTCTTGACGTTTTCGGGTTACATCTGCGTCTCCAAAGATTGTCACTATTTTTTACACTGACTCCCCCCTTATTTTCGAAGGTTGTCGAATTAATCTAAATTAACACGGTTATTTTAGCTGTCGATGTTGCTCCCCACCCCGTCCCCCCGTCTCTCCTTTTTCTTTTTTCTTTTTTTAGGTTTTCTTAGATGTCTTGTTTAGTTTTGTATTCTTATTATTTACAAAAAGAACTCAGTGACGACAGTCTTAGGAAAGGGAGCGACCCTCAGTGTCAGGTGGAGTGGAGGGTTCCTACGGGAGGTTACGACACGACGAGAGACCTGGACGACACCCCCGTCGAGTCTAAGATTAGACCAGGAGGAGGATGCACAAGAGTGAAGGTTACAGGTGTCGACAGTCTTGATCACGCAAAAGAAAACACCCTCGAGAGTTACTGAAAATTATAAAGTATCTGTGTCTCACAGATCAGCTAATACACCTAAATTAGGCGTCGAACATGACGACCACCCTTCCAAAACCCAGAAGAAGGAATCGGTGTGACGGGGACCCAAAGTTAACACCAAAGTAAGAGGACTTACAACCAGTAGGTGACCCCAAACGAGGACTCCGACGGGACCTCCTGAACCCAAACGGGGACACTCCCGGTCCACACCTCTACCACGTCGACGAACCCAGCGTCCATAAGAACGTCGTGGTCCATGAGTCCCCTCAACCGCCGGTCCCGTCGTCCTTTATATCACGAGATTTTCCCATACACCATTGGTCGTAAACGGTTATATATGAGGTCATAAGAACGGACCTCTTGGAAGGAGGGACCGTCTCTTCGGACCGTCCGGTGTCAGATGTCCCAGTGCTTCTCAACCTCTGATGGCTTCGTTGGGACGCACGTATCTGTGTTCTGAAAAAACGGACACGGTCAAGACAGGGTCACTCTCAACTCACACTTTCACCGTGTCGACGAACCGAACACCCCTGGGACCGTCGCGGTTCACACGTCCCTGTACCTGATGGAGACGACGTCCTTATACCGGGATAGTCTCTGAAAAAAGCTCGGAGAACATCGACCGCTAGTCTTCCGGAGAAACCGGTCAGAAAGAAGCATCGAGGCGGACAAGACCGCGAATGTCCCGAGGGAACGGACCCCAGTAAGATATAACAGCTCACCTAGTCCGTGAATCTCCCCGAGGGAACCGACCCCAGGATGAGACGTCTAGCCACACAGTCCGTGAATTTCCCCGTGGGACCTACCCCAGGACGAAACATCAGCCGTGTAGTCAGCGAATTTCCTCGTGGGACCCATCCCAGTATGAGACATCAAGTCACGCAGTCCGCAAACTACCTGGTCGACGAGATAACAAGTCGACGACCACCCATACCCCTCTCTCCCCGATACCACTACCGAGGTAGGGAATGAACACTGAGTCGTCATAGCGGAACGAAGGTACCGACGGACCGAAAGGACGTGTCCGTAAAGGGTAGTGTTAGAGGAGGGAGTGGAGGGGAGTTAGAAAGACGTTAGTTGTCGTCGGGAACGGGACCCTAGCGAGGTGTTAGGGATTTAAGGTCGAGGGTCGACGAGGTGGAAGGTCCCCTGGGACCAGGGACAGACCCAATTTATACCGACAGTGTTCCTGACAGACTAAGAGTAAGGTAAATCCGACGGGGTCTAGTCGACAAAGTGAGAGTCGGAATTTACAAAGAAGAGACTGAGTCTGTCAACGGGGTCACACCCCTAGCCTGGGGACGAAGTCAAGGGGGTAGGCGGTTCCCGTCCCGGTCAGGATGATTGTGAGGACAAAAAGGGGGATCAAGGAAGTAGGATGGTTCGAAACGGACCAAGACATATCAGAAAGGCCCAGTCCATGAGGACAGAAGAGAGTCGACCACAAGACGTACGTGACGACACAGACTTCCACATAAGGACTACATAGGCACCTCTGTCTACATGAGGTGTAGGTGGATGAGAAGACGGTAGAACAAGAGGAGGGTAATAATAAAATTTAAATAAAAATAACCTCATATCAACTAAATGTTATAACAGAATCGAAAGACATGTCGTTTTACTTAGTCAATGTGGGTGGATATATATATGAATATAGGTGAAAAATTTTTTGAGAAGAGTGTACATCCGGTAATACGTTATGACTCATCTCAAGGGACACGATATGTCATTTAAGAATAATCATAACTTATAATAATTGACCGTGGATCGAGATTATATATGAACCCGTAATATATATGACACAGGTGATTTACGAGAGTGTTGAGACTCCATCTATAATAATAGGGGTAAAATGTTCCCTCATAACTAGTTCTCAAATCATCACTTTATGTAAGTCTTTGACATGTAGACTTTTATAGAGAGACAACAAGGGTGTCTTAAGTCTGTTATGTGACCGGTTTCCATCTTTATGACATCGATAATGGAATTGTGGTAAGGAAGTAAAACGTATTTTCAGACTACTATTAAACTTAAATTTTACGAAGGTCTATTGACTTTGATAGTGTTGTAACAGTTAACTGATATGAGGTTATATTTTAATTTTTCAATTTATTCCTTTTGGTCCTTTTTATGAAGACTTGTAGAGTTTTGATTATTATATCTTTACCTTTTGACTCTCTCTTTAGTTTACACTTCTTAATTAGTTCCTCAATTGTTAATAGGAGGTCTTCTTTTATTTCGTTCGACTAACCTTTCTTTACATAATCTTAATGTGTTTTCAAAAAATTCCAAATTTTTTCTGAGCCTTGTTCGGTGTACAATCTTTTTTAATTGTTCCCCTTCTGATCCTTTGTAGGTCTGACCTCTGGTAAAAGATATACTACCACCCCTCTATAACTCTCANAAGGGGTTGGTCGTTACCTTGGACTCGAGGGAAGAGGGGACCGGTGTTATAACCTTTCCTTTGGAATTGACGACCTACCGGTCCCTTCAAGGTTGTGTGATAAAAATCAAAGTTAATAAACTACTTTTCGACCTCTATTTCTTTTACCTTTCAAGTACCTACCTTTACCGGGGTAAAGTTGTACTTGTTTGGTTTTTACTATATTTAGGAACACCTTCGGTACGTTAGTAGGATGTTTCCGTACGTTATTGTTTAAAACTCTTACATCTGACAGTTGGTGACTAATTTTCATGAAGAAACCCTCTTATTCTTTTCTATTAAAAACTATCATGATCATAGAATTCCTTTAAAGTTCCTTGTACTTACGATACTTTCGTAGTTTCTCATAAACTGTCTTCTCATTCTTTATTTTACTTTGGTCATCTCGATACTTTTTAACTTCTCTGTTTGTTTTATATAACGTAAAAACCAACAAGAAAGTTTATATAGAAGTCAAGTCAAGTCAAGTCAGCGAGTCATCACAGGCTGAGAAACACTGGGGTACTTGGCGTCGTGCGGTCCGGAGGGACAGGTAGTGGTTGAGGGCCTCAGATGGGTTTGGGTACAGGTAACTCAACCACTACGGTATAGAATGTCATTTTCTTAACATTTATGTCGATTTCGGTGGGGGTAGAGAAAGATTAGGACAAGGGATTGTATTAGTGTAAGAAATTAAACCACACAAAGGAAAGATACGTACTAAAATATGGAAATGATGTTACTTACATTCATAATTATTCTATGTTATAATAAAATGCGAAAATTTTAAGTGCACCAGATCTACTACAATGTACGTAATTTTCACGTTGAAAAAAAAAAAGAAAAAGTTGGTTTATGATGTAAAGTTTTGGTACTACTAGATAAAACCAGTTAATTTGACAACATATCGTAAGGTATCATATGTATATGGAGTTAAACAGACAAGAGGATGACCTCTAAAAGATACACAAAATGTTAACATTCACCAATACCTTATTTATCGACAAATATACAAAGGAATTCGTGTATACCTACACTCTAAAAGAGGTCTCATCTGAAGATGTTCTCCCAGTTAAATTTCCAGTTATGTGTAGAAGTCAAGAAGTTAAACTGTTTCATAATTAAAAGAGGTTGAACATAAGAATAGTATTACGTTTATCAAGGTTAAAGGAGGGTGTAACGGACTAAACACAAAATTTGAAAAGTTATATGTTCAAATAAAGGTGTAAACTTATAAAACGAAATATAAATGTAACACAAAGAAAGTATAAAATAAAGAAAGGACAAAGGATAATTTACCTAATATAAAATAACCGAAAATAGAGAGACAACCGATTCAATGTAATCTAAAAGAAGTTGTAATATCTGTAAATAAAGGGGTACTAAAGAACGGCAAATTTTAAAGTCTTATTTTGAGAAAACATCCACTGGTAAAAGTATACAGATAAACTTTTCAAAATCAGAAATAAATTTAAATCACAAAACGATTCTCTGAAACGAAAACAATGAAAAATAATCCTTTTTAACGTCTTTATATGTTTTAGTTTCTTGCGTTCATTGAAGACTCATTCAATGACAGATCAAAGTTGTGTGTAGGAGGGATGGTCTGAACATAACAATTTAGGAAAGACGAAAGAACCGATCTCATAAGATCTCATTTTGGGTCTATAAACAAGTAGGTGACTATCTGTGAATCTAACGAAATTATAGAACCAATGACATTTATTACTTGTACCCCTATGTTTATAAAGAAGTTATAGTACAAAATTAAAGAAGGTCTATATAAGGGTCTTCATCTTAACGAGGTAGTACACCATCAAGATAAAAATTAAAAACTACTTAGAGGTATGACAAAAGGTGTCATCGACATGGTTGTGTCGTGTTTCAAAGGGAAAAGAGGAATAGGAGTGGTCGTAAATAGAGAGCAGAAAAATTACTTTTGGTAAGATTACCTGGACTACACTATAGAATAACACCAAATGTAAACGTAAAGGGAATACTAATCACTAGGACTCGTGGAATAGTACATGAACAGCCAGTAAGTATATAAAAGAAAACCCTTTTTTTTTTACAGATAAGTCCAGGAAACAAGTAAAATTTAACCTGATATATATATATATATAAAAAAAACGATAACTTAACGTCTTAAATTAACTGATCATATTTATGTTTCTAAGAGTTTTCTGTCGGACGTCTTTTATAAACGTTCACTATCTAGATTATTCTCCAACTATAGGTCTTATGTATTTCTTAAAACTGTTTTTTGACTTAGTTAAATTTTTACCTGTTTCCTGGACTTATCTGTAAAAGGGTTTCTTCTAAATTATCGGTTATTTTATAACGTTAGTCACAGGAATAAACATTTCAGGTCTATTTTTATAAATGAAAGATCCCAGTCACACTCTTAATTTACACAATTACATATATTTCACGAAATCCCGTCATGTACCGTATATCATTTGTGACATAATACAGACGATAAGTGTTTGAAAAATTAGAATCCTGGAGAACTGTGGTAATATTTTAACAAACCGTGGGGGTTGAAAACACAATATAAATAGTTATAAATAATATAATCTTTAATTTCGGTTCTTTGGAATTTTTCCAAATAAATACTCCAGAAAATTTTATTGATGTACTATTGTATTAAAATTTTACTCTTTTATTGAAGTAAAAAGGGGGAATTAATCACTCTTCTCACCGTAATGAAATGTAAAAACAAGTGGACCCTTCGTAGACCGAAAGATATTTTCTGAACCTTGGTATGAACGAAGACGTAGGTCGGACGATATTTAGTGTGTAGTCCTTCGGAACCCTTTTAAGGTGCACGAAAGGAGTCTTTTACTCTCACTTTTTCCGTTTATAGTAAAAGAATAATACACTTTTACAAAACTGGAACACCTGGGGGTTCTTCCCAGAGTCCCTGGGAGATCTCAGGAGTCTGACTTAATTTGGAACTCTAAAGGAGAGGTACAAAAGATAAAAATGATACCAATACCAATAACTACTACTGCCTCTTTCGGTCCTATCTTTACCCCAAAGGTTTCAATCTCGACACACACTTCAAGAAAATCAAGAAACGTCTATAGTAAATTTTTCACGAACAGAAACTTTTTCACCTTGGTCCAAACCCAATTTTACGACACTTGGTCCTGAAGGGACCTCGAGGTCGTCAATTCTAAGAGGATACACAGATGACGTCCCCCGCACCGAAAGTAGGGACCAGTCCCTTGATTTTAGGGTGTATGACACTCCACAACGGCTTTTTATTTTAGTTAGTTAGTTATTCAATCCACTTCTTTTATAAAATTATTTTAAGACACTTGGATAACTATAAGTCTTATTTACCTGTCAACATAAATCGAAAAAGTATGTACACCTCGATATCGGTACTTCATTTCTCCTTTTTTAGGGGAATCACGTAACAACGATATTCCTTTGTTTCACACACGAACGTGGTGGTACCTTTTAAAAGTAATCTTTGAAACACAATCGTGACCCGAGTCTGTGGTTTTGACGTCTATCATGTCACTTTAGGTTCTCGTAAGATTACGAAAAAAAGGTTTCTACAAGTCCGTCTTCTTTATATAAGACCTTCTGGTTTTACACATTGACATTGGTTTCGTGAAGTACTTTCCCCTTTTACCTTTAATTTCCTAGAACCGAGGGAACGGACCTAAAAAGACAAAAATAGCTCCTACCAGTGAACCATCTTTTCCATTGTTCCAACTTCAAGACTAACATGTAGTCATAAAAGTGCCCGGTAAGAACGGGTCTGTTGTTCCACAACTTGAAGAATCGATAAGTAAAATTTCCGTTTTAGAACAGTAACAGAGAGTCCCTTTTTATTACTAAGTTTCGATACAACATTTTTCCTTTTTTTTTTTTTAGTGTCCAGGAGTACTGACTACCACAAACCGAGTCGTTCGGTTTGGTGAGACCTAGGATATAAGAGGTTCAGAACAACACATCCAAAGGGAGAAGGGGGACAAGAGAAAATTTTTATGAGTAAGACGAAAACTATAAAAAGGACAGGAGTTAAAGAGGTCTTTATACTTTTATTGTTGTTTTCTAGGGTCCCATGTCTGAGCGATATGACGAGTTCCTTGACACCTTCATTTTAAGTAGATTACGACTCTTACGAATTCCTTTTACTAACTTTTGTGATAAGGTCTCTTTACTAGATGTTTTGAATTTTCACCTCCGTTTTGACACTATAATCCCCCTATCACGTTTATTTCTTCCCTTACCGAGTAAAGTTTCCGACTACCACGGTTCACTTTAAAGTCCTTTTGGATTGGAACTTTTTCTCCATGTTCTACTTAGTTTTCTCACTTGATTTCTGATGTTTCTTTCAGGTACTCTACGGAACTGATACATATAGATTGAGGAGGCATGATAGAGAACAGATGGACAATAGGACCAAGGATGTAGTCGGGACTTTTAGGACTTTGTCGACGTACCGCTCCACATGAGATCTCCTACGAGACAGTACTAAGTATGAGATCCTTCTTCTAACTTCAGTACACCTGTACATTGTTCTTGTTCTAAACCCTCTAGACCACTTTTTTTATTTTGATAATTATCATCTTTTTGTAAATCTGGTCTTTCGTCTTCTTATTTTTCGTTTCTCATCCTCTCTTTGTTTGTTTGTTTTAATTTTGACATTGTTTAATTGGTCTCTTTCTTGTTCAGAATTGTCTCTCTTGTCCTTCCATCTTCCAAAAGTCTGTCTTCCATCTTCCAATAAGTTGTCTTAACTTTATTTGGTCGTACAACACTACCGTAGTCACCTTTATCTGACTCGTCTTTACCTAAGAAGGACCACTGAAAAAACTTACAAAAGAAGAGAACTAAAAACGTCTGGAGTCGATATAATAGAGAAGAGGGAAATTTGTGACGTCTTCTAAATGACTTTTTGTCTACTGGTTTTGGAGATAAAATACAACAAAGGGACATACCATAAATAGAGAGTCATAAGAATCCTAAAATCAATAATTCTTTAATTCCTGTATAACCCTTTATATTCGTTATAAAATATTAATATTTATAAAATATTATTGATAGGTATTGGAATTTTTAACACTTAGTGATATACCATATGGACCTTCCATATATTATAACATGTAGTTGATATGAAGTTAATTTTTTTTTCTTTAAACCTGTAGAGATAAAGTAAAGGACTCTTCAACCTCTGACTCAGACTAAAAACCACTGGCCAACAACAGAATATATGGTCTACCATAGTCCACAACCCCGACAACCCTTTAACAGTACAGATCTACTAGACGCTACGTTCTTCCCCAGAATGTTCTAACCTTTTCATAGTAATATACTTTTAAACCACCCCTCTCTCCTTTCGTCTTCTCCACTACCATTACTACTTGTAAAGTGAAGTCCTTAAAAGAAAGGATTTGAACAAACACTCGGACCCTCATTTTTAATTCACTTTATGAAAGACGGGGAGAGGTAAACAAAATGTAACAAAATTGGAATTTTCGTAGACTGTGGGTGTGACTGTCTCCTTGTCTACCAAAAAGAGTACGAGAAGGGAAACGGGGTTTATCTTTTATGAGAGACAAATATAGTATTAGTTTTGGGACGGTGGTAGAAGTACCACCACTTCTTAAGTAGAAAGGAAAGAAGGATATAAGGAAGGTATACCCTTTTATTGATTGTAAACGACCCATGGATGTCTTATACTGGCTTATTCGAGAGTGTCCTGTAATAGAGGGGTGTAAGAATGTCACTGGAATTCCTCAATGCTCTACTCTTTGAGTTTTGTCTCCTCACCGGTGAAAGACTTCTGTTCAGTCTCCATTACTTACCGACCTCCTCTAAGACTGTGTTTGGACATACAATACCATCGATTTTGACATTCTTAGAAGGTGGTTTATCTTAGTTTGTTGGGGGTCTCTATTTGAAGGAATACGCAAATCAAACAAAAAATTTGTCGTTAAACACGACATAAATTCAGTAAATGTATACACACAATGGACGATTTAATTCTTAGAAACTTACAGTTCTTCGTCTATAATAAGTTTAGAGACATAATGGGTCTCATGGAGGGTCAAGTCAAGTCAAGTGAAGTCATCGAATCAGTACAGGCTGAGAAACACTGGGGTACCTGACGTCCTGTGGTCCGAAGGGACAGGTAGTGGTTAAGGGCCTCGAACAAGTTTGAGTACAGGTAGCTCAACCAGTACGGTAGGTTGGTAGAGTAGGAGACTGTAGGGGAAGAGGAGGGCGGAAGTTAGAAAGGGTCGTAGTCCCAGAAAAGGTTCCTCAGTCAAGAAACGTAGTCTATCGGATTCATAACCTCGAAGTCGAAGTCGTAGTCAGGAAGGTTACTTATAAGTCCTGACTAAAGGACATTCTAACTGACCAAACTAGAGGAACGTCAGGTTCCCTGAGAGTTCTCAGAAGAGGTTGTGGCGTCAGGTTTTCGTAGTTAAGAAGTCACGAGCCGGAAGAAATACCAGGCTGAGACTGTAGGTATGTACTGATGACCTTTTTGGTATCGATGCTGATCGACCTGGAAACAACCGTATCATTACAGACACGAAAAATTATACAACAGAACCAACCTGTATCGAAAAGAAGGTCCTTCGTTCACAGAATATTAAAGTACCGACGTCAATGGTAAACATCACCAAAATCTCCGGTTCTTTTATTTCAGACAGTGACAAAGGTAACAAAGGGGTAGATAAACGGTACTTCACGATCCTGGCCTACGGTACTAGAATCAAAAGACTTACAACTCGAAATTCGGTCGAAAAAGTGAGAGGGGAAAGTGAAAGTAGTTCTCAAAGGGGTCAAAGAAAAACGAAAGACGGTATTCCCACCACAGTGGACGTACACCACTACCACCACCAAATCAACGATTCAACACAGACTGAGAAATGCTGGGGTACCTGACATCGGACGGTCCGGGAGGACAGGTACCCTAAGAGGTCCGTTCTTATGACCTCACCCAACGGTAAAGGAAGAAGTCCCCTAGAAGGGTTGAGTCCTTAACTTGGGTCTAGAGGACGTAAAGTCCATCTCAGAAATGGATGACTCGATACTCCCTTCGGGATAGACTCCAATAACTATAAAGAGGGTCGTTAGAACTAAGATCGAACACGAAGTAGGTCCGACCGTAAAGTATGAGAAGTATATTCAATTTATTCGTCCCACTGTTATATGTCGGAACTACATGAGGAAAGGGTTAAATCTCGGTCAAACAACAAGGTACAGGCCAAGATTGACAATGAAGAACTGGACGTGTGTCTAAAGAGTCCTCTGTCCATTCGACCAGACCATAAGAGTAGAGAAATTCTTAAAAGGTCAAACAACACTAGATGTGTCAGTTTCCGAAATCGCATCAGTTACTTCGTCTTCACCTACAAAAAGGCCTTAATAGAACGAAAATTATACTAGGTTACCTACAGCTGTTAAACTAGAGACCAAGGAGGTGGAAAAGATTTAGGTTGAACTTATAGACCTTCAAGAACCAAGTGTATTACAACTTCGGATCGAACCTCTTAAAACTCGTAATGAAACAATCACACACTCTACTCACGTTAACACGTCATCAAACTTGTAAGAACAGTAACGGAAAGAATCCCTAACTTTACTTTTGACTGGAAAAGTTCCTGGAATGGTCCTTTAGAATGACAACTACGATTTATCTCCGACAACCCCGAAGGGTCCACCGAGTCACCGTTTCTTAGACGGACTTTACGTCCCCTGTGTCCAAACTAAGGACCCAATCCTCCTAGGAACCTCTTCCTTTACTTTTGGGTGATGTCATAAAAACGGACCCTATAAGGTACATGTCTCCTCAGACCGCTTGATATCAGGAACCCCAGCTTTCTCTCAAGCTGTCCTGAACCACTGATTTGTAATTGTCTTCGAAAATTAACTTATTGAGTTTGAATAAAAATGTAATAAGAAAGGAACGGTACGATCCGGACTTCGAGGCAGCAGATCAAAAATAAACCCGTTCCAGATCGCAGAGTTGGTTAAAAAATGTGGTTTCTACGGAAAGTACAGTAGACCTCTGAACAGTACCACCCTTGTCAAGATCAATAGTCAAAATGGAACCAAAGGACCATCCTGTTAAAATTAGACGACCCGTTGGGTCTGGGTGGTTGAGTAAAGTTTCGTCAGATTACGTCCACAGTTCTTGGACCTAAAGGGGGTCTACTTGGAAGGGTAGACGACGGACTAGTACCAGTTCATCACAGTAGAGAGTTTAGGGATCTGAAAAGTAGTCTTTTTCCCTCTATTATTAAGAATTGGACTTCTAACGTCAGTTTTATTTAGAGTTTGATTTTAATACTAAGTCCCTGGAAGGGAACACCAGTTTACAAATCCTGAGGTGCGAGGGCGACGTCCCCCGTATCCAAGTCGTGGATGAGGTTCTTGATTCTGGGTGTACGAAGTACCGTTTCGGTATTTTTTTTTTTGTTTTGTTTTGAATTTGATCTTCATATTAGGAATGGCAGGAAGAGGTTGGACGAAAAGGAAGACTAAGGGATCGAGTCGTTTACCGTAGTGGGTGACATGTAAAACACGTTAGGTCTTTCTGTAAAGAACAAGGAAGTTCAAGGTGGTAGTCAGTCAGTATTTCAAGACACTTAAAGTGGAGAGTAGAACTTTAGTACGTCAAGGACGTTGTGGTCGTGGCGGCGGGATATTAATTGATCAGAGTGGTTTAGGTGAAAATAATAGGGTCGGGGTCGGGATTGAAAGATGTGATAACGGTCTCTGTAGAAAGTTTTAATTTCACACTCTGTAACGATTTTATAAGAGTCACGGAAACGTCACGAGGACCGAGCCCATTTAGTAGAGGGTGTGGATTTTCTGGGATTCACGAAGACGAGAAACGAAGGTCAAAAGGAAAGGGAAGGTCAGACGCTAGGTTAGTTCCATCTTTCAGACGAATTTCGAGGAGGTTATTCGGTGTTAGGAGGTAGTGGAAAACGTGTAAAGAAGACGTCTCTTACAAATGAGGTAGTACGGGAAAGAGGGAAAGGGACTTTAAAAAAAGTCGAAATCAAGTAAAGTTCAATTAACGAATTAAGGGGAAACGAGTTGGATGTATGGGTGCTGATCCAGTCACAAAAACTATGTCCAAAACGACCATACCAAAACGGAAAAGGTAGTGAGAGTCTTATTAAAATTTAAGGACACTAATAAACTGTTCAAAGACATGATTGTGATCTTACATTCTGGGGACTCCTTGATGGAAAACGTTATAGAAGTCGTGATTTGTGTCGTGCCCCGTCTATCGTGTCCAAGGTATTTATAAACAACTTACTCAGACATGACATGTATACCTTTGGAGACCAAAGTATACTTTTCGAGGTAGAGACCTAAGCCGCGTCCAAATTTAGTACAGGGACAATTAGAACTCCTCGATACAGAAAAACACGAGTAGACATTTTACCCTTACTGACAGGGACGGAGTGACTCAACAACTCCGGAATCACTTGTGTTATAGTTCACAGACGGACCGAGTCTCGAGGGAGGCGCTACCTCTCATTAATGCCATTAATTGTGTCCAGCCTTCCAGGCCTGGCAATTCGTTTGTTAACAGAGATGCGGTTGGACCTCGAAGTCTCCCCCAGAAACCGGAGTCATCGGACAGGGGGTGGGGTTTGGGTCGGTTTGACAGGTCCTTCAAAGGTAGGATCCGCTTCCAATTCGGACGTCCCTCCACCGTTGCTCTCCTGTGGCCGACTCGACGTCTCCACCCCCGCCGTCGGGTAGGGGGTGAACCGAGTCGGACAAGAGACGTTGAAAGCTCCAGGGCGGCGCGAGGGACAAACGGACAGCCACACAGAGACAAGAGGACAGGGTACTTCCGCTGCGGTCCTCGCCGGCATGGGGTGGACCGAAGACACTCGGGCGTCCGAAACCCGTTCAAACCGCGTCGGGAGCGCCTAGAGTGCCGCGGGGTCCGGGACTAAAGGCCCGCGCCCCCACCTCCCGCGACAGGGGCGGAGGGGACGCGCCGGTCTCCACCGCTGGGCGCGCGCTCGCCGCAGACTAGACCCCACCGACGTGTTTATGGGCCCACACAGGCACAGAGGCGCCCGTCTCTTCCCACAGTCCCCGCCAGACACGTAAAATTAGAACAGATCCTCCTGGAAGGAACAGCAGTCAAGGATCTCCCGATGGGTCAACCACGTCAAAGAAAAAGGAAACCCCTACGCATAAATTCCCACACACACACACACATTTAGAAATATGACACCCCGTTGAGAATTAATCTTCAGGTACTCTAAAGTTAGGGATCAAGAAGGGAGGATTTCGAAAGAAATTTATACAATGTTCAACAAAAAAAGAGAAAGGAATGAACTTCAAGTAAAATAAATTAAAAGTTCGTTGCTATGTTATGTTACAATATTATATATATTTTTATACATAAGACAACAATTTGTAAAGAGTTATGAGGAGATGGAAAGTTCGAATTGCAATCTAAACTTGAAACTTTTTTATATGGGTAAAAGTATTGTGTTTCATAAGGACATTTAAAAAAACTTTTCAATCTCATGTGGTTGATTACTTGAATTCAAATTTTTTACCGGTTTACGTTTACAATTTAGGTGTTTCGGTGGTCTAGTTACCTATCATAAATACGAAAACCTATAAGTTTCTCGTTAAAACGTCATAGACAGTCTAACAAAACTTTTAGTCCAAGACTAGAATTAGGACTTTCCCAATTTATTGAAGATCCAACGAGAATATTATCGACTGAGTATTATGTAGTTATTAGAATAGGATCCCACACACCTTAGTTTATCGAATTTAATTTACTTTTATTCAACTTTATAAACAGTCATACAACATACAAAATAGTCAAATCTACCGAACGTTCATTTATTAAAGGATTGGAAAATTCCTACTTGCCGATGAAAGATGTGTGAAACTTATAAAATATCCGTACCAGTAGTGTCAAATGTGACCACTATCACATATACGTAAAGGTCAGTTGTTTATCGTTCCATAAACACAATAAGCTACCAATTGTTGGGTGTGAAAAGGTATTTCCACTGTAACATATTTTGATCTCTAATGACTTATCATAGTTTTCTGGTAAAACTCTTAGACTTCTATTTTAGTAATCCCTATTCAATTCTCTATAGCCCATTACTTAATAACTTTTTTTTAGTATACCATCGTATCTATAGTCAGAGTTAATCGTGTACTTTATCAATTAAAACAAAAACAAAATTTGTATCCAAAGGTCTCGTAATTTTTTTTTTAGGAGAATCCAAACAATTTGGAAATCATCTTCTAATGTCGGTTACAAAACACAAACCACTTATCGACAAACAGAGTGAAATAAATGAACCATAACCTATAAACAGTTACAGTAAAGTATAGATGTCTTTTAAGAATGCGAGATACCTCCATCACTTACACACACACACAGACGGCCTCCAGTGTACTGTCAAAGTAGGATAAACCACCTCGTCGAACTGAGGGGGGGGGGGAAACGAAAACCACTACCAACACTCATGTCTTCAACTAACTGTCTACGTACGGTCTTTGGGGGTAAGAGAAAAAGTTTCTGTTGTATACTACCTAACGCTAGAGAGTCGGGTCGTCCTGTGCCCCTGGTACGTTCGACATTAACCAGTCCATACCTCAGTCGGTAAAGAGTTGAGGGGAAAAAAGGTGTTCCTAGAGTGGTATACTAAGTGTATTAAGTATAAATGTCATGGTAGAAAGATAGACATAGAAGTCGATGGACGGTCGCATCGCGACTTTCACGCTTTCCCTTTTCCGTGGGTAATTTTAGATCGGTCCTCTCGAGTCGAAGTTTGAAGTTACGCTACGAATGTTTGGGTTTGATTATGTTGGTGGTTTTTTTTTTTTTTTTTTTTCGTCTCTTGTTTAACTTAACTGGGAAAACGGACTTACAAATTTTTATATATATAAAATCTTAAATAAAAGACAACTCTCTATCACTAGAGACTTTCTTTCATACTCTTCTCTTATTTCATCATACAAAAGAGCCATCACCAATTGTTAAAAGACAATTTATAAAACTAAACCTGACAGAAGACAACGAGAAAGAGCGAGAGAGAGGGAACGACATACCCTTTATATTTATGTATTTACGTGCACGGAAATGAGGGTTGGGTCTATCACACACTAGCTCGGACCCTCTACATACATCACCAGAACGGGCGACGTCTCCCCGTTCGACGTTTAATTTGTGACGGTGTCAGACTTTCCAGGTCCACCAGACGGGCGCGGAGGATTACGTTAGGTGTGTTGTCGAAATTATTTGTCGAGATAAATCACGGAGGAGGGACATAGGTCCCTCCACTTGACCAGACCCCGACGACACTACTTTACGGTCTTCTTATAGAGAGTCTCCGGAGTGTTCGACTAAAAATCTCGAAAGGACAAGACAGCAGAAACAGAAGGTTTACCCAGTCACTCAGAACGAGAAAAGGCAAAACCACGAAAGACACTTTAGCCATCGAAGACAAACACACATTTACAAACGCAGGACTCCATTTAGTCTTCTCCTTTCCCAGCAACATAAAAGTAAACGGAAGGTTATTGCCTTCCCTGCTCTCCCTACTCTCACGGGACGACGTTTTCTTCCCACTAAAAAGACTGACACTACCCCCACCCCACTCCTTTTTCCCTTATATACACCAACGAAAGACAAAAAAAACACACACACATTACATAAAAACTGGTTTTAAAAAGACTCAAAATAGAGACGAATGAATCCTTGACAATTGAGTATTTAGCCTTATACCAATGCTTATAAATACTTGAGGATTTTCAAAAAAGAAAAAAGGAAAAATATAAAAACGTGAGAAAGGTTAGTTCTGTCCGACTACTCCACTACTGGATTTTAAACAAACGACATACAATTATCGTACCTTCCTTTATATGGTAGAATGACACAAAAGTTGTCTTAATATCGTTTCGTGAAGTCTCCAGACTTTCGTGTACCAAATAATTATGGTCGTACGAAGTATTACGTAAAATGTTCCTTTTACAGTCTATATATTATGGTACAAAGGTGTCCAAGTGTGATAAAATTTTCGCCATCTATTGACGAACTTGTTTTGTCATAAAAAATTTTGAAAGGTCAACCAAAAACAATATGTCTGTATTTATCTCACTTCAGAGACCCGTATATAAACAGTCTTTTTTTATACATTTCTGACTAAAATATATGACAATTATGGGTAAAGCCACAAGTGACTAGTTGTTCGTCCATACACTTTAGATCGATTTCATTACCACGGTACACCTTTATTTATGTAGGAACAATTTTATCTATTGGTAAAGTACATCTTTATTTTGAATTCGAGACTATTGACAGAACAGGACGATTTATTTTGAACAACCAACCGTTCGTACAAGAGTGAAGATATCTAGTATCATACCAGAATTATGACACGTTTTAATGACACAAAGTCATGGGTTATACTTCGTAAAGGAAAACATATATAAAGGGAATCAACCCTTTTCTTTCGAACCAATTTTGTTTGTCTTCTCTATGAAGATTAAACAATAAACTATAATAAATAGCCTTAATTAACAGCTACACAAATAAAAATTTTCCAAGTTCTTGTATGACTTTTTATCCTGTACCGTATATGAAATGTCTATAGTCTGAATTTGAAGATTAAACAGTCCTAAAGTATAATCAATAATGATGTCGTGAGACCTAAAACACACATGGAGTTTACTAAAAATTTCCGAAAATGTACACAGGTCTTTGATATATACAATTAATAAACAATGCCTATGGATGATTTGTCAACGTAGTTTCATCGGTTAAAAAAAGCCTTCTAAAGTAAAGAGTATTTAATAACATATTTTTGAGTCTATGAATACAGGTTGATCATTTAATATTTTCGTTAATAAGACTTCCAACATTTTAAAAGACATGATTTTTACCAAACATGTAAAAATCAAGTCTTTGACTTTGTGATAAACCTTTGACTTTGTCATTATAAGTTTTCTTTTCTTTCTATCGTAGGACAGGGTATACGTATAGTGTTTTTATTCTTTTGGATTAACTTGAGTATAGATATCGATATTTTTCTTTCTACTATAGGTCTAAACTTTAATAAAGGAAAATTAACAATATCGTGTCTATTATTATGACTGAGTTTGGTGATGAAGATTGTTATTCCTGTTCTTACACTTTTGTTAAAAGGAACGAAAAGTCAGTGAGTATTAGTCTTTCTCTGCCAAATAAAAAGACGAAAACTAAAGTTATAGTAGAAAAGGGATGAGTGGTCCACACTTAGTCAGAGTCAACTACTATGTTTACAAACACTCACAAAGAAGAGTTTATGTATGACTTTATTATTAATAAAAACAGGAAAATTAAAAGAAAGACCAGACTCAAGACAAGGATGTACCGAAACTCGACCTCCTCGTTTAGTGAGCAAAAGTTACTATAAAAGGAAAGTCTTTCTAAGGATACTTTGTCAAGAAGTCCAAAAAAAGTAAGTAGAGACCCTAGTGTATAGATCTACGAAAGTGACCTCCCCTGCTCCTCTGAAGAGACACAACGACCAGTTCTAGGTCGAGACCCCTCACGGTTCCCGATGAACCTTCTCTATAACAAGGATACACGGAAGGGAGGTCCCGGAAGGGATGGGTTCGGTCGTTAATTCGTCAGATCATGAATTCTTGTTTGAGAGACGGATCATAGAACTCTAGTCCTTTGAACCAAGTAAGTATTTCAAAACCCCTTTAGTTCGCCCTAAAAACTATCAATAGAGATCGTTCGAATGATGTGGAACCTTCGTATCCTACCTAAAATGGAAATCTACTAAAAGTTTAGTTAAGTCTGATTTGTGAATTCGTCCAAGACTCGGTACTCAAACTTATCGTAAATTTTTACTTCTGTGTAAAGATGGAGAGTACCGGTAAATCATAAATGACGTAGAAAAAACTTCTGGACTCGAATACTCACTGTCTAATCAAATAGTTGTAGTGTCTGGAGAACCCAAAAAAAAAGAAAGAAGAAAAAGAGTAGAGTGCGTCTGCCCAGTACCACAGGTTGGGTGAAGACCGTGACGACTGGGGTCTCTTGTTCTACCGATCGGACGGTAGAACTACACTTCCGGACTTCCAGGTCCGAACCGACACAAAGATATCTGACTGAACACGTTTATAATGTCCTGACTCTGATAATTTAAACAACAATTATTTTTGTTGTCTACTCCGCTTAATCTATTTTTATACATAGTCCGTCTACATTCTCAAACGACCCTTACCGTCTCTGTCGTCCTACTTCCCCGAGGACACACGTGAGGGTCTCCTGTACCGACTTCATGCGTTTTTCATCTTTTCGGTATAAATTGTCGTATAGTTTTCGAAAACACCAAAAGGAATGGTCATTTTACCCAGAAAAAAAGGGGTTCCATCTAAACCCGCTAAATTTCACAAACCTTCATCGTGCAATCTTTCACTTACGCCAACAGACTCTGGTACCGGTCACTCACACGATTCTCAAATCTTCCCTTCACTCACACCGATTGACCCACGAAAACCGAATTGCCATAAAGTCACACACAAAAAAAGAATACCTCAAAGGTCTATGTGTTTATAAAACTATAACATCATAGTTTTGTCAAAACACCACCCAAACAAATATGGGAGGGAACAAGGGTCTTCATAAAATTACTACGAATTTCTTGTCATACGAATGGATCTTGTATGAGTTCGACTACACTTTACGTCCACCGGATCCCTCTCTCCCGGGACATTTATTGTACGAACGTCTAACAAGAATCAGGTACCTCTGACGAAAGGTACGGGGAAGATATTTTTAATTTGAAACTCCGATTGGATTGGGACAGAATACCCACGGTTCGTATTGGGAGTATATGTAAATTTTTCAGTAGAAAAGATCCGTACTTACGGATAAAAAACCCTTTGACTATATAAGTGAATTTGTTTAAATGTATAAAACTTCTATACATTAATAATAGTAAACCTAAATTAATCATTATGAAAAAAGTCTCATGACAATGTCCATCATCAGATAGTGATTCAACGAAGTCAGTACAGTTGAGAAACGTTGGGACACCTGACATCGAGCGGTCCGAGGAGACAGGTACCCTAAGAGGACCGTTCTTATGACTTCACCCAACGGTAACGGAGGAGGTCCTTTTATCAGATAATCTTTTTTACGTTTAATTAATTTCTAACAAGAAAGACTTATGTCTCACCATGACCATACGAAAAAAATTCACCCCTCGAGTTGTCTTGACTTAAACATGATACATAAAGATTGATCGGAATTTACGAAGTACGTTATAAGATGAATCTACTTTCAACTACAATCGAAATATATATAATAGTCTACTTGAGTTAAAAATAATAGAAATTTTATAAAATTTTAACTTCAAGTAACACAACGAACTCGTCATCAAATTTAGCGTTTCGGTTAAAAGAGGCAATTTCATTTTGAACAGTCATATCATTATTATGATATGTTATTACAATTGTTATTATGACTTGTTCTTTGTGTACTTTAGACCAAAACTTTGATTTAAAAGAAAAGATAAAAATTCTTCTAAATCACTTTGAAAGAGATATATGATAAGTCCATAATAAATAAATAAAATCACGAATTCTTAACTTTCGAAAAACTAAGTATAGAGCTCTTATACCTCTCTCCAACAACTCTGTACAGTTTATACTTACGAATACTTTCTTTTAAACTTACGTTATATAAAGGACATATATTTTGGATATCATGAACAAGACATCCAGTAACTTTCTTCCATAAGAAAGGAACTGGTAAAAACGATACATTTGACGTAAATCAGGTTGTCAAACTTCGTAGAAAGAGAAAAGTGGAGTAATAAATCAGTTTAATGTCCAATTGATTGTACAAATATTTATAACTTTTTGAGGTGAAAAGTCAACGTAATACTAAAGTATATTTGACAATGAAAAATTTTACGAACTAACTCATCTTTTAATTCAACCCTTTATTTTACGTTTATATTTTCCTAGTCTGGACTTCTTTGTCACACGTCTTTCCACTCATTACTAGACTTAAACTTGTGACTTTCTTTTAGGTCAAATATTTTGAAAATTTATTTAAACATAAAACATTGGTTTCAAAATGAACCCTTTAATATCAACGAGATTTATATAAAAGTTCGAACGAAAATATAAGACGAAATAAAGGAAGGAAGGACAAAACAAAAAAAAAACCATTCACTTCACACANTTTAATTCAACCCTTTATTTTACGTTTATATTTTCCTAGTCTGGACTTCTTTGTCACACGTCTTTCCACTCATTACTAGACTTAAACTTGTGACTTTCTTTTAGGTCAAATATTTTGAAAATTTATTTAAACATAAAACATTGGTTTCAAAATGAACCCTTTATTATCAACGAGATTTATATAAAAGTTCGAACGAAAATATAAGACGAAATAAAGGAAGGAAGGACAAAACAAAAAAAAAAACCATTCACTTCACACAAAGATTATTTCATTTAATGGTCCACTTCGAACCAAGACCCTAGTGTACAGTAAATGAGACAACTAGGTAGTAAAGAACTCGACCAGGTTTTAACATTAGTTTAAATATTTTCTCCAACACTCTTTAACAGTAATGTAAAACCATTCTAAGTAAAAGGAAAGATCGATAATAAAAGAACAAAAAGGATTAAAATGTTACACTCGGCTAATACTACCTTTAACTGATAATAAACTATTTAAGAAAGGACCAAATGGGATACGAACATAATAAAAGAAATCGTGTAGACATTTACCGGTATAATAACAATAAAATTCCAAAGGTGAAGAAAATTTATATTTTGGTAATATACATTCATCATCTTTTTACTTTTGTAAAGACTAATGAATATAATTTCTGTCGAGAGATTTAAAAATTTCCGTGAAAGAAAAAGTTCTACCGCCCAAAACCTTTTATCGTAAAACAGAATAGTAATCGAAATTTGGGGGTACTATGCTTCTTGAGAAAGAAGGTTTCTCTCTCCAATCGACAACTATGAACCATGACTAAGATCTACTTAACATTGGATAAGGGAACCGTCGTAAAAAAATTTGATCTCTTATTCTTTCTTTTGACTCCTAGTTGTCTCATAAAATTTAAAGTGGATTAAAGTCATGTGGACGTTCCCCACCTAATAAGGTCACCCTTCTCTATGAGGATGTTAAAGATCAAGGACGGAGGATTTCCAGTCTCTACGTTTAGTTACAGACCTGTAGAACTTACTTTTCCTGTATCAACGAATTTACGTAACGAGGCAATAAAACGAGAGAAGGAAGTCACAGTAAAAAGGTAGTCGAAAAGAAGAGAAAAGGTGACATTGGGTCTCAGTCAGTCTACTCATTATTCACTTTTCACTTAGGAACAACCGACAGGTCCGTCGTTTCCCGTGACCTTTCTCTCTGTTCTGGACTTCGTTTTGTTTCGTCTTACGATCGTCTTTTGAGTGGTTGTGTGAACGAAGACATAAACTAAAAAACCACTCTATAAAGTAATCGAAGGAAGTAAAGTAGATCGTTATCTTCTAGTACATTTATGTATCATTTCGTCATAAAATCTTGTTCTGGACATTTTAAAATTTTGTTTTGACTTTCCTTTTCTTAATCGAAGTGTCACGACCTTTTTCTTAAAATTTTAATTCTTTGTGAAAAAAAAAGACCTCGAAAAATGTTCTAAAAAAATACTGACGGACCCACGACACTTTATCGTTGGAATAATTGTCATATGTGGTCAAAGACCACCAATTATACTACACTTGAGACATATGAAATGTTGTAACGAAAAGTACTAATTAGTCTTCGATAAAATTCTTCTTTTGTAGATAAAGATTGTGGATTTTTTGTATATATGAAAAATTTTTTACCTTATAGAGAATGTATCACGAAAATCGGAACTAGTCTTCTTAAGATCATCTGCACAGAAATTTTCTTGTTTGACGTAGAAATCTCTTTTGAAACAAAAGTCACGTCTTAAATATGGGTCTAATAATAATAAAAATTACTTTCTGAAGTAACAATTTTCACTCTCCGTTTATAACGTGGTTACGTCTCCGTACCCATGGTCTTCGGGATTACCTATAACCTCTATACACAGTTCTTTCCATCTATAAAGAATCTAGAGGTCAATATAAGGAGGTTTTAACTTCTCGTCGTACCTACTCTTACTTCGGTCCGTGGATGATAATCCGATACCGTCCCGTTTGAACGAAGTCTGTCTGGATCAATTAAGATATTCGGAATTTATTGTGAACTTTTGTTCCGAGAAAGTTGGAAAACCTCTTTTCCAACTCTCAACCCTGTTTACATTTTACGACGAATCGCACGTGCTTATTTCGGTTCTTGTAGTCCGAGTAAAGTGAGACACAGTCGGGACTACTAAGTAGCACTACCAGTCCCGTTTGACACCAGAGACCCAACTTTGTTAAAATAGGCAGAAAAAAAAAAAAAAAATTGTCTTACAAGGTCGAACCTAGAATATAGGAATCCCAAGGCTATAACTTAAGACTTAGTCCTTTGAATTAGAACGTCGGTCTAAACTGTTCTACGACCAACTTACCCTCCGTCTTCACTACTAACACCCTACTTTACGGGGTCCAGTCTTAAACCCTTTTATTCTATAAAACACCTTTAAACCGATACTATATTCTTGGGGGGTAAACTTTTACAGAGTGATGAGTATAATCGTCTACCACAAGTTCCTAGACTTTTCATCTAGTGACGACATAATTAAAAGAGACGAAGTTCAGAAAGAAATTGTCTCCCTCAAAAACGTGTAAGAATCCACGTAAAGAATCACACAAAGATTACAACGATTATATTTTCCACAAACATCATTGTCAGTTTTCCAAAGACCCTTGTTACTTATTGTAATACCGAGTTTAGATTCTGTCAGTATGAAACAAGGACCGTTTTCCAATTATGAATCAAGTCCTTGATTTCAGAGAAAAATCTTTTGAAAAAGGTAAACATTTGTAAAACACCACCACCACCACCAAATCAATCATTCAGTACAGGTTGAGAACACTGGAGTACCTGACATCGGGTGGTCTGAGGAGACTGGTACCCTGAAGAGTCCGGTCTTATGACCTCACCAACGGTAAAGGAAGAGGTTCCTAAGAAGGGTTGGGTCCCTAGTTTGGGACGTAACGTCCGTCAGAGGACGTAACGTACACCGAAGAAATACCTGACTTGGTGGTCCCTTGGCATTTTGTTTTGATACATACATAAAGGTCTCTGATTCCCTAAATCCCCACAGGGACCACCGAGTCTACCATTTCTTAGACGGACGTCACGTCCTCTGGACCCAAGCTAGGGACCCAACCCTTCTTGGGAACCTCTTCCCTTACCGATAGGTGAGGTCATAAGACCGGACCTTTTAAGGTACCTGATATATCAGGTACTCCAGCGTTTCTCAGTCTGTACTGACTCACTGAAAGTGAGTGACTTTCCCTAAATCTTATTTTGACTTTTACTTCGTTAGATTAATATCTTTTGTGTATGTGTGTGGAGAATTAGTAATATCCCCATGGACCACTAAATTGGAGATCATTAGATTTTTACCCGAAAGGTCCACCGAGTCAACATTTCTTAGACGGACGGTTACGTCCTCTACGTCCAAACTAGGGACCCAGTCCTTCTAAGGGACCTCTTCCTTTACCGTTGAGTCAGATCATAACGGACCCTTTAGGGTACCTGACTCCTTGGACTACCCGATGTCAGGTATCCTAATCTTTTATTAACCGATATTAAATCGTTGATTTATTGTTTTTCAAATTTTTATACAACTGAGATACAAAAGCCAAAATTATGTACTTTTTTAATACCTGGTAGTACAAATGAATTTTATGAGGGGGAGAGTTGATTTAGCAAGTTCTGTTACCTATTTATAAAACGTCGAAGATCTCTAGTTCTAGTAGAATCTTTAGACTTATGTATCAACTAGTTATACGACGTCTTCCTACTAATAACACCAATAAAGGAAGAGTTTGTCCCCAAGAAACAACCCGTCACATCAAGATAAAATATAGTCGAAAGATGTTCATGATTTTATATAGTTGACCCTAACAAAAGAGAGAAAGATGGTACTAAGTAGTATATCTTTAATTCGTTGATCAAGTCCGTCTCTCACTTCGTAGACTCATTGTGGACGTCTCTTTAAGAAAAAACCTCCTGATCTCTTTCCAAATAACGTCTTGATTCGTTCGTTTTGTCCACCGAATACGAGTTTTCTTTGGACTTAAGGTACTTGTGTTAAGAACTTATGTATCATAACTCCGTTCAATATATTACCTTCGGATGTTCAGAAAAATTTTTTAAAATAACTTGTTTAATATTTTTAGTACGTACGAATTCTGTTTATTAAAGTCGTGTCTTTTCATATCTCTCTTTGTATTTCAGGGGGTAGTAAATTGAGGAGTCTTTATTAGTAGTAGTCATTAAAGAATATAGAAGAAGGTCTTTAAAAGAGAAGCACATATTCACATCTTTTAGAAATATGTTCGATTCATCTAGGTATGACATGTCTCAAGAAAATGTAAAATTTTAACAGAAAAATTGTATGGTATAACGATGGTCCTCTAGACATGAGAAGAGATATCATAACGTAAAATACCCGTGTGATAAATTGTCAAAAGAGAAAAAATTTAATTTTTTTAAATAACTTTATATCAACTAAACGTTACAATATAATTAAAGTCCAAGTGTCGTTTCACTAAGTATAAATACACACACACACACACACACATATGTATGAGAAAAAATGTAAGAGGAGGTACTATGCAATAATGTTCTATAACTTATATCAAGGGACACGATATGTCATTTAGGAACAACCAATAGATAAAATATATATCATCACACACATAAAATTAGCTTTGGAGGATTAAAATTAGACAACAGAAAAAATTTTTTACAACTAGATATTGACTGTAAATTGTAATGAAAGTCCTATATTGTATTCCTAAGTTATAAACATGTGTAACACTGTACTAGTGGTGTTATTTATTGGTCAATAGAGAACTACTTGTGGACCAAAAAGTTTATATTGAAGGAGAGACATTGCTCTGATCGATCGTCTCTACAAAGTAAAGAGAATCGTATTTTTTAAGATCTTAGAAGGTTTTCCCCAAAACGACATAGTTTTCTTGAAATTTATCACTGAGGATTTTCTTCCACTCCACATTACAATTTTCACTTCCTATCGAATACGGTGTTCTTATCTATGAATAGTGAATATATAACTTATGAGTTTGGTCAATTTTAATTGTGGTTTTTAGTATCATAACATAAATCACTGTTTCTTCCCTTTTATCCTCTATTATTGTATTTCTCTGACAAGAGCAATTCTATATTGGATTTTTTAGAGAACAAACAAGGTTCGACTTGTTTTACGTATTGAATGAAAGAAAGTACCCGGAGTCACGACAAATAATTCGATTAACTGTCTCTAGATACGAAGGTTACGGACTAAGTCAATGACATGGATCTAATCACTTTTCCTCTGGTCTTCTATAAGTACCATTAATTACAGTCAATTTAAGGACAAAAGATATAAAGTGTAACGGTCTGATTAGGAAGTCGACACTAAACATCCAATTTATTATGTCAGTCCTCCTCCCGACTTAGTTTTAATTGGTCTGTATCACGGACTTTAGTTGATTAAATCCCAAAACTATTTCATCTGTTTTATACACGATGAATTTATAAATCATCAATTCTCAATGCAAAATACAAAGAAAAAATCCTATATAGAGAGTAAGTAGAATTGGTGTAGTAAAGTGTATATGATTCTACTCTTCACCCTCATTCCTTTAGTATAAACACATTCTCTACCTTCACATCCGACTAACACTGTTCTTGTCAGTTCCATGAGACTTGACTAGGATCCCTCGACGATCAACCCACCGATATGCGAAGGAGGAGGAGACAAGAAGAGAGTCTACGACCCTGTTCATTGGACCTATTCTTTACTAGTGCGAAGTAAATATCGGAATTTTCACCGACTGAGGGAGTACACTGCAAGTTTCGTCTAAAAATTCTTGTTTGATGTCTTCTTGAGAGACTTTAATTATGAAAGTAAACTTTGGGTGTTGGGACTCTTCATCCAGGTTCAGTAGTAAGGGTAAAATACCTTCACTCTTTTACGATTCTCCAATATCCAGAATAAATATCGGTATAACGACACGAATCTTCCCTCCAAACCTGGGTCTATAAAAAAAATTCCCAAGTGACAAAAAAGGATGTGGTCAAGAATGGACACCGACGGAAAATCTTAGTGGAACCCGTTGACCCCTTTTTAGATGACTATGAATCTTGGTTAGGGATCTTTAAGACTAAGTGAAATGGAACCATCCCGGACTCTTAAATATTCTTCGAAATGTCACTAAGACCCGAAAGGGTTACCGAGTCGTCATTTAAAAGGGGGACGTAACGTCCTCTGTGTCATCTGTACCCAAGCTAGGTACCCAACCTTTCTAGGGGACCTCCTCGCGTACCGTTGGGTGAGGTCACAAGGACGGACCTCTTAGGGTACCTGTCTCCTCCACCCGACTGATGTCACATTTCCCAACGTCTCAACCTGTACGGACTCGTGTGTGTGTGTGATATGTGTGATGTGCGATGTCACTAAGTTTACGTGACGTAGTGTCACGGAGAATTTAACATACTTACAAAAAATTTATTTTACTCTATTACTTCTAATTTGTCACAACTGGGTGGCATGGGGGTGGGGTGTGTGTATGTGTGTGTTAGTATTTAGGTGTCTTCTTTCCTCCCTTAAATCAAACCACAAGTAAAACACACACGCACACGAAGTCACCCTTCGAATACAAATAACTTATCGGTTCTTTTACAAACTATTGTGAAAAGTAGTCTTGTCTCGATCAGTGAGTAAAGTTTTCAATGTAGTGATGATTATTGGATGGTTAATCACTCACGCAGGAACCACGGTCCCTTAAATATCTGTAACCACTTAGGAACGTCATCGAGACACTCCAACAACGACAATGACGGGGGTAAAGTAATTCATCCACTGTCTTCTCCACCGTGTTTGAGCACACCTGTCCTTCACCATTTCGACCTTAAACTGGATTCCTATAACCTACGGTTCCATATCTAGAAGTTAGTACGTGTTTTTAGTGTCCCAACTTGGTACCGTGACTTGTAATGGACCCCCTCCATTACTAAGAATCATAGTAGAGAGAAAAATGAATTTCTAAAAAAATTACACCTGGTAAAAATTTCAGATAACTCAAACAATGTTACAACGAAGACAAAATACAAAACTAAAAAAATCGGAACTCTGTACACTCTAGAATCGAAGGGTTAGTCCCTAGTCTGAACGTAGACGACGTAACGTTCCACTTCAGAATTGGTGACCGGACGGTCCCGTTAGGGAAATCATAGTAGAGAACTACTTCCGTATAAAATAACGTCTTTATTAACCATCCCGAACCATCCGGAACCCTCCCGACTTTTTCTCTTTAGAGAGGGATCTGTCATTAAACTTTAAAAAATGTTTTGTAGGCAAAACAAATGTAAAGACACAATGCCCATATCTTGGTTCATCTCAAATGAGAATTTATAGAGGAAATTAAAAATGTGTATTAAGCCAATACAGTCTTGAGTATCTGTCCACCAATCGTTTGTTATACTACTGATTCTTTTTACTTAGGGGTACTAGAAGGTGTTTCATGAATGTCGAAACCTTGTAGTCTCCACTTGTATTGTGAACCATTTCTGTCACAAAAAACGAACCTCGAACGTTGGGCAACACCATATTATGTAGAAGATAGAACCGAACAGTGAAGAAGGGGTGGATGTAGGGAGGAGAGTTACTGGTGACCCTTATTCTCCATCCTCTCTACGAGGTGTTCTGCGTTGCCTAGGAACAAAAATCGTGTAGAATTACACCTTAGACTTTTATACTCTTCCCTGTGTTATTAAGGAAGGAAGTCGCCACCAAGACCCCGTAAAAAACCCGTTTAAAGAAACGGGACCCCTATGTTCCAGGGCCGACAATACTGTGGTGGTCGTCCATACCTATGTACACTCGTCTGTCATGTCTACAAAATCTCTTTTCTCTAGTAGTTCGGATTGACTGGGTTCAGGGAACAAAAGTTTTTTCACTTTACCCATCTGATTTCAGCCACCGGTTTGGAGCCACTCTCTTTGAGGTGAGACCCGTAATACAGTAGTGAGAATCTGGTGGAGACTAACCAGGGATTCGTCGATAGAACAACCAAGTCTTTTTACACGGTTTGTCTGGTAAGATAAAAAATTTACTATAAAACAAAATAAATAAACCAATAAGACACGTTGTATCCTATAGAATCAAGGGATCAAGTCAAGTCAAGTCAGAGAGTCAGTACAGGCTGAGAAACGTTGGGGTACTTGGCGCGTCGTACAGTCCGGAAGGACAGGTAGTGGTTGAGGGTCTTAGGTGGGTTTGGGTACAGGCAACTCAGTCACTACGGTAGGTCGATAGAGTAGGAGACAGCAGGGGAAGAGGAGGACGGGAGTTAGAAAGGGTCGTAGTCCCAGAAACGTTTCCTCAGTCAAGAAGCGTACGTCACCGGTTTCATAACCTCAAAGTCGAAATTGTAGTCAGGATGGTTACTTGTGGGGTCTGACTAGAGGAAATTTTACCTAATCAACCTAAAGGAACATCAGGTTCCCTGAGAGTTCTCAGAAGAGGTTGTGACGTCAAGTTTTCGTAGTTAAGAAGTCGCGACTCGAAAGAAATACCAGGTTTAGAGTGTCGGTGTGTACTGGTGACCTTTTTGGTATCGGAACTGATCTGTCTGGAAACAACCGTTTCATTACAGAACGAAAAATTATACGACAGATCCAACCAGTATTGAGAGGAAGGTTCCTCGTTCGTAGAAAATTAAAGTACCGACGTTAGTGGTAGACGTCACTAGAACCTCGGGTCTTTTTATTTCAGTCGGTAACAAAGGTGACAAAGGGGTAGATAAATGGTACTTCACTACCCTGACCTACGATACTAGAATCAAAAGACTTACAACTCGAAATTCGGTTGAAGAAGTGAGAGGAGAAAGTGAAAGTAGTTCTTCGAGAAATCAAGAAGTGAAAGACGGTATTCTCACTACAGTAGACGTATAGACTCCAATAACTATAAAGAGGACCGTTAGAACTAAGGTCGAACACGAAGGAGGTCGGAATGCTCCGTAGGGATTACTCCGTAGTTTGGAAACCAGGGACTTCATCTTCCCACTTCGGAATTGGTGACCTAGTGGTCTCTTTGGGGTTCTGACTAGAAACGTTTTAATAGAAAGATGAGATAAAAGAGACTGGTCAAAATATTATTAAGAAAAGAGAAAGGGAACAAGGACGAGGGAGGGGTGAGGATGGTCGTGGGACGGGGGGAGTGGGGAGAGGGACGGGGTTGTTACTAGTGTACTTGTTACATACATCATTAATACGTAGCGAAATGATGAGTAAGGTCAATTATTCAATGGACATTGAAACGAGAACTGGGACTTTGAAAGACTCCAGTCTTCACCCCCTTTCCTTAAAAGAGAGTACAAGAAATAGTCCATGTGAGACCGGACTCGACAGAATTCACTAATTCCACATGATCTCACTTAAAATTGTTGAGTCCTTCTCCCCAAACGGCGGTCGAGGGTTACTCTCTCCTTCAGATGTGTCAAGTGTTATACAGAGTACAAATTTTTCGTATGGACATAGATCTGAATCCATATAAAACTATAAATAACTCTAAAGTACCCTATGGATCTTTCGGTAATCCTCTAGAATTGCAAACATTTATTCATCTTTGTACACGGCATTTTCATAAAAATTACGTTCTCCTTACAATCCTTTTAAATTCGTCCTTTGTAACCACAAGTAACAACAAAATCCCACTTAACCTTCCTCCGTTCTCTTCTTTCCCACCTAGTAACACAATTTGAATTTCTGAGTTGTCACCTTTCGGGTCACACCTGTAATCCCCCAATTAAATTCTCTGTCTACCATCTTAACTTCATCACGCTTGACCCCCAACTAAAAAAATTTTAAAATAAAAGAACCTAATCTCAACTAAATGTTACAACATAAAGTCTACATATCGTTTCACTAAGTCTATATATATATATATATATATATATATATATACGTATTAAGATAAAGTCTAAGAAAAGAGTATCTTATAACTCATCTCAAGAGACACGATATGTTATCCAGGAACAACCAAATAACAACAAATCTACGATTCAGTACAGGTTAAGAAAACTCTGAGGTACCTGACATACATCGGATGGTCCGAGGTGACAGGTATCCTAAAGGATTTGTTCTTATGACCTCACCCAACGGTAAAGGAAGAGGTCCCCGAGAAGGACTGGGTCCCTAACTTAGTCTCACAGGACGTGACGTCCGTCTACGAAATGACGATCCCGTGTAAAGACGAAACCATTGGTATTCAAACGAAAGTTACAGACATTGAGATAAAGACAAGACATTTGTAAATAAACATAATAAAAATTTTTTAATCTAAGGTGGATACTCACTATAGTATACTACAAATAGAAAGAGACTGGATAAAGTGAATCATACTATTAGGAATCCAGGTCGGTACAACGTTGTATAACGCAAATAAAGTGCAAAAAAAAATTCTGACTCATTATAAGGTGACATATATCTATGATGCAGAAATATGTAAGTAGACAACTACCTGTAAATGGAACAAAGGCACAGAACCGCTAACATTTATCACGACTTCACTTGTAACCCTATGCACATAGAAATGTTTAATACCAAAAGAGACACATATACGGGTCCTCACCTTAACGACCTCGTGTACCATCGACATAAAAATTAAAAAACTCCTCGGAGACATCACAAGAGGTATTACCGAGAAGGTTAAATGTAAACGTGGTTGACATCCTCCCCAGGGAAACGAGGTGTAGTAGAGGTCGTTAGTAACAAACAACTGAAAACTACTACCGGTAAGACTCATCACACTCCACTATAGAGTAACATAAAAAAAATTTTAAAACAATAAATAAATAATAACTTCCTATTAACGAAATGTCTTAAAACAACAAACGACAATTTGGAGTTATACTTAGTCGGTATCCATATGTATATAGGGAGGGGAAAACTTGGAGGGAGGGTTTAGGGAGGGGTAGGATGGGGAGATCCAACTATGTCTCGAGGACAAACTCAAAGGACTCTGTATGTCGTTCATGCCGATAGATTAAATGTATACCTTACATTCAAAGGTACAATGAGAAAGGTATGTAGAGTGGGAGAGGAGGGTAGAGGGGTACAGGTATTTAGATGAGAGATATAGACAAAGAGGTAACAACGGGACATTTATTTAAGGAGTTATGGTATAAAGATCTAAGACATATATACGTAATCTTATACTATAAATAGAAAGAGAAAGACTGAGTGAAGTGAGACATATTATCTAAGATCCAAGTAGACGGAGTAATCTTGACTGAGTTTACGTAAGGAAAAATACCGACTCAGTATAAGGTAAGACATACACATGGTGTCGAAGAAATAGGTAAGCAGACAACTACCTGTAGATCCAACGAAGGTACAAGATCGATAACATTTATCACGACGTCACTTGTCACCCTATGTACACAGAGAAAGTCAAAACCAAAGGAGTCCCATATACGGATCCTCACCCTAACGACTCAGTATACCACCAAAATAAGGATGAAAAATTTCCTTAGAGGTATGGTAGAAGGTATCACCGACATAGTTAAATGTAAGGGTGGTTGTCACGTTCTCGTAAGGGAAAAGAGGTGTAGTAGAGGTCCTAAATAATAAACATCTGAAAAACTACTACCGGTAAGACTGACCACACTCCAATATAGAGTAACATCAAAACTAAACACAAAGAGATTATTACTCGTTACAACTCGTAGAAAAGCACACAAACAATCGGTAGACATACAGAAGAAACCTCTTTACAGACAAATTCAGAAAAAGGGTAAAAAACTAACGTAACAAACAAAAAGACCATAACTTAACACACTCGACGAACACATAAAGCCTTTAACTGGTAAACAGGTAACAAAGGAAACGATAATAAAAGAGGGTAAGACTCCCAACAGACAAAAGTGTAACGAATATCAAACGAAACGTTTTCGAAAATTCAAATTAGTCCAGGGTTAACAAATGAAAACAAAAATAAAGGCAATGAGATCCTTCACCCAGTATCTCCTAGAACGAAACTAAATACAGAAACTCACAATACGGATACAAAAGGAGATTCTCAAAATATAAAAGACCAGAATGTAAATCCAGAAAGTAGGTAAAACTCAAATAAAAACACATACCACAATCCTTCACAAGATTAAAGTAAGAAAATGTACATCGACAGGTCAAAAGGGTCGTGATAAATAATTTCTCCGACAGAAACGGGGTAACATATAAGAACGGAGGAAACAGTTTTTATTCCATGGGTATCCACGTACCCAAATAAAGACCCGAAAGATAGAACAAGGTAACCAGATATAAAGACAAAAACACGGTCATGGTACTACGGAACTACTGACATGGAAACATCATATTAGACTTCAGTCCTTCCAACTAAGGAGGTCGAGGTAAGAAAAAAGAGTTCTGACGAAACCGATAAGCCCTAGAAAACACAAAGGTATACTTGACACTTTAAAAAACAAGATTAAGACACTTCTTACGGTAAATATTAAACTATCCCTAGTGTAACTTAGACATCTAACGTAAACCGTCATATCAATAAAAGTGTTATAACTAAGAGGGATGGGTCCCTGTACCTTATAGAGAGGTAGACAAGTACAGTAGAAACTAAAGAAAGTAGTCACAGAATATTAAAAGACACATGTCAAGAAAACAGAGGAATCCATTCAATAAGGATCTATAAATTAATAAAAACAACGTTCCCACTTACCCTAACTAAGGAATTGAAGAGAAAGACTAAAAGTAATAATCATATATCTTTACGTTCACTAAAGACACATAACTAAAACATAAGACGTTGAAACGATTTAAGTGACTAATCGAGACCGTTAAAAGACTATGATAGAAATCCCAAAAGACACATGTCATAGTGCAGTAGACGTTTGTCACTCTTGAAATGAAGAAAAGACTAGACCTAAGGAAAATAAAGAAAAAGAAGAGACTAACGATATCGATCTTGAAGGTCTTGACATAACTTATTATTACCACTTCCACCTGTGGGAACCGAACAAGGACTAGAATCCCCCTTACGAAAGTCAAAAGTGGTAACTCTTATTACAAACGACATCGGAATAGTATATACCGGAAATGATACAAATCCATCCAAGGAAGATACGGGTAAAAAATGGTATTTACCCACGACTTAAAACAGTTTTCAAAAAAAACGTTGATATTAGAGAAGTTTTTTTAAAGAGTATGGGAAACAAAAAGAGAAGAAGACCCTGGGAATATTAAACTCACAGTCACGTAAACTATAACAGGGTCTCCAGAGACTCTGATAGGAGTCAAGAAAAGTAAGAAAAATGAAATAAGACGAGAAGTCTTCAATAAAGGTGGTAAAATAGAAGGTCGAGTGATTAAGTAAGAAAACGAGGTCCATAAGACGATAATTAAGGAAGATCTTATATAAATTAAAGTCATTAACACAACAAACAGAGACATACAAATAAGAAATTAGGAAGATCCAGAAACAATTAACTAAGAACGTAAAAGAGGTAAAACAAAAGTTCCAAAAACTAGTAGAAACGATAGTAACAAGTCAGTTCATCAAACGGATAAAGGAGTAAATAAATTTGAAGACACAAAGACCAAACAAGGAAGTAAACACATCATAAAGAGACGGAAAAGAAAAAAAAATTGAATAACACAAACTCCAGAGGAAAAGGGTCCGAAGTTCTTTTCAACTTAAAAAAGGAACTTCTTCCAACTTAAGAAAAGAGGAAAAACAAAGACGGGAGGATTCCAACCAGGTCACCAAAGACATTGGAAACATATCCCACTCTAAATACGACTCAAAAACAAACAAACAAAAAGGAGAATACCCCTTCCTACTCACTCCACCATTAGGACAGACGACTACTAAACCAAACCTAAAAACAAAACAAACAACAAATTTACCACGTAAGACGTGTCCCACGATGACCACCAACCCACGACGTCCCAGAACATAAGTTCACCAAAACAGACACACTCAAGAACGACAAACTATGAGGGATCCGAATTAGAGACGATCAAGTCCCAGAACCACAGTCACCAGGGTGAAGTTTCCAAGTCCCGAACTAGAGACCAGTCCCTGCTTCTAAAGTGTTCACCAAACAATACCGTAATTCACTCTAATTTTGTTTATAGGTATTTACTCTTTAGTTTCTTATTGGGGTCTGTTTACCGTCAATGTTCCAGTCCGTTTATTATTAATTTTATGACCTTATATGTGTATATATATATGTGGGTACTCGTTTCAGTCTCATCAAGTTGTTTTTATTCCATGACATCTGACTGGGCCGTTTGTTGCTTTTATTTTTTACTATAAATGGTCAATTCTTCTTTTTGATTGATTTCGTGTTTGACCTTTTGTTTTCATTTCGTTCAACGGTTAATCCCTTATTTCGTTACTTTTGTTTTGATTGTTTATAAAACTCTCCTTTCTTTTCTTTCTTCCTTATCTATACGGTTCAATTTGTCTACGTCTATCTCTTTTAAATACATGTAACTTCTAATTGACGTTCCCCTTTCCTTGTTATCCTTTCCGTTCGTTTCCTAATTTACATCTTTTTATATTATCCAAATTTTTTTATTTTAACATTTTTTCTCTTTTCTTTATTTTACCTTTTTCTTTCTTTTTTCCGAGAACGGACCTCTCAGGGTCCACGCCCCCTCGGACCACCCGACGGTAGATACCCCAGCGTGTCTCAGCCTGTGCTGACTTCACTGAATCGTCGTCGTCGTCGTCTTGACGTATTCATGTTCAATATTCATGTATTTATGTCAATATTTGGACATCTCCATGTCCAAATATTGTTGTTATTTCACACACTGACTTATATGTGTATATGTGCATGTAGGTATTCGTTTTAGTTTTGTCAGGTTGTTTTTATTTGATGTTATAACTAACTGGACTGCTTTTTTCCTTTGGTTTGATATAGATGGTCTTGTTTTAATTGATTTCGTGTTGGACCTTTTATTTTGATTTCGTTCCACGGTTAACCCCTTACTTCGTTACTTCTATTTTGATTGTTTATACATCTCTCCCATTATCTCTTTCTTTTCCTTCTTTCTTATCTATACGTTTCAATTTAGTTCCATATATTTCTTCTAAATATATGTCATTTCTAATCGACGTTCCCCTTTTCTTGTCATCCTTTTCGTTTGTTTCCTCATTTACATCTTTTTCTATTATTATCCAAATTTATTAATTTTTAATTTTTTCTCTCTCTCTCTTTTTTTTTTTTTGGTGGTGTCTTGATGTTTTCGAGTTGCATCTCCGTCTCCAAATATTGTTGTTATTTTTTACACTGACTCCCCTTTTTTTTTTAGTTTTCGAATAGACCTAAAGTATCAGGGTACCTGCCTCCTCGGACCACCCGACGTCAGGTGCCCCAGTGCTTCTCAGCTTGTGCTGACTCGNCTTTTTCTATTATTATCCAAATTTATTAATTTTTAATTTTTTCTCTCTCTCTTTTTTTTTTTTTTGGTGGTGTCTTGATGTTTTCGAGTTGCATCTCCGTCTCCAAATATTGTTGTTATTTTTTACACTGACTCCCCTTTTTTTTTTAGTTTTCGAATTGACCTAAAGTATCAGGGTACCTGCCTCCTCGGACCACCCGACGTCAGGTGCCCCAGTACTTCTCAGCTTGTGCTGACTCACTGAAGTGAAAGTGAAAAGTGAAAGTACGTAACCTCTTCCTTTACCGTTGGGTGAGGTCACAAGAACGGACCTCTTAGGGTCCCTATCCCCTCGGACCACCCGACGGCAGATACCCCAGCGTGTCTCAGCCTGTGCTGACTTCGCTGGATCGTCGTCGTCGTCGTCGTCGTCGTCACGGTTATTTTAACTGTTGAAGTTGTCTCCGTCCTTTTTTTCTTTTTTTCTTTTTTTTATGATTTCTTAATGTCTTGTTCAGTTTTGTATTCTTATTATATACAAAAAGAACTCAGTGACGACAGTCTCAGGAAAGGGAGCGACCCTCAGTGTCAGGTGGAATGGAGGGATCCTACGGGAGGTTGTGACGCGACTAGAGACCTGGATGACACCCGTATCGAGTCTAAGACTAGACCAGGATGAGGACACATAAGAACGGAGGTTACAGGTGTCGACAGTCTTGATCACACAAAATAAAACACCCTTGAGAGTTACTAGAAAATATATAAGGTATCTGTGTCTCAGACGGATCAACTAACAAACCTAAATGAGACGTCGAACATGTCGACCACCCTTACAAAACCCAGAAGGAATCGGTGTGACGGGGACCCAAAGTTAACATCAAAATAAAGGTGGAGATGTACACACAGTAGGTGACCCCAAACGAGGACTCCGACGACACCTCCTGAACGGGGACATTCCCCGTTCCACACCTCCACCACGTCGACGAACCCAGTGTCCACGAGACCGTCGTGGTCCATGAGTCCCCTCAACCACCGATCCCGTCGTCCTTTATGTCACGAGATTTTCCCATACCCTTGGTTATAACCGGTTATGCGAGGTTATAAGAACGGACCTCTTGGAAGGAGGGACTGTCTCTTCGGACCGTCCGGTGTCAGATGTCTCGACGTTCCTCAACCTGTGATGATTTCGTTGAGACGTATGCATCTACGTTCTAAAAAAGCGGACACGGTCGAGACAGGGTCACTTTCAACTCACACTTTCACCGTGTCGAAGAACCAAACACCCCTGGGAGCACCGCGGTTCACACGTCCCTGTGCCTGACGGAGACGACGTCCTCAATAACACGATAGTCTCAGAAAAAAACTCGAAGAACATCGACCACTAGTCTTCCGGAGAAACCGGTCAGAAAGAGGCATCGAGGTGGGTAAGTCCGTGAATGTCCCGAGGGAACGGACCCCAGTAAGAGATAACAACTCACGTAGTCCGTGTATCTCCCCGAGGGGACCGACCCCAGGATGAGACGTCTAACCGAACAGTTCGTGAATTTCCCCGTGAGACCTACCCCAGGATGAGACATCAACGGTGTAGTCAGTGAATTTCCTCTTGGGACCCACCCCAGGACGAGACGTCAAGTCACGCAGTCCGCAAACTACCCGGTCGGCGACTACGACCGCACACCCCTCTCTCTCCGATACCACTACCGAGATGGGGGATGAACACTGAGTCGTAATAGTGGAACGACGAATACCGAAGCAACGACACGTCTTCGAAAATTCAAATCGATCCAGGTCCTAACCCCCATCTAAGATTATTGTAGAGATGAAACATATCTGAGGAGAAGTACAGTAAACTCCTCATAATACCTTTCAAAGACGGAAAACCGGTGTCTCCTTCCTTAAGGGGTAAGGAACATCTTGGTATTCCAGAGTCACCGGTATAGAGGAGTAGTCGATGAACTCTGTCCCCGGTATAAAGAGACGTCGGAGATTGGTTTACGAAATGTGTATCATCCGAGAGTTGTTCCTAAACAGTTTATATACTTACACATCCCAAAGAGATTCGTACACCAATGTTCTGACAAGTCCACCAAGCATGCGGTAAAAATAACGGTAAGTCTTGAATGACGAGGGTATCGTTGTTATTGAACATGGGGAGCTCGTATATATCATAAATCATAAAGACATAAACCACAGTTGAAAGTACAGTATTATATGATATATACATTGACCAATTCAATGTCAACACATCCCTTGGTGTCCGAGAAAGACAGCTTTTATCTGTAGAACGATCGGTAGGATCAGATGTGTCTCCATTGTAAACGACATACTGACAGAGGACGGATGTAGGGAGGAGGAGTAGGGGTCAAACCATCTGTGTAGATCAGTATTCGAATTAACGACTAATATTTCTGTTAAGACACAAGTTATCAGAAGAACGATCAATTGTAGTATTGTAATTATAAAGGTTTCCGGTGAAAATATTAACGATGACATAATAGTCTCCATGGAATATAATATCGATATGAATCTTTTTACCCTAACTAAACTCAAGTAGACCGATAAACTCTAAAAGGATCTCTGTTACTGTATCTTGTGTGTGTAAGGAGTAGGACGGAGGATGTCGGGTTCTCCTTTACATTACTGAAACAAAAGGATTTCATCTAGAACATTCAAAATGAAAAAACGAGTATTAATATCCAAAAGTTTGTAACTTTATCAATTAAATGTTACAAGACAATTAAAGTCTACATGTTGTTTCACTAAGTCAATATGTGTATACATAATATATATATATATGTGTATATATACATATATATGAAAAGTCTAGCAAAAGGTAACATCCGATAATGTTCTATGACTTATATCAAGAGACTCAATATGTCATCCAGGAACAACAAACCGATAAAATATATATCATATATATCATCACACATATACAATTAGGTTTTGAGGATTAAATGGAGGGGGTAGGTGAAACCATTGGTATTCAAACAAAAGACACAGACACCCAGGTAAAGACAAAAGGTTTATTCAAGTAGACGTAGAAAGATAAAATCTAAGGTGCACATTCACTATAGTGTACTATAAACAGAAAGAGACAAACTGTAAACAACAACAAGTCAACCAGTAAACACAGACTGAAAAACACTGGGGTACCTGACGTCGTACGGTCCGAAGGGACAGGAAGTGGTAGAGGATCTCAAACGAGTTTGAGTACAGGTGTCTCAGCTACAACGGTAGGTTGGTAGAGTAGGAGACAGGAGAAGAAGAGGACGGAAGTTAGAAAGGGTCGTAGTCCCAGAAAAGGTTACTTAGTGGAGAAGTGTAGTCCACCGGTTTCATAACTTGACAGACTATACGAAGTAAATTATACTATAGAGATCCGTGTAGATGGTTAAATATTCCTCAGAACGAACTTTGAACCTCCTTATTGATTCGGAATGAAATCAAGAAGAACATTAAGTGGACACCTATCTTTCGTTTCCTTTCTCCCGTCACGAGGACACTCCCCCGTCAACTCCTTTCAGGGTCACCTCATGTCACGAGAGAAGAGGTCCAGGGTCATCGAGTAAACCCTCTTAGGACCCGGTGTGACGAATTCGGTTAACCGGGAATCGGTCGTCTATAAAGACAAATACAATGAGCTCCGAATCTCTAGACACACAACATGAGAGAGTCCCTTTTGGTCTCGGATAGACACAGAAAGATTTAACTCTCGTAGAATAACAATTCTGACTAAATGAATATTTCTAAAATGGAAACATCACTACTGAATTTGGTAATCACTTCGTTCCCACTACGAGTGGTTACAAATAGTGTGAATCCATTGATCGGAGTCTAAGGAGAAGTGACATAAAGAAGACGATTTCCAAGAGAATTAGGGAAAATTAGAGAGTAGAAAGGTGAGAGAGATGTGTGTGTGTCCGTGTGTGTGTATGGTGTGTGTGTCGGGAGGGAGGAGTTGAATGTTGTCATCTAGGATATAGAAAATGTAAACCTAGGGACCGGAGTTCTGACTTGTATAAATTCTAGAAACAAAGAGGAAGCATTCAGTATTCACCCAAGTGAGTTTGTGTAAACAACTTCCCCTTATTTTTAAAAATGAATATCTTATAGACCGTTTCTGACCTCAATTTACTGCGTAAAATGGGTGAGAAGAGACAACCACAGAAGAACCGGAGACTCGTACCCCTGTGGACCGGGTCACAGACAGGTAGAAATATTTTTTACATTAGAGAGGAAAACGATATAGAAGGTTGTGGAAAGGGACAGGAACCGTTGAGTTTTCGGTGGACAACTCACAAGAAACAAGTTTGTTAGACTATTTACTAAAGTATGGATTCACATTTATACACTTCATGACACATCATAAGTATAAAAGTTTCCTCAAAGAACCGTAATGTCCTATAATTGGAAATGATTCCTAATTATATTAAACCTCCTGAAGAGTAACCCGTCCACTCTCTCTATAAAGATTTACCTAGTGAATGAGGTGGAGAGTTACTGAATAATACCCGTATTATCGTGATTTCAGGTATCACTGCCTGTAGGGAATATCGAATCAGTCATTTCTCAGACGGACGTTACGTCCTCTGAATCCAAACTAGGGACCTAGTCCTTCTAGGGGACGTCTTCCTTTACCGTTGGATGAGGTCATAAACACAGATCTCTTAGGGTAACTGTCTCCTCGGACCGTCGGATATCAGGTACCCCAACGTTCTAAACCTGTGCTGTATCGCTGATTTGGTGGTGGTGGTATGACTCTGTTTTATTGATCTTTTCAGTACAACGTAGTGTCAGTTAAACACATACACACAATCCGATCTCAATTCCTGTCCACAAATATTAACTAACAAATTTAGTATACGAAATATGACTCACAGACGGTATCCGGTCCGTGACATATTATAGTACTCCGATCTTACCACTGGTTCTTTTAACACCGTTAACAGACTTAGATCTAACGTCCTACCTATTCCTTTTTCTACTTTTTATTCATTTTTATTATGTTTATTTTATGATTAAAAACTATTCATGATCCTTTCTGTATTTTTTATAACGGTTCTACCACTTAATCCTAACTCCCAACCTTTGGATGAAGGTTACCTCCTATGTCCTCTTCCGGTACAAATTCGATTCAGAACTTCCAACTTACCAGTCGAACACCTCTTGCCCCGACCACTACCCTACCCTCTCCACTACTACCACTACCATATCTACCACTACGTCCACCACCACCACCACTACTACCACCACCTTTACCGTCACCATTTTTACTACCTACTCTCACCATCATCATTACGACCACCACTACCACTACCACTACCACCAGTAATTCGTGTTACTCTAAAGTTTGTTGAGAGACCACTTTTATTGGCGATGTAGTTTACAATCAGGAACTATAAAATAGATTCCTCTAGACCTTTATTAGTCCTATTATAATTTATTGAATAAATTACAATAGACACTTGTTAAATGGGAATTTTCATGTAAATCATGGTTTCTTCATTTGATATGAAGATATCAAAGACACCAAGGAAAACATCCAATACTTAAGATCCTCTTTTGTTTGAACTGACGATAATGAAATAAGAAGAAATCCGTTTTAAGTCCTCAAAACTTTGGCCAAAAAATTATATCACGACCAAAACGGAACTCCAGTTACTAAATGTCCATAGTACCTCTTTTTATTGTAAATTCTCGTTATTTGACTAATGACTGGACGACAAAACCATTAAATATTTAAACTAGTTAAAGAAGTTGGGGGATTCGAACAAAAAGAGAAACCCTCCTCAAAGATTCATAAAAGACTACCAATACAGGAGGTAAGGACGGTAGAAAAAAGGAAGGAAAAAGTGAGAACGGACGGTTTCATTGGAGAGTAGAGGACGGATCGTATCTGTATATTCCTATAGTAATTCCTAGTCCATAATTACAATTCGTTACTTGTCTCTATCACAAAAGTTTCAAAGACTCAACGATAAGTAATATCAGTCACAATAAGTAATAGATACCTCTTTGTGTACACCTTTTGTGTTCAACCAATGAAAAAACAAAAACTTAAACTTTCTAAATTACTGTATCTTAGAGTCAATAAAGTATTTGGTCTTTTTTGTTCAATATTATGTAATACATGATGTACGAAGTTAAAATATTTATTATCTTTTTATACTTTACGTATATATTTATAAATATATATGGATATTTTCTGTAGTTTCTATATCATTCTGTAGACAGAGAATCACCCTATAAAACTCTTTTATAATACAAAAAAGATGGGATTCAAGATTTTAAAGTAGTCACTTTCCATATGAAACTTTATTTGGTGTTTATTTTGTTATCAAACAGAATCGAAAACTGGACCATTAAGATCATTAAATCTTTTATTGGTCTCTAGACCCACTTGTTTAACACAGGGAAAACAGTGAATATAATCGAGAGTGCACACATTTCCTTTCTAGACTATAGATCTTTCTCCCTTCACCGACTTATATACTTCAATTTAGGTATCTAGTACACTGTAATTTCAACACAAAAGTTTCTTCAACTCATTGTGTCCACACACGAAGGGTATATAACACATTACAATTCACTTTTTTGAATCAAATACATCATTCTATGATTAATATATACATTCTTTTTTTTCTGGTATTTATTTATTGGTTTAAAAACAGTCATCATTAAAGATTCAAACTCTTTAGTACAAAGAATTAAAAAGTTACTTACCCGTAAGAGAAATTTTACTCTATGTATTTGTAATAATATTAATTTTTCTAGTCTTGTTCTACTGTCTGTTCTTAAATAAATCTACAAACCCACTTTTATCAATCCGGATCTTTTACAAGGTAAAGAGATGTAGGGAAATCACCGACTTCATTTGTTATCGTTTACTACAGGAACTTAAAGAACCTGTACAGTATATCGGACAGACTTCAGATCTCTTGACGTTTCTTTATGGTTCAAAATCCTGACCTAATAACCTAACAGACTCACCCACATTCAAGTCTGTACAATAATGATTACACTAATAATCTCTGTGATAGTTGAGAACAGTTAACTAATCCTCTGAAGTCAGTCTAATTTTTCGTTGTCTTCCCGAAGGATTTCCAAAAGAACGTATAACCTGTATACCCGATTCTTACCTGACATAATTGGAGTCTCAGGGGAAATTCGATGTGCTGTTTGGACCACATCCTTGGCTGGATTAACGAATCCCCAGGGACTTGGAGACCGAGTCCCTTTCTTTTAGACATCTAAACGTTACGGGACACGTCTTCTCTGAGAGTTATTTGTTTACTTACTAGTCTCGTGTTGATTGTGTGTAAACTAGGACAAATATAAGAGGAGGTGTCAAAATTGGTCTCTCGTTTAAGAAGTATATACTATCAATGCGTTTCCCATTGACAGACCCCATTCTTTTCAGGTTTGTTCTCCTCATTACCATATCTATCATTATTTTTCCACGACTTTTAATACCGACGGTCAATAACACAGGGACGTCACACGGTCCGGGACGTTCACGATGACCATACAAAGACGAGGAATTAGTGACTACAGGCGCGGTTATGTGAGACCCTGAACCGGAAGTGACTACGAATATTGACATGTTTCTGTGTTACTGGTCCGAGAGTCAAGTATCCCACAGACTATCAGGAGTAGGGGACAGGTGGGACCCAGAACCAGACGCAAGACTACCACAAGGTAGAGACAGACTTCGTCTACCGTAAGTTCCACTCTCTTTCTTGTTTAGGACATTCCATTAGGACAGTGAGTGGAGTAGAAGTATTAGAAGGGGCTCGAAGGAGGTGGCGAGTGGGGCCATAACTAGCACAGTGTCCGATATCGGCTACCTCCGTCCCCCGAACTTTTGGAAAGGAGCGGTCGGGGCGACCACACGGACAAAGTCGAGGTTCTTCTTTTCGGACGACACTTTTGTTAGTCACGTAAACGAAATCTAGATTCACTAAGGTTGATCCAGCTACGAAGTACGACTACACAACTTTTGTAAAATTTTTAAAGAGTCTCAAACTAAAGGTGCCCTTGTAACACCGTACACAGACTCACAGACGACGACAATAAAAAGTGCCTGCGTCGACTGTTGACGAAGGCGGTGACGTATGTTTTGTTCTGTCTTTAGTTCCGAAAACAGACACACCCATAAAGTGCTCCCGAAAAACCTTTTTTCCCTCCTTGTACACACGTTCAAACCAACTACCAACGTACAATCGAACTGGATGTCATCATCCCAAGACAAAAACAAACAAAGTGAGGTCTTCACTTATACTAGGTTGTAACTAATTCAGCTCTCTTCTCTCTTACCCGTTAGGAGACCAAACCAAAACTTATAACTCTAAAAGAAACAAACCCCTGTCCGAAAGGATTCCGGTTAGAACATATTATTATGGTTCTCACAGAGAAGAAGATTTTCTATGTAGTCTAGAGACGGTCACGTCCAAATATGAGTCTTCGGTAACCTTGAGAAGTAACGTATAATCGTAGTTCACCGTTTTATCCGTAACATCTTTCGTCAATAGGAGTGGGGTCAACTATCAATGAATTATAGACAGTGGTCCTGTCATAAATACTTAATTTAGTTGTTATATTAGATGATTTATATAATTATATTTCTATACTATTAAACCCCCGAAGGGTCCACCGAGACACCATCTCTTAGACGGACGTTACGTCCTCTGTGACCTCGGTCCACAAGCTAGGGACCCAACTCTTCAAGGGGACTTTATTCTTCACCGTTGGGCGAGGTCATAAGAACGGACCTTTTGGGGTACCTGTCTCCTCGTACCACCCGATAGCAGGTACCCCAGCGTTTCTCAGTCTGTGCTTACTTGCTGACTCGCGTGCGCGTGCACGTCCGTGTACACGCAATATTAACATTTTACATGTCAATGTTTAAAGGGGTACTTTTTATTAGGGATGTCCTTCCCTTACGATGTGGTCATAAATACACCACAACCCCCGTATTCTACCCCATCCCCAGAACAAAAATCTTTACCTCCAGTTTCCGTAAACCTTTGAATGATATGAACTAGTGTAAAGATCCGAGGAGTAGGACCAATAATTATCATCTCGGGTCCCAACAATAATTATTTTAGTTTTGTTTTCGTCAGATGTTCGGTCTGGAAGTTTTACTGAAAAGGAAATAAACCTTTACTTCAGTCTCCTGACTGTAATCCCACAAAACAAAAAAAAGGTATAACACGGAACCCCCCCAGATACCGACTCAGTCTTAATCTCGAGTAAACCCAATGGTAAAGTAGACGGTTCAGGATCTTTTTGCCACAGTAAAGTCGACTCAAAAGAAACGTTGTGGTAGTAAATTTAGTTTACAACCCCAAAGAAGATCCGTACTCGAGAGACCCCAACATAATGGGACAAACGACAAATGACAGTTCTACGACTCTCTTACAAGAATATTTCTAGGTTCACAAACACACACACACGAATCAACGAGTCAGTACAGGCTGAGAAACTCTGGGGCACCTGATATCGGGCGGTCCGAGGAGACAGGTACCCCTAAGAGGTCCGTTCTTATGACCTCACCCAACGGTACGGGAAGAGGTCCCCTAGAAGGGTTGAGTCCCTGGTTTGGGTTCAGAGGACGTAACGTCCGTCTAAGAAATGGTAGACTCGGTGGTCCTTTCGGGTTTCTAGGTTCTCCTTCACCGCTTACTCACGAGGAGTAAAACAACTAAAAACAACTAAAACAATAAAACAACTAAAGAGTCTTACGGATGACTATCCTTTCAAAGGTGTTTTGATTTTAGACACTCAAACAACATACTTTAGATTCCCTTTCTTGACGGTTTACTTGGGGACACGAGACTAGACAACGATTGGTTTTCAATCCAAATAAAACACAGTCTTCAAAAGGAATTACGGAATGTTATTCAGGGGATGGAAGTTTTCTCAAGGTAAGACTCTCGTATAAACATTTAGGTCAATCAAGCAATTCAGGTTATTGTAATCGGATTCATGGGTTGATTGTGTCAACCGATACATGACGAAAATACGAACGAAGACCTGTAGAACCCGAACTTTATTTCCATGACATGATGACACGAGACATGTCGTGATACGTCAGTTCATGTCTGTTTGTGTCGGTGAACATCTCCTGTGTAACACTTGTCACATGAGAGTCTACACTTGATTGAATGCACTAACCTATACACTTACACACAAACGTACAAACTTTCAACCGTTGAACTTCCAAACACACATCCCCTGAATCACATGGACAAAGGGTGGACACCAATCAAGACATAGACATAATACCAAATAAAACGACTTGTAGATGTAACTTATGCACAACAAACGTATGAATTGATATCTCGAACATAAGGTTTATGTTTGACGAATACCTAGTGGTGAATACCTTAAAAATAATAAAAATATATAGTAATCTTTATTCTATACCTCATACACCGAAAATCTTCCTTTCTATGATACCCAGAACCATATAATGGAATGAGAACATAAAACTAACTACACAAATAGACCCTTCGGATTTCACAAAGGTCCCATAATTCAGTTACTATGTATTTCGAACGAATACTTCTTCCACTCTTCCTGTAAAGTTTGACTTACATGAAGGAAGGAGAACTTCCGAGTTTCTGAACACAAGTCCCCCTTAGATCAAGTCACGATCACCTAGACCCTTGTCTTAAACAGAGGTCGAAAGATTAAAAGAGATAGTCTATAAACGAAGAGATTTTACCCTGTTCAGAAGGTTTACAGAACTAGATATCTCAAAATTTTCGAACCCCTATTATATGAGTTGACTAAATTGGTACTGTTACTAAAAGTGTCACAATGTTTTGAAATTTTTCCCTCGTAAATACATTTTGGTACAGGGAAAAGAACGATTGTCATCGTAAACAAACTTTTGTACCTCCCTCACCTCGACGACGTTCAGTTGTTCACCCCTTTATTAAGATTTTACAGTAGCAAGGTCGTAGTAAAGTAAGTAAATTTTTTATGTGAGACACCCACACGACATCTTGATGATAAACACGAAAGTTACATGATAGTTCTCGGGATAAACATTTCTTAAATACGTGAATTAAATACATGAGTCGAACGATTTAATGAAACAAAGATCTTAAGACGTAGGGGTAGGGTGGGGTCTCACAACCCTCTCAGATGTACTCAGCGTCTTTCTTTTTGATATCCGAATATTATTCGAATATGACCGAGTACGTACCTCGAGTCTGATATATCTAAAAGGTCTTTTAGTTTATACATACACCGTCTTTATAGAAAATAACGGTCTCTTCACTGAGTAATCCCCTGACAATTGTCCCATAGAGAACTCCCACAGAAATTCACTGATAAACTTTCGGTCACAAATAGTCCTCTTGAAAGTCTCTTCGTTTTGGGTCGCGACCGTCAAATCATTTCGACGAAATTTACTTGTAAAGGGGTGTCCTCTAATAAAGTCTACCCGAACACCTTTACAGTCCACTGTGCCTTAAGAGAAAATCGATTAACCTTTTCGTACAAAAGTACTCTCATCTAAGATATAGATAGCTTGATAAAAACTATTGTAGAATATCTTTTTGGGTTTCCTTGAAAAACCGGTTGCGTTATATTTTTACTTCCACTTACATGTCTTTTTTACTTTTTTTTTAAACAAAATTCCTTTAGTATTTTAACATCTGTAACATAACAATCCTTTAGAAAGGAGAAAGACAACAACAAGTCACCCATTCAGGACAGACTGAGAAATGATGGGGTACCTGACGTCGTGTGTCCCGAACTAACAAGAAGTGATAGAGGGTTTCAAATGAGTTTGAATACAGGTAACTCAGCCACTACGATAGGCTGGTAGAGTAAGAGACAACCGGGGAAGAGGACGGAAGTTAGAAGTTAGAATGGGACGTAGTCTCAGAAAAGGTTACTCATCCGAGTAGCGTAGTCCACCGGTTTCATAACCGTGAAGTCGAAGTCCTAGTCAGGAAGGTTACTTATAAGTCACAACTAAAGGAAATCCTAACTGACGAAACTAGAGAAACGACAGGTTCCCAGAGAGTTCTCAGAAGAGATCATGGTGCCAAAGTTTCGTAATCAAGAAGCCGCGAGTTGGAAGAAATACCAGGTTGAGAGTGTAGTCATGTACTGATGACCTTTTTGGTAGTCAAGTCAAGTCAGTGAGTCAGTACAGGCTGAGAAACGCTGGGGTACTTAGCGTCGTGACGTCCGGAGGGACAGGTAGTGGTCGAGGGCCTCAAGTGAGTCTGAGTGCAGGTAGCTCGGACACTACTGTAGGTCGGTAGAGTAGGAGCCAGCAGGGGAAGAGGAGGACGGGAGTTAGGGAGGGTCGTAGTCTCAGAAAAGGTTTCTCAGTTGAGAAACGTACTCCACCGGTTTCATGACCTCAAAGTCGAAATCGTAGTAAGGAAGGTTTCTTTAGGGTCCCGACTAGAGGAAGTCTTACCTGACCAATCTAGAAGAACGTCAGGTTCCCTGAGAGTTCTGGTATTGAAACTGATTTTCTTGGAAACAGACGTTTCACTATAGAGACGAAAAATTATGTAACACATCCAAACAGTATCGAAAAGAAGGTTCCTCGTTCGCAGAAAATTAAAGTACCGATATCAGTGTTAGACGTCACTAAAAACCTCGGGTTCTTTTCTTTTAGATATTGACAAAGGTGACAAAGGGGTAATAAACGGTACTTCACTACTCTGGTATACGGTACTAGAATGAAAAAAACCTACAAGTCAAAATTCGGTCGAAAAGGTGAGAGGAGTAAGTGGAAGTAGTTTTAGAGAAATCGAAGAGAAGTGAAAGACGGTAATTTCACCGTAGTAGACGTATAGACTCCAACAACTACAAAAAGAGTTGCTAGAACTGAAATCGAACTCTCAGTAGATCGGGTCCTAAAGTGTACTACATGAGACGCGTATTCAATTTAGTCGACCCACTGTCATATGTCGGACAACATGAGGGAGAGGTTGAAACTTGGTCGGGTGAAAGGGTACAGGCCAAGACACCGAAGAACAGGACTTATGTCCAAAGAGTCTTCTGTTCATTCACGATGTCTCGACATGAAGGGACCACCGAGTCTACCATTTCGCAGACGGATGTTACGCCCTCTGGGCCCAAGTTAGGGACCCAACCCTTCTAGAGGACCTCTTCCTTTACCGTTGGGTGAGGTCATAAGAACGGACCTTTTAGGGTACCTGCCCCCTCGGACCATCCGATGTCAGGTACCCCAGCGTTTCTCAGCTTGTGCTGACTTGTTGAAGTGAAAGTGAAAGTCTTCTGTTCATTCCACCAGACCATAAGGGTAGAGAAATACTTAAAGAGTGTCAAACAGCACTAGGTACTTCAGTTTCCGAACTACAAAAAGACTTTAAGAGAAAGAGACACTAGGTCACTTATAACTGTTAAACTAGGGAAAAAGGAAACGGAACAGATTTAGGTCGAACATGTAGACTTCAAGAGTCAAGTGTAGGTCGACTTCGGATCGAACTTCTTAAAAACTCATAATGGAACGATCGTACCTTTACTCGTGTTAATATACCAACAAACTTGTAAGAAACCTTAGTAGGAAGAAACCCTAACCTTACTTTTGACTAGAAAAGGTCAGGACACCGGTGACGACTCAAAAAGTTTAAACGACTGTATAACTCACGACATGAAATTGTCGTAGTAGGATATCAGAAAATTTGTCGAGTCGACCTTAAGGTAGTAGAGGTGATCGAAACAAGTACCATTACGAAGGATTCCAGGTGAACTGAAGTGTGAGGTCCTATAGACCGACACTAGGTCCTATAGACCGACATCCACTCACTAGTGTGGTAGTACCATTAGGTCCAGTAATTTTGGAAAAAACATGTTAAGACACATAAGAACGGTGGAGAAGAATTAGAGTAGACGAAGATAATCCAGGAACGACAAAGACAGGAAAGAACACGGGTAGAAACCTACCTTACAAGGGAACCATAGAGGTCATAAGAACTCCTCTAGAGATCAGAAAGAGTAAGGTAACAAAAGGAAATAAACAAACGTAACAAGTGAAGTCTTCCGAAAGAATAGAAAGGAACGATAAGAGGTCTTAAGACGTAAGTAAACCTATATAGAAAGGGAAAGAGGAAACGGAAAGTACAGAGTAGAAAAGAGTCGATAAACATTCCGGAGGAGTCTGTTGGTGAAACGGAAGGACGAAAAGAAAAAGAACCCCCGTCAAAACATGTTACAACACTTGGAGACAGGTATCAAGAAGTCCATGAGACAGATGGTCTAAATTAGAGAATTTAGATAAGTAGTGAAGGTAACAAATTAGTATTCCCTATACTAAATCCAGTATGAACTTACCTGAACACCAAAAGGGGTCAAAGAAGTTTAATTCGGACTTAAAACGTCATTCCTCAATGTTACTAGTCTCGGTGTGTCAGTCGAGGTCCAGAACAAAAACGACTGAGATATGTCGTAGAGGTAGAAACCGACGTTCTTATATTAGTCAGACTAAAGTCTTAACTCGTGTATCACCGCAGGTGCACATCTCGACAGAGAACACAACAACCTTCTGTCATAAACGATACTGGTCATACAAAAACCGTGTCGAGACAATTACAAACGAGACGAAGTAAAACATGAGGTTCCTGCTTGAAAGGGCAAAGAAACGGAATCCATTACACTTTCGTTGTAATAAGTAATTAAAATCCCTTTAAAACATTTCCGTCGTAAAATAAAATATAAACTCACACCGGCTAATTGTTACAACACTATCAAAGTCCACGTGTCGTCTCACTGCATCGGTACGGATATGTACATAGGTAAGAGGTCCCCTTTATAACGCACACATACAAATCAACGATTCAATACAACTGAGAAAACACTGTAGAAAATCCTGTACCTGACATCGGACGGTCAGGAGACGGGTACACTAAAGAGTACATTCTAATGACCTCACCCAACGGTAAAGGAAGAGGTCCCCTAGAAAGGTTGGTTCCCTGACACCGTTTAGAATTAAGGGAAATACTCAGGGTAATTTTATAACACAAGTCAGAATACCCAAGTCTGTTTTAACTTGATATCACATAGAAATGAAATGGTTAAACAAAAATAAGACAACATTGGAAGATGAACAGTAATCACGAATCAGGACCTTTCCTTTGTCGTCCAAAGACACAATAAATAAATAATAAAACCAAGAAAAGGACCGGAAGAGACTTGAAGCTCCCAGTACACGTTGTAAGAGAGTGTTTGTAACCTTTCTAGAAAAAGTGTCATCCGTTATTTTTATATAGGGGCCAAATTATTTACTGTCCGGAAAGGGTCAAGAATCAAAGGAAAACCGTTTACGACTTAATAAAGGCGTTTCTACAACGAAAAAGGAAAGATCACGATAAATGAGAAGAAACGACAATCACTCCAAGTTATCGGAAAACCGTTTTCCTGACATATACTCTTATTTAATAACAAAAGGAGGAGTAGCAAAGGTAAGTTTACTGGTGACTCTTATAAATTGACAAATGGAGCCCTATTTTTTTGGTGTGACTAATTTTTTTTTTAGAATAATCATTACCCCAATAATAAAACAGTTGTTTGTCTTAAAATTTCTATAAATCTATGGATTAGATGCAAAACAAGAAGTTTAGATAAGGGAGGAAATTTTTGTTTAATACTGCTGAGTATTAGTACGGACATCCAGACTAATACAGAGAAAAGAGTACTGTATTTCACCTTTCTCTAAAGAAAGTCTTAACCTTCAACCAAAATCCCTTTTCTAAATAAACGAATAAGTAAATACGTAAGTAAAATAAATAAGTAAAGTAATAAGTGGTTAGTTTGTGTTCTATACACAAACCGAAATCATTTACCACACGTAAAAGAACTTACGACTTCTATTTCATGTTTATATGTACTAAAGACGAGAGTTCCTCAAATACCGAATAACATTTTTTTTCAGTCGTTTATTAGTATCCCATTACTATTAACGAAAGTAAGTAGGTCGATTGTTTAAGAATAACTTAGGGATGACGTTCTGTTCGTGTCAGGATCCTTAACCCTATACTACTTATCCAAGAGAAGAGGAGCATCAGGTCATCTGGTGCAGAGGATGGTGCATCGGAAGTAGTAGGGATCACATCGGTGTGATCCGTAAGAACATCAAGGGTTACGGTTCATACGAGAGTCGAGTCTCTTGAAAGACAAGACCTACTGGACGGGGGTTTATCGACGTACCGAGGAAGAACAATATTCTGTAAGTTTTCAATATAATTCGAATAAGGATGTATAACACACACACTTTCAACTTACCTAAAAAAATTTTTCTTAATAAGAGAATTAAATAATTTATTAATAGGACCTAAACATATAATAATATTTAATACAATTAAATATAAGAAAAATATTATCAATTTGGAGTAAAGAAAAAGTATAGAACGACGTAACAGATAATGAACATAGAATTGTATGCTTTGAGAACCATTTTCGTTCGTAGAAACAAACCAGGACGGACGAGGTTCAGAAACACTAACCATATTTATATTTTGGTCAGTCTTGAGAAAGTCGACGTTTACTGGCTTTGAGTTTAGTTCGACAATTCGTTCGACCGAGTGGATTGAGTAACCCTTCGGGTCCCTATCCTGACAGAAACCCGTCTCCGTCTGAAAACTTCAAGTTTATTAAAATAGTCCTGATATAGAGACAGAGATAGAGAGTAGTAATAAAAGAAAACATAGTCAAATATGAAACCGGTGGACTACACTTCTTGACAGAGTAATCTTTCCTGGGACAGAGACCCTTTCTAACTTCCGTCCTCCTCTTCCCCTGCTGTCTCCTTCTCTACCAACCTACCGTAGTGACTGAGCTACTTGAACTCAAACTCGTTCAAGACCCTCAACCACTACCTGTCCCTTCAGACCTCACGACGTCAGGTACCCCAGTGTTTCTCAACGTATACTGACTCACTGACTTGACTCGACTTATTAATCTTTATGGAAGAGGGACATCATCCCCTATACCTTACGAAGACGACCCAGAAAGACTCCAATGTTCGGGTGGAAAGACAATTTTAAGACACACTCCACCGTCCCAATTGGTACACCCATACATACACACAAATGTACACACACGATTCATCGAAGTCAATATAGGCTGAGAAACACTGGGACACCTGTCATCGGACGGTCCGATTAGACAGGTACCCTAAGAAGTCAGTTCTTACGACCTCACCCAACGATACGGGAGGAGGTCTCCTAGAAGGACTGGGTCCCAAGTTTGGACTCAGAGAATACAGAGGACGTAGTCGTCCACTTAAGAAATCTGATCGTGGTAACGAATTCCGTTACCAGACTTAAGTGAACTAATGTTTTAGACTAGACTTGACTGTACAGTCTATAAAGGGGACGTATTTACACACTACAAGGTCTTACACGATCCTCACAATGAATTACATATCAGAATTCATAATATAATAGGAATATTTTAGAGATTTTAAGACTCAAGACTAAAAATAGAACAAGGTCACTTTAGTATGTCACTTATGTTGGGACATATTAATTGAAAAGATATAAATAGACATTCAACTTAGAATTTTACCCCTTATTAAGGTCATAAACTTTATACGTAATATTTTACTTTTTCTCACAGAGTATCCAATTATATATATCTGAATACAAAACTTTCGACGACGACGACGATTCAGTGAAGGCAGTACAAGACTGAGACACCCTGGGGTATCTGTCGTCGGGTGGTCCAAGGAGACAGGGACCCTAAGAGTTCCGTTCTTATGACCTCACCCAACGGTAAAGAAAGAGACTACAAAACTTTCGTCACAGTAATTTTCTCCTTTAGTCAGTCAGTCAAGTCAGCGAGTCAGCACAGGCTAAGAAACGCTGGGGTGCTTGACGTCGTGTGGTCCGGAGGGACAGGTAGTGGTTGAGGACCTTAGGTGGGTTTGGGTACAGGTAACACAACCACTACGGTAGTTGGTAGAGTAGGAGACAGCAGGGGAAGAGGAGGACGGGAGTTAGAAAGGGTCGAAGTCCCAGAAAAGTTTACTCAATCGAGAAGCGTAGTCCACCGGTTTCATAACCTTAAGTCGAAGTTGTAGTCAGGATGGTTACTTGTGGGTCCTGACTATAGGAAATCCTACCTGACCAACCTAGAGGAACGTCAGGTTCCCTGAGAGTTCTCAGAAGAGTTTGTAGGACCAAGTTTTCGTAGTTAAGAAACCATGAGTCGAAAGAAATATCAGGTTGGGAGTGTAGGTATGTACTGGTGACCTTTTTGGTATCGGAACTGACGACGACGACGACGACGACGACGTTTCAGCGAAGTCAGCACAGGCTGGGACGTTGGGGTATCTGCCTTCGGGTGGTCCGAGGCGGCAGGGACCCTAAGAGGTTTAACTGTTTCATTACAGAGACGAAAAATTATACGATAGATCCAACCAGTATTGAAAGGAAGGTTCCTCATTCGCAGAAAATTAAAGTGTCGACCTCAGTGGTAGACGTCACTAAAACCTCGGGTCTTTTTATTTCAGTCGGTGACAAAGGTGACAAAGGGGTAGATAAACGGTACTTCACTACCCTGTGTTATTTTCAACCTTCAACCTCCTCTCTACCTCGTCCTATAAAAATGAATATTTACAAATTAATGCGGAAACAGAAAAGTAACTCTTCTAAGTGAGGGAGGTGGTTCTTTAAATAATGAATCTTAAGTAAACGAAGAACCTTAGTGAGGAAAGTCTCATGTTGCTGAAGTTCAAGATAACGTCGGACCTAAAGGTCTAGGTGACGTACCGGTAGAACCCTTAAAGGGAAAGAAAACGACGGAATAAGCCAGACATCAAAGAATTTGGAGAATAAAAGAAGTGGGAACCTAAGGTACAAAACAACATCAGTTCTATGAGTTAAAAGATGAATCTACTAATAATATATTGGTATTCTATATCGGTATAATAAAAGAATCAGATAAGAACTACATTAAAGAAAGGAAAGGTCACAGACACGACTACAGAATTAAAAGTGTCAATACCGTAACTTCTATTTCACGTCTAATTGACGATAAAGACGAAACTCCTTAAACAACTCTACCAGAACCATCAGAGTAGATACTGAGGAAAAGTAGTGACAGGGTACTTGTAAACTTTTCTCATACACAAAATATAGACATTCTCTGTTACAAGGAGAAAATGAGAAAGAGGAGTTATTTACTTTGAGGAATTAACACAATAAGTTCCTGAAAGAGACAAAAAATAGATGAACAAGCCAGTAAAAGACTTTCTTGAGAGATATATAATAGAGGAAATTCTAACGTCAAAAATGGTTAAAGAATAACATAAAGATTTTCAAGAAGTAGACTACATAAAACTCAAATCTCAGAAAAAAAGTTACATATTTCAAAGAACTGTATAGACAAACCGTCTTATATGGTATATATATATATACATATATATATATATATATATATTATATGGGGTAAATTACGTAAAACGAACTCGACACGAAGTTATCATTATGACGGTGGACGAAAGAAAAGCAAAGGTAAACGGAAAGAAAGTTCCTCTGGTAACCTATATTTGAATACTGAAAGAAGTTGAGCCCCTTTTAAAGAAACTAATATAAAGACTAGTTAAAAGAGAAAAGTAAACACTATACGAGATAAACGAAAAAAAGACATAAGAAAAGAGACCAAAGGTCAAATGATTATCAGAAAAAAAAAAAAGAGTAAACAGTCAACGAGTAAAAAGTACGAACCAACGAGAAAAAGGACCTATTCTATAAAAGAGTTTAAGTGACTTTACTGAACTTATATATACAGATAAATTGTAAGTGAGAAAAAACACCAAAATAAAAAAAACAATAATAAAACTAACGAGTAGACTAATTGGGGAGTTAGGAGTAATAAAAAATGTTATTTATTTTATTTTGTGAGTCTACATGAAAAGTTAGTCAAAACTATGTACACATATTTGCACATTGGTAATGTGGTCGGTTCTGTATCTCATGATAGTACCTGTACCTTTCGAGCGATCGAGGGGTCTCCGTCAGTGATAAAACTAAAAGGGTAGTATTAAATAAAAACGGAGAAGATGTTCTTGATTTCTCGGTGAACTACTTTCACTTTCTCCTCTCACTTTTTCAACCGAAATTTGAGTTGTAAGTCTTTTGATTCTAGTACCGTAGACCAGGGTAGTGAAGTACCGTTTATCTACCCCTTTGTTACCTTTGTCACTCTCTGAAATAAAAACCCCCGAGCTTTTAGTGACGTCTACCACTGACGTCGGTACTTTAATTTTCTGCGAACGAGGAACCTTCTTTTCAATACTGGTTGGATCTGTCGTATAATTTTTCGTCTCTGTAATGAAACGGTTGTTTCCAGGTAGATCAGTTTCGATATGAAAAAAGGTCATCTGGACATACCTACACTCTCAACCTGATATTTCTTTCGACTCGCGACTTCTTAACTACGAAAACTTGGTCCCACAACCTCTTCTGAGAACTCTCAGGGAACCGGACGTTCCTCTAGGTTGGTCAGGTAGGATTTCCTTTAGGCAGGACTTATAAGTAACCTTCGTGACAATGACTTCGACTTTGAGATTATGAGACCGGTGGACTACGCTTCTTGACTGAGTAAACCTTTCTGGGACTACGACCCTTTCTAACTTCCGCCCTTCTCTCCCCTGTTGTCTTCTACTCTACCAACCTACCGTAGTGACTGAGTTACCTGTACTCAAATTCATTTGAGGCCCTCAATCACTACCTGTCCCTCCTGACCGCACGACGTCAAGTACCCCAGTGTTTCTCTTTCCTGACTCGCTGACTTGACTTGACTCTAGAAGAATATTTATCTTAGTTTGTCACACATGGGAAATTACAGAAAAGAAAGGGAGTATTACAGATGCTCTAAGTCAGTGTAAACACTGACATAGTCAGAAAGAAAGGACGAAAGACGGAAGGAAAGAGGGAAGGAGGTAGGGAGAGAGGGTGAGCAAGAAAGTGTAGAAAGGAGGGGATAGGGAGGAGGGAAAGAAAAAAAGGAACTTCCTCATAAGGTGACTACTATTTGGTTGGACAAGTAGTTAAGTGAATTTTTTAAAAAATTCTTACCTCATATTAACGGAATGTTCCAACACAGTCAAAAACTACATGTCGTCACACTGAGTCGACATACACATGTAGGTAGGGAAGGGAGAACGCGGAGGGAGGGTGGGGGAGTAGGGTGGGAAGGTCCAGTAGTGTCTCGTGACTCGAGTCGAGGGAGACGAGATGTCGTCGAAGGGTGGTCGATAGAAAAAGTGCGTACCGTCACATATATACAGTCACGATGAGAGAGTCAGACGGAGTGGGAGAGGAGGGGGTTGGGACCCAGGTGTCCAGTCCGGAGATATAGACGCAGACATAAGGACGGGACGTTTATCCAAGTAGTCATGTAGAAAATCTGTAAACCCAACAAAGGTCCAGACTGGTCGGTACTTACTCGACGATACTTGTAAAAACATGTTTAGAAACGAGTCTACATACAAAAGTAAAAAGAAAACCCATTTATGAATCCTCATCTTAACGATTCAGAATCCCATTCATACACAACCCGTAGAAAAGTATACGGATAACTAGTAAACATATAGACGAAAACTCTTCATAAACAAGTTCAGAAAACGAATCAAAGATTCTAATCAAAAAATTTTTTTAATTAACAATATTTTCCCAAAATTTTACATACTATATACAATCGGAAATAACCTAGCAATATGACACTAAAAAAAACAGAGATCGAACGAGAAAATAAAGATTTGTTTCTGAAAATTCTTGTGTTTAAATTTTAAACTACTTCAGGTTAAACGGTGTAAAAAGAAACATCCAACCACGAAAAAACATAGAACAGATTCTACGAAACAGGGATCACCTGTAACCGTTGAAGAAGTTATAGACCTCGGTAAGAACAAACAGTGTTAAACCCACCCACTCCCCAACGATCGTAGATCACGAATCTCTGGTTCCTATGACGATTCGGAGGATGTTACATGTCCTGTCGGAAGATTGTCGTGTCTATAAGTCGGGGTTTATAGTCATCACAGTTCCAACTCTTTAGGACAAATTTCCCTGTGTGTTGGAGGGTTTCTCAAAAAGAAAAAGGAATGACCTCTCAAAATGATTCTTCCAAAAGGATAGATTAAACAGTCAAATATTCCAGAATGTAAGAGGACATAGAATGATACCGATGGTGTATGACTCATGAATGATACTACGTCCGAGGTAAGATACATGACATACATAATAGAGTTACTTCAGACTATTCATCCAAAAGAGGGGTGAAATGTCTACCTCTTAGACTTTGGTCTTTCCTTTTTCGGGGTCATCAGTTTCTCGGTTCTAAAGACAAATCTATCACATTCTCAACTGAGACTCTGAGATTTGTAAGAAAACACAAATAAAAGTATATTTTGTTTACTAGTGAATTTAACGAACAAAATGAAACACCACGAATCAACGAAGTCAGCACAGACTGAGAAATACTCGGGTACCTGATGTTGGACGGTCCGAGCAGATAGGTACCCTAAGAGGGTCGTTCTTATAATCTCACCCAACGTTACAGGATGAGGTCCCCTAGAAGGACTGGGTCCCTAGCTTGAACCAGAGGACGTGACGTCCGTCTAAGAAATGGTGACTTCGTGGACCCTTCGCATAATTTTATCACGACTATAAGTTTTTATCTCCACGACATAACACGACACTACTATGTCCTAAAGTCCAACTTTCCATTCCGTCGTTTCTATATCTATTAAAATAAAGGTACAATCTCTAACGGTTTTGATTCTTTGACCGGTTCACGGAGTAGACTATGGAACCTTACTAAAACCGTTAACTGACGGGGAGGAAGACAAAAACAAAAAGCAAACTGACAGGTTGAAAGACTACTAACTTTCATCATAACTCGTCCGAAACGAACCCTAGATTCTTTTCTGTACTCGTTAAAGAGGACTGTCGTGCCTTTTGTCACATTCATTTCATGAATACTTCTAATATCACATAAAGGTCTCACGAAACTCGTTAAACTTACTCATTACCCTTTATGTAAATATACGAACTCTGGAAACTTCGAGGAAAGTTCGTGTAACCTATGGAAACTATAATATGATCTATAGAAAGGTCTTTATGATGGACAATGACACATGACTCGTCCATAAGAGATTTTTGTTAGGAATGAATCCGACAGACGGTGGGAGGTTCACGTGACTCAAAGAACCTACGAAGACAGTACATTTAATTCTGACCGTGATGTCTCGAGTTTTGTGGTAACGGGTGTTCCCGAATAAAAGGAGGGACACGGGTTCTGAATCCTTATAATACCATATAGGTGTCCCTGGTGGTTCCTCTCGTTCCTCCCCGACACAGGGGGAGGAGGGGACAGGAACCTGGGTCAGCGAGGTTTAAGGCAATCTCGTCGAGATGATAACACTGAAAAGTATAAAACATTGAAAATAAAGTTCCCCAAAACACTGATTCCACGCACCTTTTAAAACTAGACGTCCTGTTTCATGATTGACCATTGTGATGTCTTTACCGCTTGGTACTGTACGGAGAAAGGATGTAACGATTAGTGTAGAGGAAGGGAAGGGAGTATTTTGGATTTTGGAATAATTCTAAAAATTGAACAGACAGAAAACACTTTTCTTTTGACCCCTCTTAATTGTAAAAATACGGTGTCTCAAAGGTTAGTTACTAGTACCATACACAAAAGAAAGATATTATGAAATATGTATATAAATCTTTTAAACATTTCAAGAGAAACACGTCCAGAATTTATAGAAAAATCTAAAAAATAATTGATGGAACATCAAAACAACGAAAACAAAAATTGAATTGAAACGATTGATTAAATGTTTTGAAAATTTAAATCTAAAAGATTGATATCAACGACTACACTTCTAGTATTTTGTCAGTAGAACAGTATTTAATTGGGAAAATGGACGTAAATATTAACAACAAAAAGTCAATGATTCAACACAGACTGAGAAACGTTGGGGTATCTGATGTCGTACGGTCCGAAGGGACAGGAAGTGATAAAGGGTGTCAAAAGAGTCTGAGTACAAGTAACCCAATTATTACGGTAGGTTGGTAGAGCAGGAGACATGGGGGAGGAGGAGGACAGGAGTCAGAAAAGGTCGTAGTCCCAGAAAAGGTCACTCCACAGAAAAACGTAGTCCACTGGTTTCATAACCTCGAAGTCGAAATCGACTTATAAGTAAGTAGTCAGGAAGGTTACTTATAACTCACAACTAAAGGAAATCCAACTGACGAAACTAGAGAAACGACAAGTTCGTTGAGAGTTCTTAGAAGAGATCGTGGTGTCAAACTTTCGTAGTTAAGGAACCACGAGTCGAAAGAAATACCAGGTTGAGAGTGTAGCATGTACTAATGACCTTTTTGGTATCGAAACTGATATGTCTTGAAACAGACGTTTCACTACAGAGACGTAAAAAATTGTACGACAGATCTAAACAGTATCGAAAGGAAGGTTCCTCGTTCACAGAAAATTAAAGTTCCGACGTCCGTATCTGTAGTGGTCTACAAGTTATGGTTTTAGTCTAATTAATATAAGAAACGTCGACTTCTACGTCTTCGAGTTATGTCAGTCGTTTTTGTTCCGGGTCTCTACTGACACTGAGTCTAGTACTCGAGGAATAACGTTTTAAGTCCGAATTCAACTTCTTTAATCCCTTTTGGTGATCCGGTAAGTCCATACTGGATTGGATTTAGGGAATACTAATATGTCATCTTCATTGTTTATCTAAGTTCCCTAATCTAGACCATCTGTCTGACGGGCTTCTTGATACCTACCACCAAATCTTATAATACATTCTCCACCACTGGTTTTGGTAGTGGTTCTTTTTCTTTACGTTCTTCCGTTTCACCAATAGGTTCCTCCGGAATGTTTATCGACTCTTCTCTTCGTTTTCACTTTCCTTCCCTTTCTCCTTTCCTTTCTATATGGGTTGATTTACGTCTCAAGGTTTCTTATCGTTTCTCTCTATTCTTTCAGAATGCACTTGTTACGTTTCTTTATCTCCTTTTGTTATCTTACCCTTTCTTATCTTTAGAGAAGTTCTTTTAACCAATATAGTTCCCTGGTAAAGTATGTTTCTATCCGTAATATTTCCCTGTCTTTACCGTTTTTGGATTGTATTCGTCTTCTCTAGTTCTTCTCCACCGTTCTAATATGTCTTCTTGATATGTTTTTTGTAGAATTACTGAACCTATTGGTGATACCACACTAGTGAGTGGATCTCGGTCTATAGGACCTTACACTTCAGTTTACCCGGAATCGTTCGTAATGACTTTTGTTTTGATTACCTTCACTATCTTAATGTCTACTCGAGACAGTTTAGAATTTTCTACTATGACAACTTCACGACGTGAGTCATATCGTTATTTAAACCTTTTGAATCGTCACCGGTGTCCTGACCTTTTACAGTCAAAAGTAAGGTTAATGTTTCTTTTCGGTACGGTTTGTTACAAGTTTGATAGCATGTCGACACGAACAAAGTGTACGATCGTTCCATTACGAGTTTTAGGAAGTTCCATCCGAAGTGTTCCTGTACTTGGCTCTTGAAGGTCTAAATGCTCGACCTAAATCTTTTCCGTCTCCTTGGTCTCTAGTTTTAACGGTTGTAGTAGGTAAACTAGTATCCTTTTTGTTCCCTTAAGAGGTTTTGAAGACGAAGTAACTGATACGATTTCGGAAACTGACACACCTAGGATTGTTCGTCACCTTTTAAAATTTTCTCTGTTCTTATGGTCTGATGGAATGGACGGAGGACTCTTTGGACATACGTCCAGTATTTCGTTGTCAATTTTTACCTGTACCTTGTTACCTGACTAATTTTTGACCCTTCCCTCATACGGTTCCAAAATATAACAGTGGGACGAATAAATTGAAGATACGTCTCATGTCGAACGTTCTACGACCCGACCTAGTTAGGTTCGACTTTAGTTCTAATGATCTTCTTTATAGTTATCGGAGTCTATACGTCTACTGTGGTGAGACGGTAAGATTACCGTCTTTCGCTTCTCTTTGATTTCTCGGAGAACGACCTCTACTTTCTCCTCTCACTTTTTCGACTAAATTTAGAACTGCAAGTTTTTTGATTCTAGTGTCGTAGGTCAGGGTAGTAAAGTACTGTCTACCTCTTTTCACCTCTTTGTCAATGTCTAAAACAAAAGAACCCGAGGTAAATGTTATAAAACAATATAAGAAAACTCAAAAGATACTTCTGTTAATATATTAATTTTTAAACACATGATGAAAAGATAGAGAATATGGAAACCGAAATACAGGAGAATTGTGATCGGTTCAAGAAACTGAGGTCATAAATTATTTTTATCACTATCACTCTTACAACTGAACGAGACGTAAAGTTTCTCATAAACGGTAAAAAGTACTAGTTCTATTACAAAGGGTATTCGAACAATATCTACAGGAAATTTGATTACTGTACGAGAAGACAAGGATCAAACGATTTTTAAAAGAATATAAAATGTAGATATCACTTTAAAATTACTATACGAAGAAGAGTTGTGTAATCTTCTGTTAGTATATTAAAAGTGAAATTAGTAAATTATATAACTCACAGGAAATATCTAAAGTTTTACAATTTATCAGGAACTTAAAGAACCTATTTACACTGAAGTAGTACTACATAATAAATAAATGTGGTGATATAAAACAAACAACTATAAAATATATGAAACTTACTTTCTCTAGTGGGACATTTATGAAAAAAAGGATATAAGATCAGATCAAAACCATAATTAAATAACGAAGTATCCAACGTCTCATAAGGAAGGAAAAAAGAGGAAACTTTCTCAAAAAATTTTAGTCTAACATTTCATTTTATTTCATTTTTGTTTTTAATTTCTTTTTTTAGTCTAACTGAAAAATTATGAAAGTAGAAATTTTAATATTTAGTCTAACATTTCATTTTATTTCATTTTTGTTTTTAATTTCTTTTTTAGTCTAACTGAAAAATTATGAAAGTAGAAATTTTAATAGACTCCGTTATACACACATGTACACACATACATTTAATTTTAATACCTAAGTTAAATAAAATTTTACTACCCTCTATAAGTACGAAAAAATAGAGAAGGATTTAGAAAATCCTTTAAAAGATCTTTTAACAGGTAAAAACTGATCCTTAAATATGAGTAACTATATCAGAAGTGACTTAAGAGATAATAGAAAAACTATAGACAAAGTAAACATCAATACAAAGGTAAAAATAAGGATTGTACCAAATGAACACGTCAAAGAAAAAAAAAAAAAAAAACCGGAGTTAGTGAGAACTAACTCTAGACTAATAAATACTCGAAAAAGTTACTTTATTAAAAACGAGAATAAGAGACAAATCACTTCACTTTCAGCGAGTCAACACAGACTGAGAAGCACTGGGGTACCTGATATATCAGGTTTCCTTAAAGGGTCCGGTCTTATGACCTCTCACCCGTCGGAAGGGGAAGAGGCCCCCTAGAAGGGTTAGGTCCCTAGTTTGGGTCCAGAGGGTGTAATGTTCACCTAAGAAATGGTCGATCCGGTTTTACCTTCGTGTTCCTATAACCTCACCCATCGGATAGGGAAGAGGTCGCCTAGAAGGACCGGGTCTTTAACCCTTAGTATAAAATTACCAATCGATTTACAAGTAATATTAAGTCCAAATTCATAAAATTTACCCCAAGTACAAACCCTTGCGTACATTTTAATTTCTAAAATTTTATTTTTTTTTATTATTAATTTTTTTTTATTTAATTTTTTCTTTTCTTTTTAGGTGTGTCGTTTTCTTTGTTAGTTATTTCGCTTTTCTGTTGAATTTTTTTTTATTATTTAAAGTTAATAATAAAGAATTCAATTATCTAAAACAATTGTAACGGTTTATATATCTCTAAAATTTTATACATACAACTATAACTAAAGATTTAATTAGTGTAAAATCACTCTACTACACTGTACGAACTTAAACTGAGAAACTTCAAAAGACTCTAAATGAAATACTGGAGCCATCAAACATATTGACAAGGTCAAAAACTCTTCTTATAAATGAAATAATAATGATCCACTTCTTAAGATATTTCTGGTTATCGAGTACAAAGTATTAATATAACAAATGTAAACGACATAAAAATGATGTATCGTTTTTAACTCTCTACAATATTAAAGGGTGAGACCACCACCTAAAAATTTTATAGAGACATTAGAATAATGATCTATAAAATTCGATATAACGGATTCATGTACATTCCAATCATGTAAAATCGAAGGTCCAATTAGTTTATAAAATAGTGACCGTACCCACTGTTATTTCTCTGGTCAATCCTTCGATAACTTTATTAGGACCACTCGCCACCGCCGAACCCGACTCCACCTTCCCAACCTCAACCACACTTCACCAACTCAGACCTATATAAAACTAAATGACAGCTTAATACACACCATACACCTTTTTTGTTCTTAGTTTATGTGGGGGGTTTCCTGGACACGACGATCTTCCTACTTTAACGGTAAATGACTCTACGTCTGAGGATCTCCTCCTTGTCCGAAACCACCCCCAACAACACCCGAAATTTTCGTCGGTAAGTGAATATCTGTTCCTTTCAAATTCTACGATACTCTATAAGTTCACCTTTATGTGCCTCCCTCACCAACCTACAAACTCTGGATTCTTAATCTGTCCTTACTTCATAAACCCCTACAGTCGACCACCGACCTGAAATTTCGGTTCTCGGACCCAGTCCCCAGGTTTCCTCTCTTCCATCCATCTCCTCTCTTTCGGTCCCCTTGGTTCAGAGATCCCGTGAAGTCCCGAGTCTCCACCCTTTACTTCTCCGTGGGGGTTCCGACACCTCCGGACTCTCCATCTTCCTGTACACTGTTCGTAGTAAAGGACCTTCGGTCCTCACAAACTTCCTTTTCTCTCACTACCTAACACACTTTCCGACGATTTTCCAGTTCCGTATCTCTTGACTCTTAACTGATAACCTAAATCTTCACACCGTCTGGACCATTCGAAATCGTCTCATTACACAACATTGGCCAGAGGGAAGTACTTAAAGACTCTTCTCTCTGTATAGTTCGGAACCGATCACCTTCGTAGGTCATTGTTCACGATCGGTAGTAACAAGTAGACTAACGACCCGACATCGAATATGAAACGAAATGTCGAACATGAAATGTCGACGGTTCTTCTTGTGCACCAAAAAGGTGGGTGTGTATAAGACGACAGGGTCTCTGGGTCCCAAAGAGATCCTTGTCTGTCTCCGGTCGGGTATCTGAGAGGGTCACTGAATTACGGGACCCCGACGACAGGTGGTCCTGGTTCCTGTATCACAAGGAAAGAAAGATCCGTCTACTGTCGGTCTGAGACCCTAAGTCAAACTCCGACAGATGAAGTTCACCAGGAGTTCTATACTGTTCTTCCTGAACTTTTCGGGAGACCCCGTCCCCTTCTACGGTCACGATAACACCGTCTTAATTTTTAGAAGTGACTTATTTTTTACCATAACTGGAACAGGAAAGTTATTAGCTATACCCGTCTCCTACCTAATTCGTGAGTTTCATACTTCTACTACGGTCGCATCTTCGATACTTCGTCTCCTATACTTAGGTTAGATATGTAATAACTATAAGGAGCTCCTTCAAGATCTTACAAGTCCTTATTTTTTCCTTTAACTCTTCCTCACCGGTCACCACATCCTCTCAGACAGCCGTGTCGTAGGTCCAACTGTCCATAGGTGTTAGAGACAAGATTGTCTTTTAGAGAAAGGACACGATGACGACGACGATGACGATTCAGCGAAGTCAACACAGGTTGAGATACACTGGGGCATCTACTGTCGGGTGGTCCGAGACGGCAGGGATCCTAACAGGTCCGTTCTTGTGACCTCACCCAACGGTAAAGGGAGAGGTTACGTACGTACGTACGATTCAACGAAGTCAGCACAGGTTGAGACACGTTGGGGTACCTGTCGTCGGGTGGTCCGAGGAGACAGGACACGATTTCTTTGGGGTTTAGACATCTGGTTTCCCGAATGAGTGGTTCTGGACAATAAATTATCTAATAGATAAAAATTTTACAATCTTGAAGTGGAATGTGACTTGTGATTCTCTTCAAAGTCTACCTAAATTATCAATTTATCTTCTCTTTTAATCAAAAACTTTCAGTTTAACTTTTTATACCCTCATCGATAGACAACGACTAAAACTTTTTTTAAAAAGGATCAATATTTGTTCAGACCTTTTTCTACGTTTTTACCGTTCGATTCTCTAAGTCGTTTTATATTTACACTTTGTAGATATCCAGTTTTTTGTGACATTTATCTTATGTTCTCCTTTACTTTTTGAGTTTCCTAAAACGTATACCACTAATAAAGTGTTATATATGTTTATAACTCTGTAATACAACATATAGACTTTACTTATATTACAATATACAGTTGGTCTAGAGTGAATTTTGAAACGTATTTATACTGTTACCTAACCGTAGTAAGGATATTTTTAAGTATGTTAAACTACTCTTTTTACTATGAAGTCTTATTTTTTTATAAGTTGTTTTTATTATTTGTATACTTTATTCTTTATGTACGTCCTCGTAGATCCATGGGTTTTTAACTTCCTTCATTAATTTAAATGTTCTACGATAAGAAGTAACCCCTTTAAATATCTTTACTTTTTACTGACTGTCATATATCTCTACAATTTCCTTTTCTAACAACTTTACATTTCATAATCTGGTAAAACTTTTTGTTAAACTGTAGTACTACAAAAAATCAGTTTTGTTGAATTGAGTTTGGGAATTCTAATATTGAAAGTCGTTCCATTAAAAAGTATAATCTTTACAATATACTAATATTCAATATACTAGACTTTTTTTACAAAATTTAAGATTGTACATATGATAGTACATTCTTAACTTAGCGGTCAGATATAGACTTTTTTTCTATTTTTTTTTTTTCTACGAGTATCAGAGGAATTTACAATTTTATAACACTTATCGAATTTATACGTCGGTATTATGTCACTAATGGAATTTATAATACATCGGTAATACCATGTTGACTACTCCTTATAACTCAGACTTTTTAGAATTCGACCTACTTTATCTTATCATTTGTATTATGGTTTAAGTACACACCTACATAATTTTTTTTATACAGTTCATCACACTGACACCTTACGTATGTAAAAGATTAAGTATACATATAAAAGTTTTAATAGAAGTCACTCGTGACAAAGAAAGGTATAATGGGATATAAGTAAAAATACAATATTCTTACATGATAATTATGGATATCATCACATATAATAGATTTCTTCTCCTCCTGGACCTCTATTTTCTCTTTGTTCTTTTGGTTTCTGACTATAATGGTTCTCGATACCTCAAGTTGATCCCGTTAAATCTCCCGTTTTCCCGTGAAAGAAAAAAATTTAATTAAAAATACCCTCATGTCAACGAATGTTACAACACAATCAAAGACAACGTGTCATTTCACTTAGTCGACATGTATATGAATATCGGGGAGTAGAAACCTAAAGGAAGGGTAAATCTAGTGGTGTCTCGTGACTCATCTCTAGGGACACGATATGTCCTTCAAGAGTAATCAATAGATAAAATATGTATCACAGTTATTACATACATACGGTTAGGTTTAGAGGGTTAAGTGGGGTGAGGGGAAAAGGGAGAACCATGGACTTACCGTTTCCCTACGAGAGCTTTCAACTACGAAAAGAGAAAGAAGAGTTAACAGAACTCTTTCGTTTTCCTTATCTAAGAGGGGTTTGAAACTCATTCAACCGGGTCTCTCTGGGTACCCTGTTAAAGGTAAAACGAATCGGTTAAACCCAGTTACTCTAACGAAACTGGTTTGTCAAAGTATCGTATTTGGCTTCACCAGTCCTTCTAGATGAGTTAAATGGGTTTGAAACTACGTGGTCGACGTGTGTTCTTACACCAGGGGAAATGTACTGACCGTGGAAGAGAACAGACTACTCGTGGTCGGTCAGACGTGGTGTCAGTAAAGTAGTATAACGGGTTTTCCACTACGGAAACCGGTCTTGGGGGTCAATATAACTAAAATCTTTTAATAGGCATTCAGTAAAACAATCTATGGATCATTTCCCACTAACGATCCTAGTCGTTTATTTGAACACTATGATTATTATGAAAAAATTATATCTTACGTTTAACCTTTTTGTAATCTCCTTTGTAAGGTAAAACTCCAGGGAGACACTTATCCTCGTATATTGTTTTGTGGATGAGAGATGTAGACAGATAATCATAAAATAAATGATTCGTCGGGAATAAAGAAGAAACTTTCACCAGACTTAAAGGAAGGAAGATAGTAAATCACAAGAAATCTTACCGTGAACCGTAAATTATCTATTTCTGAGGTCTGAGGAACGATAGTGTTCGAACCTGAATCTCCTTATAATTTTAAATAAATGAATACAAACACGACCCAGAAGCAACGAAGTGAGCCCGAATCACGTCACTCGTCCCGATGAGAAGTACCTCGACGTGCCCGAAGAGTAACACCGCCGAAGAGAACAACGACTCACGTCCGAGATCCGAACACCCGAAATTACCCACACCACGTGTCCGAATCAACGAGGTGTCGCACACTTTGAAAGGGTCTGGTCCCTACCTTGGGTACAGGAAACGTAACCGTCCACCTAAGAATGGACGACTCGGTGGTCACTTCAGACTGAATCTCCTTAAACTCAAAAATATAAAGTTATTAACTAGGGTGACTTAGACCCAGTTTTTCCTACGATGAGTAACAAAGATCTAGGTACAAGATAAAACCTACGAACTATCCTCTTCGTAAAGGGGGTTTACAAATCTCTATGGTTCTCGAAAACAAAGTAAACAATGGGGGTGTCTGAAGGGATCTATTTATATACCAATCACCCATAACTCACTACTGAAATACATCTTTGAAACTGGACCGTAGAACTTTGAGTTTGGGGGAGAGAGTCTTTTGTAATGTTTCCGGTCTAACACCCTTCCTTATGTTAGTATACTCAAGAAGGCTTTCTTTAATATCAGTGAGAGATAACATGTGTTTACTCATAATTATATCGTAATGAATTACTTCCTTTTTTATTCCTTTTCTCCGTACATTATTTTTGAAGTCGTGTCGGGGGTGGGGACTTTTCTATGATCATGTACATCAAGGATATTGTAACACTTGTCAGTTAGGTTACTCTAGGTATACGTAATTAATATGGACATACGGTTAAAAGAGAGAAGAAAGAAACAGGTTCCTACGACATACACTTGTACCGCGTAGGTGTCTTTTGGAAAAAAAGGGGGTTTCCACGATAGGACTACAATTAAGACTGTATATGAACGTACTCCTTGTCTCTTTTAGTCCAAACTCGGACAGTACGACTCTAAAACGAAACAAAATAGGACCAGTGTCCTGTGTCCTACAAATCGTACGAGACTCCGGGGACTTTATGGAACGATCGTGTGTCCGGTAGAAAAAATTATTGGTGAAAATGTGTCATGTCCCCTTTAGAGTCGGTGTGTGTCGAGTCCTACGATATTCGTCTCTTTGAGGACCCTCGGCAGCTAGGTGAGGAGCCGAACAAAAGAGTACTGTGTGTAGAAGTCAAATTTAAGAAACCACTCCTAAGAACCGAGGGTCTCACTCTTCCTCGTACCTGTGGGTGAATACTTTGTTTACCCCTTGCACCTTCACCCCTCTCGACATTGATGTAGTCAAGTCACAGTATCTTGTACACACTCTTTTAGTCACAGACTCCAAAGGAACCAGAAACGGACCTCTCTTTTTCTCTATAAGGACTTTTTTGCTCATCGTAGGATCCTAATTTTCGTGTAATGTGGGGACGACAAAAATCCGTAACCCTCTTACGTGTAAGAGATAACTACTTGTCCATGGATTTTTGGCGTGTCTGTATAAACCGACTCCTTAAGACTTTCGTATAGGACACCGAGGGGTCTTTTGACTACACCAATCTTTGTATCTACACACATACCGACATCACTGTAAAGGAACATAGTGTAGGTAGTCCAATGTTCGTCGAATATTAAAAGAAAAAGATCAGTGTCGGTTTGTAATATTACCGTGTTTGACATTTAGTTGTAGCTGTGTCTTGTAACGAATCGGGCATATTTACATACACGTAACGTCTCACTAGACTCTAATGTTTTTATATAGTCTTCAGTTTTCCTCGACCACCTCTCTACGATACAGAAATGAAATAACTCTAACAAACCTCCTAGGATTACATGACAGTGACTTTCTTATTAAAAAGGAAATGTTAGATGAATCGTTTCTAAATAGCTAGGAAGGGGGAAGTATCTCTTAATGACTAGGTAAAATCTTTTAGTCTAAAAGTGTGGAAAGTACTCTTACATGGGTCGCACCAAGAGTCCCCTGGACGGCCCCTTCAACTGAAACTGTACGCCAGGGAACTTTGAATGTGTGGCGTCGGATCTCAGAGTAGTGACTAAACAACGTGGTCCGTCATTTTATGAAGGTAAGTAAATATCTCTTTACTAACATGACGTTCCTGAATAAAAAGGTACGGGCACCTACATAAGTCTCATGACAATAAACACATTTATCGTAAAAAGTCTACGCCACGAAAAATAAAAAAGAGTGACAGAAGAGTCGACACTACACTACTTGTCATTCCATTCTATTTTCAACAACTTTAAGTACGACGTTCCGACACCCTACGACATCTTAAAGAGTCCCACACACACATTTATTGAAAGAATCACTGTATGTGTAGACGAACGGGGAGTAATACCCTAGTCGGCACCATCACTCCGTCGGACTTACCATATAACTTCATACGTAGTATTACTTCTACTAAATAATATTAATTTTGTCGTACCACCCCTCGAGACATAGTCTGTACGACAAAGTGTCTTCTCGAATTATTTCTCGTAATAATAATCAATACCTAAACCCACTTCCTACAACAAAGGACCCTCAATATACCCATAATCGATTTCAGACTTCAACGAAAAAACTCAACAAGACGTAACCCTCCATTCTTTCTGAATCATTTACTTCTTATAAGTATGGTCACCCTCCGATCACACCTACACAAACGCACATTTCATCTTCTCTCTACCCTCTTTTTCTCTCTCTTCTTTTACTGCACGTGGACTTGACAAGAGCCGTCCGCGCCGAGATCTTATGAAATAATGTATAGACACCTCTGTTACCGTACCTAATATTCATCGAGGACAGAGAACTATATTATTACGTGTATTTCAGCCCCAGTCTGACCCAAGCGAGACCCGAAACTACGACGTCTTCCAGTGATCCCCTTAGTTACCTGGTTTTACTCGGGACTCAAAGTACGTTAGCTACACTAAAAAGACAAATCTCACCTGTGACGACCCACACTCGGAGTTCGAAGTCTACACCAAACCGAGTCGAAAAAAATCTAGTACTCATCTACCGTTACGTTTATTCAACAAATAATAGTATTAACTCTACTCTACGACTTACGTCCTGACCTCTCCGTCAGACGTTTGTAACGAAAGTTCAAACCGCGGGAACAAGAAACGTGTCGGCTTGGTCATCGGTGAACTAACGATCCTCTATGGAACAAGAGACAAATGAAACACTAAAAAATTACTCAGTTCTTAATTGTCTTAACATATTTTTACTTTTTTTTTTCTTAACAATGATTTTATTTTGATAAAGATTTAGAAAAGACATAAGATTGGTGGGTGGGTGGGTAGATAATGGGTAGGTATTAGAAAGGTAGTAGTACTAGATAGTGATGGTCAGTATTACAAACGACTAACCTACCATAAATCTTTTTAAGAGAGTACATAAAAGTAGCGATGGTAAAGATTTTATTTAAAAGACTTTCAAACCGGGACAGTCTGCACTTACCTTCTTAAACTAACAGACTTTTAGATCTATCTGAAGACTAAAACGTAATTAAGAAATTCAAGAGGCTAAGAGACGCCCGTGTTCGTCGAAGGACAAAGTTTCCTGTTTAATATTTACGTCAAAAGGGTGGTTTTACTTTCAAGACCTCGGTGACCTCCTAGAAAATACCCAAAGAGAAGTAGTACAGTGTGGTGGTGACTCTATGTGACATACAGTAAATCCCTTTGTCTAATGTCCCCCTGCCATGACAGCAAAGATAAACCCCCTCTTCCGTATACTCTTTTCTGAGCTTAAACATTTTTATAAGACTCGTTCAAATACTTCCTGTGGAGAAAACGAGATAGGGTATCCTCCTGACGTCACTGACTCTGTTTGCATTGTCTGTCTAGGACGTAAAATGAAACCCGTTTTGAAACGTAGAAGGACACTTAGTCCTGAGATTAGGTGACTCTCTTTACGGTCAGAGGGTCAATGACTTCCCGGTCCTTCGACCTCCTTAATTCCTTTTAATTGGAAGACAGTGTGACTTCGTAGAAACGGTGACTTACCGGCGAACTACAAAAAGAAGGTGAGATTTTCTGTTGTAACGACGGACCGAAAATTAAATTTGAATTAAATTAACTTTAAAGGTCCCAAAATTAAATCATTTTCTTCCGCTCTCTCCTTTATCAACTGTGGAGACAACTGGACTCCGTCTTTTGGTTCAAGTGTGAGAAAGTATATCCGGGACCGAGGGAAAGTGTAAGTTTATTTATAAAGGGGCGAAGGGTAGGGCGATAGGGGGTGGCGTTTCTCGGACATTCCCGACGAAGGGTTTACCGCGATCACCATTTGTTAGGTGGACGGTTACGTTCTCTACATCCGAGGCAGGGACCCAAGTCTTCTAGGGGACCTCATCCTTCACCGTTGGATGAGGTCACAAGAAGGGACCTCTTAAGGTACCTGTCTCCTCGGACCGCCTGCTATCAGGTACCGCGTCGTCTCTCGGACCGTCCGATGTCAGGTACCCCCGCGTCTCTCAACCTGTGGTGACTTGCTGACTTGTGTGTCAACTGACATGAACATTATCATACCCGGTTCATGTTCCTCCGGATTTAAATAAACGACTTTGACCTTTTCACACGAGTCCCTGATCGTCCACTACTCTTTTCCCCCTCCCCTCCACATGTATATTGTGCACTTCTTAAAACGGACATCCTAGAACAACGACCCGAAGACACCAACCCCGTCCCACAGTAATACGGACGTCAAAACCCAGAAATACACATCCCAGGTCCGCCTCATCAAACCAAACGTAATCATAGGAATAGGGAGTTTTTTTTAGAAAATTACTAGAGATCTTAAACTCCGGCTTTCTTACTAATCACAAGAATCGGTTTGGTAAAACTCAAACACACAAATTAATAGTATTAGAGTCTTGTTGAGTCTTTATATGACAACTTTTATTGTAAAAACTCATACAAAAGTTACTTCATCTTGGAATTTAGAATTCTTAAACATTATACGTGGAACATTTTATGGACTTTCTATCCTTTTCTTACTAAATTAGTAATAGCTACCAGTACTCACTACGACGTGACAAGTGCAGATCAGTGATTCAATAAAAGACTTCACTCAGTAGTTGTAAATCAGATGTATTATAATTTATGTTTTAAATTGAACACTAAAAAAAAGGGGAAACAAAATGATCACTAAGATATTCTGTCTACGGGAAATTTTCACTCTCCCTCCCCCTTGAGACTCTAAACATCACCACTAAGCATAAAAGGTCTTATGCAAATAAACACTTTTATTATTCGACGAATTTGAAAAAGACGATATCCAAATAAAGTAAAATAAAAAAACAGGCACTACACATCGAACACCCTAGGATCAAAGGGCCGGTCCCTAGCTTGGGTATAGGGAACGCAACTTTCCAGTCTCAGGATTGGTGACCCGACGGTCCCTTCAGGGAAAGAGACGGTATCTAAAAATTTTATAGTATCCGAAATGTAAGGTCCTTTTAAACTCTTTACCTTTTTTCCTTTACATGAAAAGTATACTTGAACCCTGTATAAAGTAAAATATCAAAAGGTATATAATATATATATATATATAAAACATAAATAATATATATAAAAAGGTAAATTGAGTATCTCAGGATCATAAAATTGAATATCTCAGGTACCCTTTTAATTTCGTATGGGGAGTACCTAACACTAAAAATTTAGAAAGAACTTATCAGGAAGAAACTTTTTACCTAAACTCACTGAGTCAGTGACGAATTTCTAGGACATCCAGGACTTGAGAAATCCCCTCCCACTTAATTCTGACGGTGACTCTACAAAGAAGGTTGTTTTAGTGAAGGGAAGTCTACTCCTATGACCTTATTATCTTTTTAGGAATTAGAGTTTTCGTAGGGACTTACACGGTGGGACTTTTAATTGGAGTAAGTAGGGGAAGGGGGTGGAAGTAAAAAGGAGAAAAAACTCTAGAGTCTTTTTAACTCGTGTATTTAATTTTACAGGGAGGTCGACGGGATTGAATACGTTGGTCGTAATTGAGTTGTCTTGGGGCCCAATGTCTCTGGAACTGTTGTAGTGTCTCCAGTATAAAAGTGGGTCTACTTGACGAGTCCTCCTTAAAAAAAAGTTACAGAATGTCGGTTTGTCCGGAAAAACAAAACAAAACGAAATAAAGTCTCTGTTTCCGACGGAAGAAAAAACAGAATTAAAAAAAACTTTTCTGTAAATAACACCGATAAAGACCCTTTTTAGGGTGAAAGGACAAACCAAGCGAAAGATGAACGCATAGAGGTCGTTATCTAGTCCACTCATTTCTCCATCTCCGAGAATAGGACGTGAATGTACTTAAGAAAAAGAAAAAAATGGACCACCGTGAAGAAAAGGACAAAGGTCACAATATCAGGTCGTCCGGTACAAATAACTAGAAAGAGTTTTTAAATCAGAAACTCAGATCAAGACCCCTTTCCAAAACTGACTACCACGAGAGACCTCTCTATGAAAAGGGGTAGTGGGACAAATCTTCAAGATCGGCTTCTCCAATCCTACCGAAAGATCAAAAGACCTCCGGTTCTCATTTATTTTAGAGAGAGGTGAGTAATAGAAGGGGTTTAATCCAAACCGTTTCTCCTTTCACATCATTTGTCAAGGGGTATTTAGAGGGTATTAAGTTTATATATCATCCAAATACAGCTACTAGAATTGTCCACCCGGGAACAACCTTAACAAACGAAACGACCCATTAGGTAACTTCCCTGGACTTTCACACACCAGGTGTCTGGACACTGCTATCTTTGACATCGACTAACTCTTGAGTTTTTAATTCCTTCTCTTACCGAATCGTCACAACCCCTCCTTCTTTAAAAGGAAATGGGAAGTTCCAAGAAGTCCTACCAGATTTTTAATTTAACTGTATTCTGTCTAATTGTCCTGTTTTAGTTTGTCTCCAAATTATTGTACAGGGATGATCCCTCTGTGGGTCCTTTTGACTCGTTGAGAAGTTTTACCGACTTTATATTGTAGAAGTCGATTTCTGTTTTTTTCTATAATCTCCATCACCAAACCTTGGAGTTTACCTTCCTTCCGTTAACCACACCTCTACCTTTTCGTCTACAAACCATTTATTTACAAACGACATGGTACGTGTCTTTACCCTGTGTCTCTCCTTATAATTGTTTATCGGAAAGATCCAAGAAGGGACAGATGTCTGGGACAAGAATTGCCACTATCGAGGGAAGGACCTTGTTCAGGACTTAGATTTAAAAACTCCGTCAATCCCCTTCTAGCTTATCAGAAGGACTCAGAAACCCCGGAACTAACGAAAGTCAAACTTTATTAAGTATACGGTTTCTATGGAAAACTGCACCGTTTAAAGTGGGTAGATGTAGTTAAGACCTTGGCAGAGAAAACATTGTACTAATAAGGAAAGGTGTGAACATTCTTGGCACACGACCAGAATGAGACAAAGTGATTCTACATGTATGTCAAGTGAAAAGAAAAAAAAAAAACGGTACAAGTGGAGGAGGAATATGACAGGAAAAGGAAGAAAATCTAGTAGACCAGGGAGACCTGTGACGTTTTAAACGTAAGTAAAATCCCCTTTTAATTCGATAAAGATTCCTTAAACTTATGAAGACACTTCGGAGATCAAAAGTGTCCTTTACCACAAAAGTTCCTTTTACGTAAACTTAGGGTTTTCCGAATTCAATCAAAGTTTCTTCCACTTTCACTTTCAGTGAAGCATAGACTGAGAAACGCTGGGGTGCCTGATATATCAGGTACTTTAAAAGGTCCAGTCTCATGACCTCACCCTTCGGGGAAGAGGTCCCCTAGAAGGGTTAGTCCCTAGTTTGGGTTCAGAGGGCGGAACGCCCACATACGAAGTGGTCGCCTCGGTATTCCCTTTGGGTTTCTTCCGATAGATAGTTTCTTCTATCGGTTATTGTTTCCAGGGTCTGGTTTTTTTTTTTACGTAGAGATTTTGTATCAGAAGTCCGTTAAACTTAGAACCTTTTTAGAGAAGGGTAAAAAGTTATACCGAGCTCAAACACTATTGGAACCTTAATTCTCGTCATAAATAAGAAAGAACATCTAGGGAAACTTTTTAGAGAAATCATTACGACGATTTGAGGATTCTTGGAACAGAATAATGTGTATAAGTGAAACCAAAAAACACAATGGAATTGAAAGTCAAGAGATAAATTTAGAACTGACCTTATCTCACCCGGGGTACTTTTATTGTGAAGATCCCGACTGAAATCAATTTGGAAGGACCAAACAGAACTGGTTTACTCTCTTAAAAAGAATGGTGTCAAAGTGGAAGACACCTGTCTCTTATAATACAATGATGTCTCTGTAGTCTCCCCTTTTACACCCACGAATTATTCCTACCATCTGTTTTCATGAATATTTTACGAAGACCCAGGAACCCTCCTTCATTATATATTTATGTACCTAATTCCCGTATCTAAGGTCTGTCAAACTTAAGTGTATTGAAAACGACCTGTTAACATAGTGTTATAACTGAGTTCAGGTCCAATCCCGGAGATCCCACAGACAAAGAGATGACTAAACGTCAAATAACCAAGACGCTAAGGTAATGAGAGATAGACTAAAGGAGTTGTAAAGGGAACGACAAAATGACACCAGTTTTCAAGACAAACCCTTGTCGTCTATGTTCTCCAATGAGAACATACCTTGTAACCGTGGTGTAAATTAAAAGAGCTAAGACCCTGTAAGTGAAACAAGAGTCATTAAATAATCTTCTTCTTAGCTATCAATTCTTTCGGATAATCAATTAAAGGTAACTTTAGACTGAAAAAAAACCAGTAGAAACAGGAACCTACAGATGTAGAAATTAAAACACTTCATATCTACTCGGGAAAATACCTACGTAGTTGATTAACGAAGTGAATTTCATTTTTTCTTCTCTGATATAAAAAAAAAGAAATGAGTGAATACCATCTGTAAGAGGTATTAACTTTTTTCTTCTCTTTCCATTTTATCGGTAGGGTTCATTAGGATTAATCGAGTTACCTATAAACTCGAGATAGTTAATGAATTTATTGAATCCCTCACCCCCATACGACCATTTCTTGGTAGTCGGATACCCAGTCATCATGGTTCATTTTGTTTACCGAACTTCGTGTCTATTACAGGGTCTGAGACTAGAACTCTGAACTATGAGAGTAGAAATTCGTAGACCGTACGAATTAATAAACGTAAAGATCAAAAACTTGTTACTCGTTTCCAATCTACTTCCCACTTAAATCTTTACTCCGACACTTTGGTCTTCAAACTAACCTCTACATGAACCACTCCATGGTCTAATCCTTGTCTCGAGTTAAGCTACTGAAGTTTAGGTACCACTTATGTGCACAGACCCTAGGACCCGAAGTGAGACAACATGACTTAAGGTAGTGGACGAAGAATAGTCGTCGACATAACTGTCCTAAAAGTAATAAAGGATTTTCAGACGTGACCAAACGAAATAAAAAGAACAATTTCAAACTATACTTATATATGCATATATTCAACGACGGTACACTCAGTGATGGTTACAGTACTAGGAAGGGTAAATAATTACGAGAATCAACGAGAGTTTATTAAGAAAGAAAGAACTGAATAGACACTTTAGGAAGAAGGGGAACTTGAGGTAATAGACCTTAATTGGGTCAGTAGAAGGTGACAAAGACAAACACGCCATTTGTTGATAAAAGAAGAATATTTCATTACGTACACTTCACTATATATATACATTGGCATATATGTATTGTACATACGACGACATTATGGAGGGGACCACCGAGTCTGTCATTTCGTAGACGGACGTCACGTCCTCTAGACCCAAACTAGGGACTCAGCCCTTCTAGGAGACCTCCACCCGTACCGTTGGGTGAGATCATAAGAACGGACCTCTTAAGACACCTGTCTCCTTGGACCGTCCGATGTCAGATACCCCAACGTTTCTTAGTCTGTGTTGACTCGTTGTTTGTGAAAGTGAAAGTGTTGTACATATGTTCATATATATATACACATGTACACAAATAGTTACATATATACATATATTGTTTAGTTATCGTAAAAAATAGAGATGATGACATTTTTACATAGATACAAAAATCATGTAAAATTTTATTTTGAATCACTGAACCATAATCGTACTTAACGTACATTATTTTATTTCAGTAAGATCAGTAAGATAGAAATCATAGATAAAACATCAAAATGAAAATTAGTAATTACTTACGGTGAAAATTTATTATTTTTAATAAAGAATCTCTTTATTAGTCTTTACCTGAGTTTTAAATATATGTCGATTGTCAACGAGTGTTTTACATTTGAACAAACTTTTTAGGGTTTGGATCCAAAAAGATCCTTTTTGTTGACCTTCTTTTATGTGGTTTGAAACACCAAAAGGACTTCATCTTCTTAATCCTCATTAAATATAAAAGAGGAAATAGGAGAAAACATAAAACGTCAAAAAGATGCCATTATGAGAACGGACCTTCTAGGGTACCTGTCTCCTCGGACCATCCGACGTCAGGTACCCCAGCGATTGTCAGCCTGTACTGACTCGCTGAAGTGAAACTGAAAAGTGAAAGTACGTAACCTCTTCCTTTACCGTTGGGTGAGATCACAAGAACGGACCTTTTAGGGTCCCTACCCCCTCGGGTCACCCGACGGCAGATACCCCAGCGTCTCAGTCTGTGCTGACTTCTCTAAATCGTCGTCGTCGTTCTCGTCGTTGTCGTCGTTACTATATAATGAAAACATTCTTTTATGAATTTAGAATTAAATTCCTTTGATTATATCGTTCTGTACAAGTTACCTTGTTTAGGTTTGTTATTATGGTTTCATACTCTTCATGTTCCAGGATGAAAAGGAAAATAGGGTGACCCCGAGACGAGGTCAAAGACAAGTGGAGAAGACTATAAGACAGACACGGAGATGGCAGTATGTGTTTATGTACGAGTGTATTAATGCATGTATAACAGAAATTTTTGACTTTTAACAGGGTATATGACTAGACACCTTAAAACATTCGTCTAAAAATTTGAAAACCATCAAACTTACATTGATACCGTTTAGTCAAATGGAGTACCTTTAGTCGTTGGTTTTTAGTTTCGAAGGAAATTTTTACTCTCGACCAAAGGGTCGTGTGGTACCTGGGTATGATAAATAAAGCAATACATTAAAGGAAAAACAAATCGTTACGTCTGGTACAAGTTATAGTCCTGAATAAATATTCAGAATAGATTAAGAAAAATACTAGAAGACAACGTTACTACAGTACTAGAAAGAAAAAATTTTATATTTAAATAAATAAAATTAACCTCCGATTAATGAAATGTTATAACATAACCAAAACGGTATGTAGTTGTACTTAGGTGGTGGCCATATGTGCACAAGGGGTAGGACTTGGGGGGAGGGTGGAGGGAGGGACATGGTAGGGAGACCCAGTAGAGTCACGTGGTCGGGATACGAAATTTTAAAAAAACTATAACGTTTTCTTTATAATACGAATATAGAGAACTACATGAACACGTTCAGTGAGACATCCTGTCTCAGGTTCTTCATGCCAAAAAAACCCGTATATCGTGTTTAACACTGATGATGACCGTTTAACGACAGGTTTTAGTAATAAGATTAAACGTGTAGTTGGTTAAGAAATAGAGATCAGTGATGAACTCTACTAGTTAGGAGGTTAGAAAATTAATTTTTGTATAAAAAAAATTACATGGGGAACAGTACACTCTAGAATCAAGGGGTTGGTCTCTAGTTTGGACATGAAGGACGTGACCTTAACACCTCAGAATTGGTGACCTGGTGGTCGGTTAGAAAATTTGAAAAACTTAAAATGTCTGTTTTATTAACCATGAAACAAATTAATAGACATTTCGATTAGGTTAAAAATATTCAAATGACAGGTGTATATAAAGAAAAACCAGAAAACAATAACCAAATATTTACGAGAAATGTATAATCCTTAAGATAGAAAAACAATATACACATCATTTATCAAAGAAGGCTATATAACAAAAAGAAACAGAATAAATTCCGAATAAAACGGAAGACCCTCAATTTCAGAACGAAATACTATAGATCCAAAGTAAATTATTAATATTTAACAAGAGATTAGATTCCGACACTTTAATAATCCACTACAGGTAGTTGAAGAAGGTGTACAAAAGTACCTTTTCCCATGAAGGTAAAGATGGGTTTCTGGGTTTCTTACAACTTTACTGGACAAGAGAAGAAATGTACAGGGGTACTCTCCTCATTAACGATTAAACTAACCATTCTTAATACTCGTAAATAACCCAGTTTAAAAGTTTACACACCGGACTCACAATTTTCAGTTTCAAAGGATACCGTGTCGGAGAACCGAAGAACTTCCATATACAATTTCAAACCTCTCTCTCACCCGTCTTCTCCTACACCCTACTTGCTCTCTTGTCAACCAAAAGGACATATATAAAAATATCTACACGGAAAAATTATGAACAGATCTACTACTTTGATTCTGTAAAATCCTTCGTCTTCTTTTACCCGTTAATTTTACACTACCAGTTCAACTCTCTATGTATCTTTCATTTTACTTACATCTAAAATTTTACGATGAGGGGTAACATCATATATAGAAATCACAAATATTAAAAGACCAGGTACCCTCTTTTGACATCAAACGACAGAGAAACTTCAATCCTTCACAGTAAATTGTTCAAGACCGGTCATCTAACACCTCTCTTCACTACACACAATGACAGATCGGTCTTATAAGTCAACTCCGAAACTCTAGGAATCAACGTCACCAGCACCTTCGTGTCACACAACTCTTCCGGTGAGACGGTCGTCCCTTAGACTCACTGATACTACTCGTCTCGGTGGAACTGTTGGACACAACCTGTTATAACGTACTCGTCCATTTTTTATAATAAAATTTCAAGACTCTAAAACTTCACCAAACAATGATGTCGGATTGGATCGGATATGACTAACAGTATAAGTAGTTGTTATAACATCTGGGATGGGCAATTGAGTAAGGGAAATATTAGTCGGAGAAATCATTCCGAAAGAAACGTAGAGGACAGAGGTTCACCATTTGTTTAGAATAGTCGTGGATGACGTCTGGGTCTCAGACATCCCATCTACGGACGAGAAAGAAACAAAGTCGAAAAACGAAGGTATACCTACCGATTCAATACGACAGTTACATGGGACTGGACAAAAATTAACCCCGTCTCCTTTATCTTTATAAAAGTAGAGTCTGAGAGAGGACGACGTAGAAGGATAGTCTTCGGGAAAGTCCCCAACCCCTGTGGGTGGTCCTGTACTTATTTGACCATAAAATTAGACGTGACCCGTTCACCAAGATCTCACACCTGCACAAGAGATATCCAACTCACCCATTACCTCATACAATCTAAAGGATTATAAGGTATCTTTCGTAAGAGGAATTAAAATAAGAACACTATTAAGTATAAATATGGTGTCTTTGTTTCAAAATTGTTGAAGATAAAAAGTGTAAGGGTACAAATGTGTACTATGTAAATTAAGTCCTTACGTCAAGGGTTGAAATGACGGAAATTCACATTTTTGTCGTTCTTTTATGTCACCCTTTTAAAAAGTGACAAACCGGATCCTTACCTGTAGTCCTCACGTTTCAACCTTTCTCATAAATACTCTGGTTAAACACACTGTAATAAGACGACGGACATTCATACAGGATCTATGTTCTTCTGGTTCCTCCCCCTGTGAAGACATTATGAGGGAATCCCTTCTCCTGAGGAAAGGTTTGGATCCGTTCACGACAACGTCATTACCCCGTAGTTTGTCCGTTTTAACATACACAACAGTTACCACTGTTATATTAAAACAACTAAATGTTACGACTCACACTTCTGTACTAAAGATCGAATATATTCCACAGTGTGACCTCATTAACGTGTGTTTGACCTAAAATACCGGTCTTTTCTCGTACCAATACGGGTGTGTCTAAGGAGTCCGACGGAACGTAAATCCCAACAAGTCATTAGTCTCTCAATAATAATCGTTAACAGGACGAACTTACGAGTACCTTCCGTGTCTACAAGACACCGAACCCAAACCAAAATCAGATACATAAACTTGGTACGTTTTCTTTCACAAAAGTTCAAAGAAGAAACCAAATCAGGTCTCGGCAAGACAGGAAAACCAGAGGTAACAGGTTTATAAGTACTCGAAGATTGGTCGTAAGAGGTAGTACTTGAAAAAATATAGAGTCGAAGACATGTGTTCAAAACCCTTTATGACGAGGGAAATTCGTCTCGTACCCTTAGAGTCACCTACTAAGAGTCTGGTGAACATAGTTTAGTGACCCAACGATCCGTGGCAAAGTCTCCCTTGGACAGTCACTCCTTTATGCATGTAATTGATACTGAGTTTACTTTGAAAATTTCTTATATACCTAAAACAAAAGTAAAACAAAATGTAAACACAGTATAGAAATAAGTCTCTTTAGATCTTTAAGTTCAAATATAGTCGAAACGTTTATTAAAAGTATAACGAAACTCTGTACAGTGTAAGTTTCTAAACAACACGTATTGTTATGTACGGGTATATAAATATGAATATATCCTTAATCGTATATAAGATACATTTCTGCAACGAACCTCAAGTGGACACGATAAGAACTGTTACTTTACGAAGTTCTATAAAACTCTTTTAACATAGATCACTTCTTCGTCTGACATCGTAAAAATAAACTTTAATTTCGTACAATCAAAAAGACTCGGACTCGGTTCAAATGTTTCACTAAGATTTTTATAACGGTGGAGTCAACACTTTATTATTTACGAAGGACTCTGACTGGTGATGACACTACACTAATTTAATCTTTCGGTAAAGACAAGAATATTCAACAACACCAGTTTGTTCCCTACAGAAAAGAGTATCCGATTTCTAACGACTGGCTCTGATACTTATTCAACTATTTATACTCGTAAAAAGACGTCTTTTTTTTTTACACGAGTTCAATTGTAAGTTCTCTTCTTTCCTATAGAAGAGTATACTACAAAATATTCTCTGACACTATCAAAACGTTAACACTGACCAAATCGACCCTTTATAGTCGGTCCTTAATAGTAATCGGGAGAGACTTCCGTGTTTTCCACTTGAGGATAATCACAAGTTGGGTTCTCATACCCAAACGGGGAAAGACTCGAGAGTAGTTTATGTTTAGAATACTCTAGATGAAATATTGTGGAGACATTTTCGTCCGATCATGTCGTCTAGATTCCGGAAGACAATCACTGAAGAGACGCCTGTGTGCGTGGGGGTGGGGAACGTCACTGAAAAGAACTTTGAAAACTTCCAACTGTTAGAATCTCAATACTACACCCGTGTAGTGAGATAACCAAAGTCAAGGAGTGTCCATCGTAGTACTTCAACGTAGGTCTAAACTCTTTAACAGTCGTGAAACCAGTTGAAGTCTCGGTCACCCACCTTCGGTCTCCCCCCGGATCTTAAGGGTGACAGTGGAATTTTACTCGTAATCCCGACGGATTTATATGTGGTTACCGTTGGGATCGGGAATAAAAAGGGTCCTCCACTTTCTTCCTCAAAGGTCCCTTCCAATAACGGTTCTAGTGTTAAACGTCTAAAATACTGTAAAGGACTATAAACAAATAAACGGAATTTGGAGTGAGAGAAGACTGAAGAGAAAGTAATAATAGACACAAGAGTATAACCCTAATCCGGGAAACCTCACTACTGGTCCAAGTTAAATCTGTTTAGAAATGACCCCGTATTGAATGGATGACATGTAAGTGAGTAACATTTACACGTGAAACTATTAAAGACTTTTAAATGTCTCAACACATTGGTAGTGATGTATGGTCAGACTCTTGTGAAGGTAGTAAGGTCTTACAAAGGAGCACAGGAAAACGTCGACTAGAGGTGAGGAAGGGGATTAGGGTCTGTTGGGGATAGACGAAAGACAGTGATGTTTAAACGGAAAAGGTCTATAAAATAGAAATGTTTAAAATTAACGATAGTATAAAATAAATAGGTAAGTATCAACAAACTAACAAAGATCAGAAAACGATAATACTCATTCCAAAGATACTGGTAAGTGTATATTCAAAAACACACCTGCATACAAAAGTGAAAAGAATCCATCTAAGGATCCTGACCTTAAAGACCTAGTAATTACTATATCGATACAAAGTAAAAAATTTTTTGACGTTTTATCAAAGGGTTTTACCGACAAGATGACGTACAACGGTTGTCGTTACACACTTCCCAGGTCAAAAAGATTTAAGAACGGCTTTTACCTAGAACAGACATAAAAAGTAATATTGGTAAATCATCTAAGTATCACCACAGAACACTTGAACGGATTACTGATTCATTCAACCTGTAGAAAAGTTCTTTTCAGTAACGTTCCCTATCCCATGTACACAGGTGTCTCTTTAGTGATTGTCTCCGGAAACTAGGGGACGAAAATATGTCCACAATACTTCATCTACTCTATTCTAAACGTAAACTACTCTTGAGTCTTGTCCCGTTCGGTACAGGGACCCTATTAGTGGTACAGGGACCCTATTAGTGTTCATCCTTAAGTGGAAAACACATAAATTTAGAAAATGGGTAAAATTATAACACAACAAACAGTATAATAACTTTACTTCTCAACTAATTCACATCTATGTTCGAACCAAGTCAAGTCAAGTCAAGTCAACGAGTCAGCACAGACTGAGAAACGTTGTGGTACTTGGTGTCGTACGGTCCGAAGGGATAGGTAGTGGTTGAGGGTCTCAAATGGGTTTGAGTACAGGTAACTCAGCCACTACGGTAGATTGGTAAAGTAGGACATCAGGGGAAGAGGAGGACGGAAGTTAAAAAGGGTTGTAGTCCCAGAAAAGTTTACTCAGTCGAGAAACATAGTCCACCGGTTTCATAACCCCAAAGTCGAAGTTGTAGTCAGGAAGGTTTCTTGTAGGTCCTGGTTAAAGGGAATCGTACCTGACCAAAATAGAGGAACGTCAGGTTCCCTGAGAGTTCTCAGAAGAGGTTGTGGTGTCAAGTTTTTGTAGTTAAGAAGCCGCGAGTCGGGAGAAATATCAGGTTGAGAGTGTAGGTATGTACTAGTGACCTTTTTGGTATCGGAATTGATCTGCCTGGAAACAACTGTTTCACTACAGAGACGAAAAATTATACGACAGATCCAACCAGTATCGAAAAGAAGGTTTCTCATTCGCAGAAAATTAAATTACCGACGTTGGTGGTAGACGTCACTAAAACCTCGGGTCTTTTTATTTCAGTCGGTGACAAAGGTAACAAAGAGGTAGATAAACGGTACTTCACTACCCTGGCCAACGGTACTAGAAGTAAAAGACTTACCACTCGAAATTCAGCTGAAAAAGTGAGAGAAGAAAGTGAAAGTAGTTCTCTGAGATCAAGGAGAAGTGAAAGACGGTATTCCCACCACAGTAGATGTATAGACTCCAATAACTATAAAGAGGGCCGTTAGAACTAAGGTCGAACACGAAGGAGATCGGGTCGTAAAGAGTACTACATGAGACGTATCTTCAATTTATTCGTCCCACTGTCATATGTCGGAACTGCATAAGGAAAAGAATAAACCTTGGTCAGACAACAAGGTACAGGTCAAGATTGACAACGAAGGACTGGACGTATGTCCAAAGAGTTCTCCGTCCAGTCCACCAGACCATAAGGGTAGAGAAAGTCTTAAAAGGTGTCAAATAACACTAGGTGTGTCAGTTCCGAAACCGTATCAGTCATTTCGTCTTTATCTACAAAAAGACCTTGAGAGAACGAAAAAACTACTAGGTCTCTTACAACCGTTGAAGTAGAGACAAAGGAGACGGAAATGGTCTTGGTCGAACTTATACACCTTCAAGTACCCAGTGCACAACGACCTCGCACAGAACCTCTGTAAAACTCATAATGAAATGGTACCTGAACCTATCTTTATATCGAACGTTTATGAATAAAAAAGGGTCAAATACCGAACAGAAAAATGAAAAATTACCATATTAAACTTCACATTCTCAATAATAAACTTGTTATACAAAATAAATGTTTATCTGACACAAAAACCTCAGCATATATTCTTGAGAGAAAAATTTTTAAATAAATAAATACCGACGCAACCCAGAGTCAACGTCACGCCCGAAGAATTAACACCGTGTACCCGAGTCATCAAAACCACGAGGTCGAATCAACGAGGTTCTGTACACACTAAAATCTAGAGACTAATCCCTAACTTAGACGTGGAAGACGTAACCTTCGTGTCTCAGAATTGGTGGTCTGGTGGTCCCTACAGGGCCTTACTAAAATTTATCATGTAAATCCATTCGATTGTTTTGTCGTACCTTTATCACTTTGTCGTATCAATAAAGGTATAACTGAAGAGTCTTTTACAGTGTAGTAGGAATTCACGAGTATATCCCTGAGTCATTACTCGAAGTTCTTCTTAAAATCTTATAATATAAATATCTATTATATTTCTAAAATTAATCCTTTCCTTTCGTAACAACTCTAGAAAATCCAATTCAAGAATCTATTTACGTATACATGAAGATTCTCTGAGTTCGCTCTTGTTTCTTCGTCCGTTTTACTAATACTTTTTATAAGTCTTTAAACGTATATTACAAATTTACTCACTGGTCTGGAGTAAGTATTTATATCATAAATTTTCTATGAGTCAAAAACCTTTAGTGTGACTCCTTTGAGAAATGTGGGTAATTTTATCGATATTATTATTTTTTATTCACCTTTTATTGTCCACAATCTCTTCTACACCCTGAAGAAATCACCGAGTCACCATTTCTTAGACGGACGGTTACGTCCTCTGAACGTCCTCTACGCCCAAGCTAGGAACCCAGTCCTTCTAGGGGACTTTCCTCTTTATCGTTGGGTGAGGTCGTTAGAATGGACTCTTAGGGTACCTGTCTCCTTGGACTGGCCGATGTCAGGTACCCTAGCGTCTTCTCAGTCTGTACTGAATCGTTGAATTGTTGTTGTTGTTGTCTTTTCTACACTTCAACATGTAACGACCACCTTTATATTTTTCCACGTCAACAATACTTTTTATCACCTTCGAGAATTTTTTAAATTTGTACCTTAATGGTATACTAGGCCATTAATATGAGGACTCATGTTAAGGATCTTAAATTTTTACACACATATAAAATTTTCGCACGTGTGTTTACAGACATTATCGTAGTAAGTATTATCGATTTTTCCACTTTTGTTGAGTCCATGAATAGTTGATATATATACATATATAGTTGCTATATATACATATATGACCTTATAATGAGTCGGTATTCTTTCTTACTTTATGACTATGTACGATCTTATACCTACTTGGAACGTTTTGTCACACGAGTCACTCTCTTCGGTCAGTGTTTTCAGTGTATAATATACTGAGGTAAGTATGTAGATAGCTCTACCCTACTTATAATCACCAAAGAATCCTGACCCACTTGCTCCTCTATCCCTCCGTCTCGATTTCCTCAAAAAGAAAAAACAAAAACTCAATAACTACCACTAACATGTTGAGACACTGATATGATTCTTAGTGACTTAACATATGAAGATCTTACCACTTAAAAACCATACACTTAATATAGAATTTAATTTTTTTTAAAAAAGAGTTAAAAGGTGACTTTATCTACTTCTTTAACTATTGTACTTTTAAATGTTTTAAGAGTTCATCTTGACCCCTAAGGGACTACCGAGTCACCCATTTTTGGACGGACGTTACGTCCTCCGTGTCCTTTGTACCCAAGCTAGGGACACAACCCTTCTAAGGGACCTCTTCCCGTACCGTTGTGTGAGATTTAAAGAACGCACTTTTTAGGATACCTGTCTCCTCGGACTGTCCGATGTCAGGTACCTGAACGTTTCTCAGTCTGTGCCGACTCCGTGATTTGTGTACGTGAGTGTGTTCATCTTGATTATAGGTGGATAAATAAAAGGTTTAGACTTTCCTTAGAAATGATTGAAGTTCTACCTTCTTCAAACTTATTTTTTACTTCAACCACCAGGTTGTTACGAAAAAAAAAAAATTTGCAAAATATTATCGAAAATTTGGTCTTTGTCTTTCATCTTTAAATAGGGAAAGATAGACGTGTTTTACTTCACCATCAAGAGTTTGTAAACTTGAGGTTTGAAGTAATGTTAGAACTTTTAACAACTCTTGACGTTTTTCGAAGTAAATACACCCATTATCGATAACTATAATAGTGTAATCTTTATGTTTAACTCCTTTCGAACTTAATAATATATGATTCCGAAAAATTACCGTGGGGTGAGGTCATGAGAACGGACCTTTTAGGGCACCTGCCTCCTCCTCGGACCATCTGACGTCAGGTACCTCAGCGTTTCTCAGCCTGTGCTGACTCACTGAAGTGAAAGCGACAAGTGAAAGTACGTAACGTCTTCCTTTACCGTTGGGTGAGGTCACAAGAACGGACCTCTTAGGGTCCCTACCGTCTCGGACCACCCGACGGCAGATACCCCAGCGTGTCTCAGTCTGTGCTGACTTCGCTGAATCGTCGTCGTCGTCGTCGTTCCGAAAAATTCTATTGTTATTATTTGTTTCAAAAACAATCTTTATTTTAATAAATACTCTCGGTATAACAAAATGTAAAAGAAATTATTTTCTGTTTAAAGAAATTATTTTTAAAGCATCTTCTATCGACTCAGATTATATATAAAGTCGTACGTAAGACAACACTATACAAGGAAACCAGCTTCAAATGTTTCTGTAACTGACAGGTCGTCTATACAACGTTCTTCTCCGTAAATTCAACAAAATTGTGTTAGTGTTAATCAAAATTAATAAGAAACTGTAATGTGGTGTCAGACTGTTCACTATCAAAGTATTTCGAAATAACGTTTCATCTTGGTTTCTCGTATAATTGTGAACAAAAAACATGAGTGAATGTGTCAGGAAACTACCCGGAACGTGAAACTTAAGTAGAAAATGGTCACGTATTAAAACGGTATAGTACGAAACCAGTAAACTTTTTATGACTAAGTAACACAGTACGTCGAGGAAGTTTACAACTGTGTAAAGTAACGTGTTATAATTTTATTATGAGCAACAATTATAGTGGTGATTAAAGTCGTCTCTTCAGAAATTCAAAACCCTTCAAGAGTTTGAGAACCACCGTCTATATTCAAAAGGTTTTAGGATTAAAAGAGAAATCTCAAACTTGAAATAATAATCGTTGTCTATGAAAGTCCATAAAAGAAATTTCATTGTGAGTAAAGTAAGTAAAGGGAAGTTTTACAGACGTAGAGGGGACGTTTTTTTTTTTTTAGTATCACACAGAAGGTGACCAAAAAGTTCATACGGTGAATTTGTTAGTTTGGTTACGAAAAAGAACTTTTTTTTTTTTTTTTGTACTATAAAACCATACGTCTGTTTCGAGAAACACACATGAAGGGTCATGTAGTGTGTCTAATAATAAAATTTTTACATGAGTTCCTGAGGTCAAATTGTATTAACTATTAAACTAGTAAAAACAGTGAGGTAGTTCCTGTAAAATTTCACTTTGACAGAAGATGAAAAATTTTTTAAAATTAGACTCAAGTACCTATGAGTCAAGTAAACCACGACAATAATACTATATATGGTTCTGTGATCATTAAAATGGGTGGTAACGAAAGTGTAGTACTCACAATTACAGTTACGTCACTTTTCCGTTGATTACAACTCTATAATGGTGTTTTATGAAATGTAATATTATAATATCGTAATGACACTTTTATTAAAACTGGGACGTCAGAGGGAATTTCCTAGAGTCCCTAAACGGTTAGTACGAAACTCTTGATACCTCATTCTAGTGATCATTCCGGGGGAAAAGAGTGCCTCATAGTATATGACTTCGTCAAACTTGGGTCTAGATTAACACTTGGAAGGTGGTGAACAGAACTGGAAAATACATGTCAGACTGAAATAATAATGGTTTTCGTTACTGTATCTTTGATCTCTCATCTCCGTTAACGGGTAAAGTAGAGTTCTATCTTTAAAACAAGTACAATCGTGCTCCCCACCCTCGTCTCTATATTCACCTCGTACTCTTAACGATGATTTTCAACGTGAAAGAGTACATGTTGGAGTCAGAGTCTTTCAGTCCGTCTCCCCCATTTCTTCCAAGTTGAAGTCAAAGGTTGTTTCAGTGTGACCTATTTTGAAATTATCTATGTATTAGAAATTACAGGGAACCTGTTGTTCCTCTAGGTTGGTCAGGTAGGATTTCCTTTAGTCAGGACTTATAGGTAACCTTCCTGACTGCGATTTCGACTTTGAGGTTATGAAACCGGTGGACTACCCTTCTTGACTGAGTAAACTTTTCTGGGACTACGACCCTTTCTAATATCTACCCTCCTCTTCCCCTGCCGTCTCCTACTCTACCAACCTACCGTAGTGACTGAGTTACCTGTACTCAAACTCATTTGAAACCCTCAACCACTACCTATTCCTCCGGATCGCACGACGTCAGGTACCCCAGCGTTTCTCAGTCTGTGCTGACTCACTGACTTGACTTAGAAATTACACCGTTATCAGTAACCTTCCTTCGTTAGTATCGATCCTGTTTTCTTTTCAATATTATAAGACGTTTACTCTGGTCCTCAATGTACACTTCTGTTGAGGACCAGTCACATCTAGATTCTTTCTCTAAACCACTAAGTAAATTCCCCCGAAGACTTTTACCCCGGTTTCAGTGAAAAATCGAGACATTTATCATCGGATCTATCGAAAGAAAACACCCATCTAATTTTCTTTCTTGTCGTAATCTGGAGATATTTCTACGATGTCTTGTTCCTTTTACTTTCGGAGAGTACCTGTTATATTATCGTGTGAAGATTTATACTAAATACTATTAATTTTCATATATTTTAGGAAACCAAAGGACGGTATCCTAGTCTTTTAGTATTCCCTTTTCCTCGTACTGAAGGGACCGTCAGGTCACTAATTCTGACGTCAAGGTGAAGGCCCCTGTGTCCAAGGTAGGGACCAGTCCCTTGGTACCACGGTGTACGTTGTGTCACATAGGTTTTTTTTTTTTTTTCTCTCTCTGTCCTCGTTTCTTTTTTCGACTTATTCTGCGTCGTACCTCGAAACCGTCATTCTTTCGTAAGGTTACTGTTTTTAGTTTTAAATTGTAACCTCTTAACTTTGACTCCGAAAGGTAACCGTCTAATTTAGACACACATCTCTTTCACTTCAACGAGTCAGTACAGGCTGAGAAACGTTGGGGAACCTGACATCGGATGGTCCGAGAAGAGGGGTACCTTAAAAGGTCCGTTCTCATGATCTCACCCAACGGTAAAGGTAGAGGTCCCCTAGAAGGGTTGGGTTCCTAGTTTGGGCCCAGAGGGCGTAACGTCCGTCTGCGAAGTGGTAGACTCGGTGGAATGTTTTGAGAACGTCTTGTAACTGAGTCTCCTCGAATTTTACTACTCCATATCTCACCTACATCTCCTTCCTCTTACCTCTCGTTAGATTCTGAAGGACTTCTGATCGACTTTTTTAAATTTCATTTCGTCATTAGTTCCGGTGATAATTCTTTTTGTTACCTTTGACTCACCCTCCCCTTTTTTTCACTCTTTACTTCTAACTCTCCTAAGAGAGTCAAAATTCTTTTGGTTACCTTATCTGGGTGGGGTCTCTATACAATCTGTAACAATTTTTACTAAAAAATTTAACAAATAACAAAACCGACATGGCCCAGAAACGACGTACCCGAACAAAGAGATCAACACCGCTCACCCCAGAGGAGAGACAACGTCACACTCCCAAAGAGTGACGTCACCGAAGAGAACAACACCTCGAACCCCAGATTACGTGTACCCAAAATCATCAACACCGAGGACCCGAGAAGGTGTCCGAGTTATCAACACCGAGTTCCCAAATCAACGAGACGTCGGACACTCTAGAAGAACCTGGTCCCTACCTTTGACACAAAGGACGGAACCGTCCGTCTAAGAAATGGTGTCTCGGTGGTCCCTTCGGGATCTCTTAGTCTTATTAATTTCGTAATTCATCCCTTTTTTTTACAAGAAATGTCTCCTTGTTTTTAGTCCAATCAAATTTTTGTGAGGGTAAGTCTTTGTTCAAGATCATCTGTAAACTTATTGGAGACATCTCAAAACTCGAGTTTCATCGTGATATTCTTTTCATGAATCAGTTTTATTGTAATTATACACTATCCTTATCTTCCGGTAATAGTCTATTTGTTCATGACTCTGTTATATGATGAATGTATTAAAAAAAAATTAACGATTTTCTGTTTACTCTCTATTTAGTTTTAATTCTTGGTTCCTTTTCCCTGTAGTGTTCATTTACCTGACGACAACTTGAAACTTCAGTTAATTTATGTTTCGCCTGATTTATTAATGTCATATAAATCAATTGTTTTATGTTTATATTATATTATAACTATATTTTTAAAAGTCTTATAATTCATATGGTTTATCATTTAAACCATATTTTAAGGTTCAGTTTTTGAACCATTAGTTTTATTCTATTTTATATGACTAATACCTTTACTTGTATTTATAAAATTTAAAAAGGTATTTTATGTTAGACGGTCAAACGGAATTTTTTTTAGTTCTACAGAATCATTGTTCTCTGTATTGGATTTTGTTTTATAACATTTTCTTCTTCGTTAACAAATAACCATTTTAAGTTTGTTTATTTTTGGGTTTCATCTTAAGTTCTATTTTTTCCGATTTACTTTTTATCAAGTAAATATTACTACCTTTTACGTCAACTATTAATTAACTCTGTAATGTGTAGTTTATAGTTTAATTTATATGTATTTCGTCTTTGAGAATCTTTAAGTTACGTTTTAACTAATGTTTTGTATTAAGACTCTTTATAGTTACTCAGTTAGTTGAAATCGATCTGGTTCCTAAGTGTTTCATTTATTACTGTGTTTAAAGATAAAATTAAAGTTCCAAGAGTACGTTTGTCTCTTTTATGAAACAAAAATACATAGATACCTTGTAAAATTTTTCGACTAGTTTTTGATCTGGTGTGTGTATTTTAAGGGGGGGTTTTTTGAGTTTTTAGTTCAAGAGACGGTATCTTTTAATTTGAATTTTTAATTACTATTCTAGATTAAAAAAAAGTTTGAAATGACATAAATTTTGAGGAGGTTTTATTAACAACCTAGTTTTTTTGTTTTGTTTCCGTATTCTACTCGATGAATACTTAATTACTTTTATATTTCCTATTTATGTTCCTAAGTATCCTATATAGTTTGAGTCTTGAAGTTAAGAGAATAATAAAAAATTTTCCTATGTACTTAATTGATTTACACTTTTAATTCTTTGTCTTCGTATACCCCGTCTTTCTATATGATTTCTAGTTTATTAAAAAATTTTTCAACTGTATATTCTTAAAAGATTTCTTTACTCAATTATTTTTTTCCAAACTATTTAGATTCGTTGTATTTTATCCTTTTTATATAGTTGTAATTACTTTACTGTAAGATTTTACCTATATTTCCTCTAAGGATCTTTTTGATTTTGATCTTGACATACTAGGTGATTAATGTGAGGACTTAAATACAAATTTTTCATAGGGTGTTTAAACTTTTCTTTGTACGTGAGGTCACAAGTATCGTCATAATAAAGGTTAACAGTTCTATACCTTCGTTGGATTTACAGGTCGTTGTCTGCTTACCTATTTCTTATACACTCTATATATACACATATGTGTGTGTGTGTTACAATATGATGTGTCGGTGATTTTTCTTACTTTAAAACGGTAAACATTGTTATACTTACCTGAACCTTCCATAATAAGAATCACTTTATTCTGTCTCTCTTTTTGTTTATGACACACAAAAGTGAATATACATCTTAAATTTTTCATTTTGATGACTAATATTGTTTTTTATTTGTCTAGTGTCTATATCTTTTGTTTAATCACCAATGGACACACCTCTCCCTTGCCCCCTCCCGTTCGACTCCCCTCCCTGATTCTTAATGTTATTAACTTATTCCTATATCACATGTCGTGTCCCTTATATCGGTCATTAAATGTCAGCGGCATTTACCTCATACTCGAAATCTTTGACACTTAGTCATCATGTGACTTTTAAATATACAAAATTTAGTTGACATAGAGTTGTTGTTTTATCTTTAAATGATGTCTTTTTTTTACTAGTTTCCTATAGTACATGTTAAGATAAGTTTATATGAAGTTTTAGAATTATTTATAATTAATAGGTTTAACTGATTCATTATTCATCCCAATATCATATCATGTGGACAGACCGAAAGAAGTGTAATAAAGTAATAAAAATATCGATTATAAGGTAATACATATATATGGTGTATAAATAGGTAAGTAGTCAGTTACCTGTAAATTCAACGAAGGAACAGAGCCGATAATATTTATCACGACGTCACTTGTAACCCCACATACACAGAAACACTTCCTCACCCTAACGACCCCGTATACCATCGAGATAAAAATCAAAAACTTCCTTGGAGGTATATCAATAGGTGCCACCAACATGGTCGAATATAAGGGTGGTTGTCACATCCTTCCATGGGAAAAGAGGTCCCGAAGGGACCACCGTGTCACTATTTCTTAGAAGGACGTTTCGTCCTCTGGGACCAAACCTGGGACCCAGTCTTTTTACGGGACCTCCTCCTTTACCGTTGGGTGAGGTCATAAGAGCGGACCTTTTAAGACACCTGTCCCCTCGGACCTCCCGTTATCAGGTACCCAACTTTTCTCAGTCTATACTGATTTGTTGATTCATGTAGGAAAAGAGGTGTAAGAGAAGTCGTAAATAATAAACATCTGAAAAACTACTACCGGTAAGACTGTTGACACTACACTATGGAGTGACACCAAAACTTTACCTCGTCCTATGGTACCAAGAACGGGAATCGGACGGAAAACAGACATCTTTTTGAAATCGGTTTCTTATTCAAATTAGTCTCTTCACTCTTTTACGTCTTTGTTTCCTTTTGTAAGTTTGCCCTGGTTTATTATTATTTTTTAGTGATTCGTTTCAGTCCCTCATAATCAAGGAGGAGTTTCCGATAGCTGTTACAAGACTCGGTATGGAAACTTGACGGAACATGTCTGACTTTAGGGGTGGTCCACCTTCTTCAATTGATGGACGACTAGTCTAACATCGGTTCTGTACACGTATGCACGTTTCAGTAAAGTCAATACAGGCTCAGAGATAGTGGGGTACTTGATATCGGGTGGTCCGAGGAGACAGGTACCCTAAGAGGTACCGTTCTTATGACCTCACCCAATGGTACGGGAGGAGGTCCCCTAGAAGACCTGAGTCCCTGACTAGGACATAGAGAACAAAAGACGTAACCGTCCGTCCAATAAATGGACCCTTCGGGTTTATTTGTGTTGGAGAGTAGGACCTCTACGAGGTCCTAGCTTGGTTTCCAGAGTATGTATGTTTCGTACGTGAGATGGGGACTCGATGTAGTCCGGAGTTCGTCTTCGACCTTGATTTCTGATTTCCACAACTTTTGTCAGTTCTACTACGAATAGTCTCGTTACGTGTGGATTAAAGTTCTAGTCTCGACTAAAACGACAAAGAGATTCCAGAAGGGGTCACCAAGTCTCCCATTTCACAAACGGACGTTACGCCCTCTGGGCCCAAACTAGGGACCAAACCCTTCTAAGGGACCTCTTCCTTTACCGTTGGGTGAGGTCATAAGAACGGACCTACATCGGGAGAGGAAGGTAAATATTTGTGAAAACGGGGAACTAACAGTCACGTCCCTCAGTCGGAGACTTGATCTCAGTCGGGAGAGGACGGGGTGGGGGGTCAACGACCAGAACCTTTATTTCGTTTGCAAGGAAAGACGTTGGAACGGAGAAATAACCGAAACTCGTCGTTCGTCGGTCTGAGGGGTGAAAGTCCTTGTCGAGAAGCCGTGGGTCACACTCACACACAAGAGTGCTGTAACCCGAGGGACGCCAAAAGACTCATCTCGGTACCGTTGTTTACCGACTTCATTCCCGGCTCTACCAACGCCACTCGGTCGACGAACACCGATCCACCGGGGTTCACCTTCTAGGACCCTCTGTGAGGATCGACGTCGGTTTTGGTAAATAAACCCCTTGGGAGGGACTAAGAGGGGACGAAGTGTGACTGACGGTCGCAAGCGAAAAGGAACCACATTCCTTTTGTACGTGGACCTGTCGACTACTTAAGGTTCTGACTCAGGTGGGCAACACGTTGGACCCGTTGACATAGAAAACTCGTACTTCACGATAAACCCGTAAAAACGGTCGACCAAGACTGCGCACAGACTACAACTTCTGACAAACACAACCCCTTCACAAACAAACCCTGAGGTATAGTCGGTGATCTTGTTGAACACTGTCAAGCCACAAGAAGGTAAACACACTAACCATAGAAACAACAGAAAACATTCTACCCTTTAAGTCCATACTAAGTAATCTTTTAAAGAAAAATTTAAAAATAAAATGTAACCTCATATTCTAATTGTCACGACATAATCAAAGTTCTATATGTAGATAGATAAGGAAAAGTTCAAGAAAAGGGTAAATCCAATACTGTCTCATCTCTTGTCTCAAAGGAGACATGTCATCCAATCTATAGACGAAATTTATATCGTCAAACATATACAGCTAGGGTTGGAGGGTCTGATGGGGGACGGTGTGGACAGGGGAGACATTGGTATTCAATCAAGAATTCAGACACTTAGACAAAGACGAAACATTTATTCAAGTGAACATAGTAAAAAATTCTAAGACGTATATTTGTTATAGTATACTATAAACGGAAACAGACAGACTGAATGAAGTGAATCATACTATTAAAGGTCCACGTACATACAACGACTTTTACCGTAATAAAAAGAAAAAATAACGACTCACTATAAGATAACACATATGTCTGGTGTAGAAAATAGGTAAGTAGTCAACTGTCTATAAACCCAACAAAGGTATAGAACTGACAATATTTGTCACGTTGACACTTGTAACCCCATGTACATAGAAAATTTTAAACCAAAAGTAGAAGAGACCTATATACGGGTCCTCATCTTAACGACCTATTATACCAATGAGATAAAAATCAAGAAATTTTCTCGAAGATAAGATATCTTCGTTGATGACGACTAATTTTTTTAGTTTTTACTGAAAGTTCAAAGGAGGTACTGTTTCGACCAGAAATTTGGTTGTGGTTTTTAGGACGTTTATGTGGTCTTTGTAACTCTAGAGTTTCGTGATAACAATACTTGATAAAAAGAATGTCACAACATTTTATACTTTATTGGTATTTATGTTTCCTCCTCTGTAGATAAAAATAAACACTTTTTATACGTATATATACATGTCAGGATTATTTTAGTCGACTTTTGACTTATCGAAAAGATTTATTCTTGTTATTGGTATATCTTGAACTAGGATCTTTCCCTTTAACTAAAAAAAAATGTTATCCTTGTTTGGTTTTTTATAAACCTTTAAAATTTCGTTTTGCAGATATTATCTGTATTTTTTATTGGAGTACAGTGACTATTTTTATGTTCTTTTAAATTTATTTACTTCTTTTCCTGGTTCAAAGGACTACAACTGTACCTTATAAAGTTTCTGAAAATAGACAAATTAAAACTTTAATCTGTTTTACTAAGATTTCAAGAAGACCATTTTATCGGCTCTTATGCATTTTTTTTAAAAAAGTTCTCTTTATCTTATATTTTTTCTAAAAACGAGACAATATACTCTGTATTTCAAAACTCAATTTTTTCGTATTATATAGTAACCCAAGTATTATGTAAGTAACCCGAGTTGATCAACACAAGATTTTTAACTGAAACCTTTTGACATACTAAAAGTTGATTACGGTATATGAATGTATTTAAGATTTGCCTATGATCTTAATGTAATTCTCATTTTAGTCTTTTTTTAACCACTGAAACACGAAAGTGCCTACTAAAGAGTATTATTTTCGTTATCTTATTCTGTATTCCCTTTTCTAACTATTTATACTGACCCATCTTGAAAATTCTATATAAATAATTGGTTGTAATTATTGTTAGTTTCCCTATTGTTTAAGATTTCTTTTTTTTTACTTTGAGAACGTCAAACCTTAGTCCCTCTGAGACGGGACAATGTACAATAAATTGATGTAAGTAGAGTTAAAGTATCAGTTACTTTACCCTATTATTATACGAACCAACAAATTTCCTGATCTTTGTTTCGGATCAGATAAATGTCGCAAGCTGTGTTACACAGTCGGTAACAAAAAATACTCATCACAATAAAAACATATAGATATACTTCAAGGTATATTTTTATTGAATCTGGAGTCATCTTTCTGTCTGTTTCCTACACTCATTAAATACTTTCTTCTTCAAATTAATGAATAATTCGAATTTTTAAAAACAGGACGACGACGACGACGACGACGATTCAGCGAAGTCAGCACAGGTTGAGACACGTTGTAGTATCTGCCGTCGGGTGGTCCGAGGGGGCAGGGATCCTAAGAGATCCGTTCTTATGACCTCACCCAACGGTAAAGGAAGAGGTTATGTACTTTCACTTTTCACTTTCACTTCAGTGACTCAGCACAGGCTGGGAGTCGCTGGGGTACCTGACGTCGGAAGGTCCGGGGAAGACAGGTATCCTAAAAGGTCCGTCCTCATGACCTCACCCTACGGCAACGGAAGAGACAAACGATTACTCTACGTTTAATTTTGTAATTATTTTACGGTTAAAGACACACTATTTATTCTTGTTGAAATTTATATTATACTTTCTCTTCGAAAGAGTCTGTGACCCTCGTATTTAAAAGGTGGTTGACTGGATCTTCCGTTAAACCGTTACTAGGTAGGAGAAAATGAACGTTAAAGTGAGGACTCTTACACAAATTTTGACAGTTTTAAAATAAAAACACACTTATTAACTTATATAGTATTTAGTTTCTTGACGTCCCAAAACATTATTGAGTCTAAACAGTTACTTTTACTAAAAATGGTACATGATAATTATATACATTCAAATAAATCACGAAAAAACTATAATAGGTAAAAATGACGATTTTTAGTAGGTGTTTTATCTTGACTTTTTTGACCTTATTTTTAATTTTAGGATTATGAGAGAAGGACTTGGAGTTACGTAATGTACATGGTGTAAAGAACACAAGTACATGGGGTAAAGTTTCTAGTGACGGGTCTGACAAGACATTAATCCTTTCTAAAGTTATTCGGTACCGTGTAGGTAATCACATTTATTATAAATCAACGAACTTTAGTGTTAAAACCTATCATTAAGTAAACGTCTTGTATCAATGTGATATTATATTATTATAGACACTACCGTCTATATCACGAGTCGACCGAATTGTGCACCATCGACTATCTCTAACAATCTCGAGATTGTTTATAAATAACTTACTTTTTACTTAATATTTCCGTCCTAGGATCTTCCTCTCTATTTAATACTCCACCCCTAATTGTATGCGCGAGGATGTATATTTTAGTTATTGGTTGTTCCTGGATGAGACATCGTGTCCCTTGAGATGAGTTATAAGACATTGTTGGATATTCTCTTTTATTATACTTTTACTTATATATATATATTGTGACTTAGTGACACGACTGTGAACATTGCTTGTGTTGTAACATATAGTTCATATGAAGTTAAAAATTTTTACGAACCGTCTTTTTTTATGAAATAACGGTTTCTTACTATCGGCAGTTTTTCTAGTCCTATGATTGAACATATACGTCATACCTAGATATTTGTAATTGTTTCTATTGTTTCTGACATATATCTGTATGACATACATACACACATATATATATCTACGTACGTGTGTATATGTTGAAAGTTTCTGGAGATGTTTACTCTAAGTATAAAGGTTTCAAGTTCCATCTATGTCTACTTTTTTATCTCAAATTTTATATTATACTGAGTTTTACTTACTACTATAACTGTCCTATCTTCTATTTTCAACCTTTATATCTCTTATACGTTATTACCAAGTTATGGGGTTTGAAATGTTGAGTCTCCTGTCTTATCTTCCCTCAATATTTCACAAGAGAGTGAATTTTCAATACTTAGATACGTAACGACACCGTACGAAAGAAGACTTTACAACTCTTTTAGACCATTGGAAAACATAAGGAGTCTTGTATGAAAATTCCATCCCGAAGGGGATGAAATCACAACTGTTCTTAAAAGACTTCTTGAACAAGGTTTATATATAAAGACTCGGTACGGGAGACTCTAAGAGTAAACCGTCCAAACTCCTTTCTTGGTCCTCAGACATGACTTGGGGAGATGGGGAAGTGGGGAGTTTACCAAGACTAGGTACCTTACACTCTTAGTGTCAATCGTCAACATCTCGTCCTGGTTCGTAAACGGGACTTAGGTTGTCTTCTAAATCCACTTCCTCTGAAGCTTACTTAAATTTCACTGAAGAAATTTTGACTTAACTTTCACTTTTCACTTTCACCGAGTCAGCACAGGTTGAGAAACACTAGGGTGCCTGATATGTCAGGTCCCTTAAGAGGTCCGGTCTTATAACCTCACCTATCGGAAAGGGAAGAGATCCCCTAGAAGGGTTGGGTCCCTAACTTGGGTACAGAGGGTGTAACACCCGGCTAAGAAATGGTCGATTCGATAGTCCCTTTGGTCGATCAGTTTACAGTTATTCTTACTTGGAGTCACTACAATCCCTGGGGGAAGGAAGGTATGGACCGACGTAGACGGGTTAACCTGAACTCATTATTAAATTAGTTAGGAGTTTTTGTTCTTCCTTCGTCAGTCCCGTTGAAGACCTTTTCGTCCATTCCGACTCTCTAGCAAGTAAATTAATTAAAGAATTTTCTTCAACTACACTTCCGATAACCCTTATTCTATCGTTCTTTTTTTACACCGATCTTAAACCCCAAAATATTCTAAGTTCAATGACTTTACAAAAGACCAAGACGTCTTTATTATGGAAAATCCACCATGTTATCTGTAAAACATTTGAAAATAAAATTATTTTAAAATAGTATTTTCCCCTTTTGAAAATCTCCACTACCTTATACAAGAGTACTACCAAAACGTGTACAAACGTATACAGGTTTGAGTGGTTTAATATATGTAATTTATATATGTCAAAAACACATAGTCAGTGTCGAGTTATTTCGACAATTTTTACAAAAATGAGATCATGGGTTTGATATTCCGTAAAGAGAGACCCGAAGTGAGACGGAGGGTGTTTCGTTAGAAAACTTTCTACTCCCTCTAGGACAACGTAGAACGAGTTTTACCAAAGGTGAGTATGAACCTAAATTTGGGGTTTAGGGGGTTAGGGTAAGAGGGTTAAGTCGGGTGGGAAGAGGGAGGGGTGGGTAGATGAGAGATGTAGATGTAGAGATAAGGACGGGACGTTTAGCCAAGTAGACACGGTAAAAAGATCTAAGATAGAAATACACAATTATATACTATACAAAAAGAGAAAGACTGAATCAAGTGAGACATACTGTCAAAGATGTAGGTAGGTACAGAGATGTTTACTGGGTAAAAGGGGAAAAATACCGACTCATTATAAGGTGACACATATATCTATGTCTAAGGTGTAGAAGTAGGTAAGTAGACAGTCACCTGTAAGTCCAACGAAGGTACAGGACCGATGGTATTTATCACGACGTTACTTGTGACCCCACGTACACTTAACACTAAAAATAAGTATCGTGAAAAACTTAATACCAAAGATAAGTATCGTGAGTAGTGGTGGGTCATAGTACTACCAAGGAATAAATAATTTAAACGATAACAGTCAGAGGGGTTCGATAACGTTAACGTCGCACCGGACGTGAACTGGACAGAACGAGTTACTACACAAGAGTTTTGGTACTTCTCACTACCGTGCCGTGTGTCATGAGTGAGTTATGTATGAACAACTTATTTATTTATCGTAATTTTTCGGTGAGGGCTATAGGTTCAATTTACTTCTCATTTCTTAGAGATTATTAGGAAGTCGAGTCAAGTCGAGTCAACGAGTCAGTATAGGTTGAGAAACGGTGGGGTACCTGACGTCGTGTGGTCCGGAGGGACAGGTAGTGGTTGAGGGTCTCAAATGAGTTTGAGTTCAGGTAACTCAGCCACTACGGTAGGTTGGTAGAGTAGGAGACAGTAGGGGAAGAGGAGGGCGGAAGTTAGAAAGGATCGTAGTCCCAGAAAAGTTTACTCAGTCAAGAAGTGTAGTCCACCGGTTTTATAACCTCAAAGTCGAAGTCGTAGTCAGGAAGGTTACTTATAAGTCCTGACTAAAGGAAATCCTTCCTGATCAACCTAGAGCACGTCAAGCTCCCTGAGAGTTCTCAGAAGAGGTCGTGGTGTCAAGTTTTCGTAGTTAACAAGTCACGAGTCGAAAGAAATATCAGGTTGAGACGTTATTGTTTAGTTTGATAAAAGGTGACCAAAATTTTTTGAGCTAAAAATTTTTAGATAATGGTAACGGAGATAAAAATATAGTTTTCGAGTTCTTACACAAAGGATCAACTAAAGTCACTATTAAACTTAAATGAAAAGACGAACATAAGTTAGTTTTTTCATAAAGGAGGACTAAAAAAAGTTGACTCATGAGATGTCCAAACTAATCTCAAAACGAACTGTACGATTCCTTTACTGACAGGTGTCCACCGGGGGAGTTCTATGTCTTCGGTTCCCACTCGGAACGTCCGTCTCACACTTAGGGCGTCTCGACGGGTCGTCCTGGGTAGACAATCACCCGTGCCGCTTTTCTTCTCTGTACTCGGGAACATCAGATTCATCACTCTTTCCTCTTGAGTCGTAATCAGGTTAAGAGTAAGTAAAATACACCCTTTGTCCTTTTGAAAAGTCCGTGTTACGTACACGACGCCCTCTTTAACACGCCTTCGAGTCACCTCATCTTATTTTCTCGTAACATATTACTCAGACGTAAGGTCGACACCTACTACTAGCTTGGAAGAACCCCGGTGACCATGGAATTACGGTAACCCTACCTAGATGAATGTATCTAAGTCCTATTCAGTCGACCGGAACTCAACTTTAACACGCAAAAATTAGATACTTTGTTAGAAGATTCGTTTAAGTAACTCCCCACCCTTACCCTTACTTCCGAAGATTTGGGTGACTTTCTCGGTCAACACATATTTCTGAAGTCGTGTAAAAAGAGACAAAAATACTCACACGGAATGACTAAACAATTTTGGCCAGACAAAAGGAGAGTTGTTGGGTAATGGGAAAAAAACAATTTCATCCACGAACTCCTATACTCCCTCCGTTAAGAAATTAAGTATTGAGTCTAGGAAGTAGACAAGGTGAACCATCATGTCGGGAACTAACGGTCACTAGGACACCTATCGACACAACGATGGAACAAAATCACAGACTCAGTTTTCTATCGACCAGTAGTCAACGTCCAATTCCAATCTTTTCAGGTCAATTTTACAGGGTTCACTTCGTTGTATGAATAAAGTAATCGTAGACATTACTACAATTTTGTTACCAAGTTTCTTTACCACAATGCACACACATACGTCCGTACCAGGTTTACGAATCAAACGTGACTGTGAAATGTCTTTTCCCTCTATTTCCTACGGTTCTTTTACAACATATACTCTTTCTTTCATATGTTCCGAGTATCTCCTACGACTTTGGTAAGAAAATGACTATAGATATCTACCACTTTAAAAACTACCATCGTTTACAAAGAACTCGGAAAGTAAGGGGTAGCAGGGATCGTGTTGTGGAGCATGTACTACTTGACAGTTATTCATAAACAACTTAACGTAGTCAAAACGGAATTCCTCTGGGACTAAGCCTCGGTAGGGGTTAGTACGTTTGGTTTCTCCTGTATTTATTTATAATTATGTTCGGTCGGAACGATATTTTAACGGGAGTTAAAGTTTCCGATCTCTAAATTTCTTTATAAGTCAATTCAGAGAAAAATACCAACCCAACCTTTGTTTTATAAAAATTATCTCCAATTATTCTATCGACTCCCCCACCCCTCTTAGGTATTTTTTTGTTTTGTTTTGAGGGTCGAGTACATAAACACTCTCGGGTTTAGGGATCCTTACTCTTCTAAATCGATTAGAAAGGTTAGTGTAAGAGGGAGGGAGGGGTGGGGGGAGAGGAACCTTAATACAATAGAGACGATCAGAATTTTCGAGTCTTCGGAAAACTTAACCTCGCCGTAAGTTTCCTGTCAGTTCCCAGTGGGAACCTTATAATTTCCTCTCACCTAATGTCCTCTCTCTCCCTTCCCCCCGTCGACTCCACTCCCCGTCGGAACATGGCTGGGTTCCGTCTTTTCCTCTCCGTTTGAGACGTCCTCGATCTCACCGACTCGTTTTCGACGGACTTAACGATCCTTCCTGTCCTTCATCATTCCATCGTTTTGGTACATTAATCAGGTCGGGTCCAATAACGTAAGACTCTCCTCTCCTTTCCTTTTGTGGATAATCACTTTAGTTAATCTGTTACTGGAAAACTTGTCTCTCTCTTACCGAGGAAGTTCTCTTGGACTGATGTACTTAGAACCTTTTAATTTTCGGTTTATGACAATGCTAAGTCCCTATGTCAAGACGTCTTAAATGTTGGAGGACTGGTAAGAATTTTATTCTAGACTCCTAAATATTTCGTTTAAGGAAGAGTTTTTCTGTAGTTTCATTGAACCAAAAATTTTTAGTTTGTTTAAACACCAGAAAGAGGACAATAGATATCTATAACTAAGAACAAAAACAAAAAGTTTATTTTAATTACCTATAAAATCACTCCCGAATACTTTACCGTCTGTGGTAGGATTGTAGACCTCATCCCTCTACGTTACTGTCCGGGAATGGGGAGTCGTTACTAATGAATGACTAAAAAAACCATCCCCCTCCCCGTCTCCTCTACTCCTTCATCTAGTACTTAGGAAAACTTTTACTCTACTTCCAATTCCTTGAAAAGGTTCTATTTTATGAGTGTATAAGTATGAAACAATCCTCTCAGTATCTGGAGTTCGTTATATATATATATATAGAATACTAAACATACGTGAAGTGGATAACATTCGTAAGAAACACTTAATAAATAAATTGGACGTTTCGATAGGGTACTCCGTATATGACAATAATGAGGGTAAAGGAGAGTCCCTTTGACTCCGAGTCTCTCCCATTTTTCCAGGAACGGGGGCCGCGATCGTGCCCGAGAGACAGAGGTCACGGGTTCAAGAGTAGGATCGTGACCTCGCACCCCACATGTTCTAGGACCACTCCGACCGATATCCTCCGGATACATCTGGTTTCCTTCCGTAGAGACACGTTTAATCTAGTCTGAAGGGACCACCAGGTCACCGATTCTGATACACGAGGGTCACTTCCCCTGGGTCTTAGGTAGGGACCAGTTTTCTAGGGTGTACGGTGTTGATTCTGGACCACATCGGTTTGTTTATTAATTTATCTATTTATAATTTTTTTTTTAATCTGGTCTGTCAGGACCTGTGAAATGACTGTGGACGGTCTTTTATTAGAGTCATACAAATGTTTAGAAATGTTTTTACACTTGTCATGAAAGATACCGGTATGTAACGGATCGACATGAGTCGGTTTCTTTTCGCTCTGGACCAGCCTCTCCCTCCCAGACCGTACAATTCATTCTAAACCCGGGTTGGATCTTCCATGACGATTTTGAAGTCCAAAATTTGACCCAAAAATCCTTACAATCAGACTGTCGTCCCCCGTCTTACCTAAAAAGATAAATAAATACCTTTAAACTTTGATATTCCTTGAGCTATGAAAGACTTATTTTTCAAAAGGAGGAGGTGACAGGCAGAAACCGATGAGTCTTACCTTCCTGTCTTAATCTACACAGGTGTATAAATTACCTAATAAGTAAAGTGAGTAAAGAACCTTATAAATGAAGACTATTTTTACTATCTCAATCTTGTAAACATTATTTTATAAAGATTACACGACACACAAACTACTATGACGAGGACTTACTGGTACCCCATTGACCCTTGCTCTCCCTTAACACATCCTCGTCGTAGTCTCCCTCTTAGAAGATCCGAATTACTCTCCGTACCTGTCTCGATACTCCGACTCCGGGTACCATCCGGTCGGTCCGACAGTAGACCCTAGTGGACTCAGGTCGCAACGAACCAGTTCGAATAGGGGACCTGATCTCCATCGAAACGAAGGTCAGTCGGAGTCAGGATTCCTCTTTTTGTCCTGAAAGGAAAAGAAGAAGTTCGTAATGATAATTTAGGAGGTAAGAACAGAATACCATTTGTTTCATTCTCTTAGTGTATTTTGGTTTGAGTGTAAAGACCTCCATCTTATACCCAGTCACACATATACGTAAGTTACGCTCTACTCATTCTATCAACTCACTCTGGAAACAGTAACAAGTCAGTGAGTCAGCACAGACTGAGAAACACTTGGGTACCTAACGTCGTATGGTCCGAAGGGACAGGAAATGGTAGAGGGTCTCGAACGAGTTTGAGTACAGGTAACTCAACCACTACGGTAGGTTGGTAGAGTAGGAGACAACAGGGGAAGAGGAAGACGGAGGTTAGAAAAGGTCGTAGTCCCAGAAAAGATTACTTAGTCGAGAAACGTAGTCCACCGGTTTCATAACCTCGAAGTCGAAGTCGTAGTCAGGAAGATTACCTATAAGTCTTAACTAAAGGAAATCCTACCTCACCAACCTAGAGGAACGTCATGTTCCCTGAGAGTTCTCAGAAGAGGTTGTGGTGTCAAGTTTTCGTAGCTAAGAAGTCGTGAGTGGGAAGAAATACCAGGTTTAAAGTGTAGGTATATACTGATGACCTTTTTGGTATCGAAACTGATCTACCTGGAAACGACGTTTCACTTCGGAATCAAGGTTTAACACATTAAAGTCTGTACTAATTTACATACAAATTTTATAATTTTGATAGTTGGGTCTTGTTAAGAATAAGAATTGAAAGGAAGGAGGGAAGGAGGGAGGGAAGAAAGTAAGAAAGGAAGGAGGTAAGAGTGTTAGTTAGTTAGTCAGTGCTGTGTAAAAAACTCTCCGAAAAAAACGTAATCTGTACCATGACCCCTAAGACTCTGTCTAGACAGACGTTTCCTAAGTTTGTAGAGTCGACATCTCAGATAGTGAATTCAGAAATCCTTTTCATTCACTAATTGGTTGGCTTTTTGACAGTACTAAAATAACGTAGACACTACGTGACGTTTATACATTGTACCCCTTTGAACACTTTGGGAAAGAAGTTCATGTGACTTCTGAGGTATGTCTTATCTACTCTCTTCGGTTTTACCACAATTTTTGACCCTCGTCAGTGAGACCAGGAGGGGACGGAGGAAACTCCAGGATCTCCATGGAGGGATTTTTGAAATCCCAAAGACTCTAGCTAACAGTCAAACTCTTGAGACTTTGATCTCTGGTTCAGAAAGGTAAGACACTTAGTTGATATAGTAGGTGTAAACGTTTTTCAACGATGATTATATATTTCATGAAGAGTTTTAAAAATTCTACGATCTTTCATTCAAAACACCGTATCTTTATTGTACAAAAAAGAAACATTGAGGATATGTAAGTTTAGAGATTTACGTTCAACAAAAGACTAATTTAAGACTATGGATCAACTTCGGTAGTCTAATATTTCTTACATACTTATATCCCATACACATACGTTACAGCTATGACGATATATTGGGGTAATGGTTTTCTGGTCTAGCTCTACTCGGACCTAACTTGAGAATAACTACGAAAAAGTGTTTCCGTCGTCCTTTAACTTAACTACCACGATAATCCAACAGTTATAGTCGCAGAGGGAAAGAAGGATCTATTCATATGTACTTCGTAGTGGGTATGTCAGTAAAATTGGAGAACCCTCGTTTCCTCGATACCTCCAAGTTCCACTACTCGATCTACTCGATGCAGATAGACGTATGATCTACGAAACGTCTTCAGGTCTTGATCGTTTGGTGACTAATCCTACAACAATAAAGTAGGATGCAACTACCCGACAAATCGAACAAACACAAATTTATGTCAACACAGACTACGAGACTAAAAATTGACCTCAACAGAGATCTGTCAACTTCTACACCGTGGGTGCCAACTTGTACCTCTTTCTATCTTTGAGACTATCGTTCACTCTCCCTTCCTCCTCTGACTTGTGAATCGACTTCAAGGTGTTTGGAGTTGTTTTTCTGTTCTGAGAATTTGAGACGCACATACATACTTTATTTTATAGTAGGAGACCGTGGTGTCGTTTAGTCTATAAAACGTTAAAATAAAATAGGAAGGTTTTTTAAGACCCGTAAGTAGGATTGATTGATAGGCGATCTATTTTATAACCCCTAACTACCTCCGTTGTTTGTCAAATTCAAAGGACCCGGTAAAAAACTTTTACTCAAGACCTGACAAAAAGTGAGACATTTATTGGAATAAACGGGAGATTCTGTGACACCCAGTAGTGGGTCACATTACCCAATACAATGTTACCGGATTCTGTCTAAAGTAAACGTACTAATCGTCCGAGACAAACCATCTACTAACGTCAGACATTACTAAACTATATCCTCTCTGGAATTAAGTAGGGGTTTCGTAACAATGGACCAATGTTACTTTTGTTCAAGACTCAGGTTTCGACGGTATGTATTATATAAATAATTTATAGTGGGTTATAATACTAATCGGGGGTTTAATAATTAGTAGGGGTTTATCAAACAAGTTGGACAGACATCCGAACTATTTAAGTATCGAGAAACAGTAAAATCCACCTGTCATATGTGGACCATACCTTTCAAGTAATTTCGTCTATACCGTTCTAAGATCTTCGTCCTACTCAAAGGACGTACCAGTTGTAATCCGTTGATCTTGAGAGACTGGGTTTCTGACCTATACCCCGTCAAACTCATAGTTTGGAATCCGGTGATCGGGGTTCTCATATGCACTGTCCTGAACTACCTAAGAATTATAAGAGACCACGGGACGTTCCTACCCTTTGCAGAAGTTTTATAAAATCGGTTTTGTATATAGAACTTATACTGATTAAATTGGTTTACTCTTGAGGTAAGATTGGAGGTAAGTACAACTATTTGTTAAAGTGAGTTTTAATGATAGTCAAGTCAATCAACGAGTCAGTACAGTTTGAGAGACTCTGGGGCACCTGACGTCGTTCGGTCCGAAGGGACAGGTAGTGGTTGAGGGGTCTCGGATGAGTTTGAGTACAGGTAGCTCAGCCACTACGGCAGGTTGGTAGAGTAGGAGACAGTAGGGGAAGAGGAGGACGAAGTTAGAAAGGGTCGTAGTCACAGAAAAGGTTACTCAGTAAAGAAACGTAATCCACCGGTTTTATAACCTCGAAGTCGAAGTCGTAGTCAGGAAGGTTATTTATAAGTCCTGACTAAAGGAAATCCTATCTGACCAACCTAGAGGAACGTCAGGTTCCCTGAGAGTTCTCAGAAGAGGTTGTGGTGTCAAGTTTTCCTAGTTAAGAAACCACGAGTTGAAAGAAATATCAGGTTGACAGTGTAGGTATGTACTGATGACCTTTTTGGTATCGAAACTGATCTGTGTGTAAACAACCATTAAAGAGACGAAAAATCATACGACAGATCCAAACAGTCTCGAAAAGAAGGTTCCTCGTTCGTAGAAAATTAAAGTACCGACGTCAGTGGTAGACGTCATTAAAATCTCGGAGGGGTTTATTTCAGACAGAGACAAAGGTAACAAAGGGGTAGATAAACGATACTTCACTACCCTTGCCTACGTTACTAGAATCAAAAAACTTACAACTTAAAATTCGGTCGAAAAACTGAGAGGAGAAAGTGTAAGTAGTTCTCCGAGAAATCAAGGAGAAACGAAAGACGATATTCATACCACAGTAGACGCATAGACTCCAATAACTATAAAGAGGGTCGTTAGAACTAAGGTCGAACACGAAGAAGGTCGGGTTGCAAAGAGTACTACATGAGACGTATCTTCAATTTATTCGTCCCACTGTTATATGTCGGAACTACATAAGGAAAGGGTTAAACCTTGGTCAGGTAACAAGGTACAGGCCAAGATTGACAGCGAAGAACTGGACGTATGTCTAAAGAGTCCTCCGTCCATTCCATCAGATCATAAGAGTAGAGAACTTCTTAAAAGGTGTCAAACAACACTAGGTGTGTCAGTTTCTGAAATCACATTAGTTGCTTCGTCTTCATCTATAAAAAGACCTCAAGAAAACGAAAAAGACACTAGGTTAGGTACAACCGTTAAACTAAAGACCAAGGAGACGGGAAATACTTAGGTGGAACTTGTAGACCTTCAAGAGTCAAGTGCATGACAACTTCGGACCGAACCTCTTAAAACTCGTAATAAAACGATCGTACACTCTTCTCACGTTAACACACCGTCAAACTCGTAAGAAACCGTAACGGAAAGAAACCCTAACCTTACTTTTGACTGAAAAAGGTCAGGACACCGGTGACGACTCATAAGGTTTAAACGACCGTATAACTCGTGTCGTGAAATTGTCTTAGCAGTAAATCCTAAACTTTACCGAGTCGACCTTAAGGTAGTGGAGGTGATCGAAACATGATTAATCGTTTTCCATCCAACTCTCTCACCAACTGTCTCTTAACTATATCGACACCCTAACACCACCGGTACGGACCTCACCCCTGAAAGACTAATTTATGGTCGAAACCTAGTACTTATAGCTAATTCCGTTGACTGGTTTGAGTCTCAACTGGAGTCCCCAGACTTTTGGAAAAGACAATGTCCCCGTCTCTTATTCAGACCAGAAACTTCCGGTATTCCGTCTTAGATCCGACGGGACTTTCTTCCCTGTACTGGAACCTTCTTCGAGGTAAATCCGTTCCACCAAGGACCCTTCCTATAGGAACCGGTAGTAGAGACCGTCGACCCTTCACTCACACAACCAGGACTTAGTTCCTAGACACATCGTGTAGTGTCGTAGGTGATGTCGAATGGAAGGACCAGGTTAACTTCCATACCTCTCTTTTCATTGGGTGTCAAGTGACCTACGAAATTGTTCCCTTCTCCACACCACTTTTTTCCAGAAAGACACATTGTGAAAGATGGAAAGTTTTGCATAAGGATACGGTGATAGATAGCTCCTGGAACGAGTCCAGAGTATAAAAAAGAAACTTTATTTATTTCGGTGCAACCGGGTCTTAGGTTCTACCTTCTCTGTCACTAAGTACGGTCAGTACGTCTACGATATAGTCCCCTGTAGGTACTTCACAGGACTTCAAAGGACTCATGAAATGAGGGTTTCAGGTCGCAAGCAAAAGACAAAACTTACGGGACGAATTAAAAGTATTTTGTACGTAGAAGAAATAATACCCTATCCTAATTGATTTTCACCTCTCTGTCCTTTCTTTATTGTCAACCCTCATAGTCCAACTTCTTCCGTTGGACCCAACCCTAACTCCACACCGATACTTTTAGACGACACCCCACTAAAATGACTCCCACATATGTACAAACTCGAAATATTAGTTTAAATGACATTACGTTTAAAACAAACAACTCATAAACGATTTTTACACCTTAAAGGACGAAAAGAGTTTTTGTCAAAATCAAACGTCAGTTCCTTCACTATAAATTTTATTTTATTAGTCACGACCCATTTAAGTACCATAAAAATAACAGAACACCAGAAGTAGTTAAAAGTCTTAAAAGTTGACATACATACAATGTATATCCATATATTTATACCTATATATCTATGTATATATTTCCCTTTTGTTTTTACTTGATACCAGAATATAAGTTTTCAGTTTATCTTACAGAAGAATTTTATATAACGATCTTCCTTCTTCATAACTTACCATTTTATAACTTAATCTTTGAGACACTGAAAACCTCCTTTTGTAAGAAATCATGTAATTTAAAATATAACTCTTGATTGAAGTAATTGGAATAATTATGAACCATTAACCAATTTCTTTCTCTTTTTGTTTTAAGAAAAGTACTGATTCCATTGTTTTAGGTAAGAACTTCAAAGGAGGAGGGGTTTGAGTGATACCAGACGAAAGAAGGAGAAGTACGTAAACACTAAAACTAAAAATGAAGAAACGTCATCCCCTTTAATTTATGTTTTATACTACGACAGAAACGTAGAATTTAACCGACATCCATTAAACAAAGATGACAAAGGATTTAACTTTGTACCGTAAAATTCCCCACTCCCTTCTCTTTAGGTTATATCAAGAAAAAGAAATATTACCTACATTAAAAAGATAACTCAAGATCTTTATCGAGACAACTCATATTGAAACGGGATGAGACCGTGAAACACTGGTTTACTTAACAAAGGAACCTAAAAATTTCGGACGGACAGATAGATTAAATGTAAAAGGAGTTTCGACAAGACTAACGGACGAAGTATCAACCAAACATACATGTATTTTTATACGACCTGACTCAAGTTCGAGTCAAATCTCCCCGCTCCCATAAAGGTTGCGCACCGACGGTGGCCTGTGCCTACGAAACGACTCAATTATTAGAGCGATAGAAATCAAAAGAGACTGATATTTTACTCTTACTAATACGAATGTTTTTGAGACAACCAATTCAATAACTTCGGAATCGACTTAATATAGAAACAGATAAACCATAAGAAAAATTGTCGGACCACTTTCAGATTCAACTTAGAAGGGAAGAGTGTCCCGGGATATAGCCGAGAAGTGTATTTCCAAAATACTGTCTTTATGTACCCCTGTAGGAATAAATTTTTAACTTCCCTTAGTCTTTAATCGTATACTTCTCTCATAAATGTCAATCACATATGATTCGACACATATTAACAGACACTTAGTTGATATTCCTTATAATTAACCCATTTTCTCATACTCTTCGTGACCTTGTTAATACATGAACGACTTCGGAAGATCGAATAATAATATCCTACCAATTTTTAATCTTGATATTAAATGTAATCGACATTAGATTCGTCCGTGTAAGATTTTACAAAGTTCTTCGTGATCCAGGCAATCTATTATATTACGTCTAACATTCCTTTTCCCGAAGGTACCAGTCTATTAAACCCCTTTGCGATCGAATCAGTCTCAACTTAGCCAAAGAAAGGGCCGTCTGAAAAGACCACATAAAAGATACACACATACTAACGTTTTGAGGAAGTAACATCTCAGAAAAAATCCTGTTCACAAGACACCTTATGTGAAACCTTTTATGACAAAATAAAGCTGTGGAAGTAAAAGGTCTACTCTTTGGGCTCCTACTTCATCAATTCACTAACGACTCAAATACAATCCACACTGTGACTGCAGGGTGTATGGCGTGGGACAGTGGGGTGCCTATCAGGAGTTCGTCGTAGTCTGTCTCTCCACAAAGTAAAGTCTCTGACTTCGTTTATTCTGTTATATGTGTCGTACGACACCCTTAGTCAAGAGGTCCTAAATTTCGGAAAGGACCAGGTATTAACTACAAGACCCTTTGTGACACCTAATGGATTAGGTGCTAGGAACAAAAAAAAGTGGGTCATCTCCCACGACATATTTTTTTACGACTAAAAACCTTTACTTAAAGGATCCCAAGTTTTATGTCCAAACGGAATGATCGACACACCGAAACCCTATTCAGTGGATTGAAGAGACGCAGAGTCAGGAAGTAGGGACTTTACTCCATTTATGGAACGTATGAAACTCACTGTAATTTATATCGACTCAACGGACAAACCATTTCCGTCAGTTATATACACTAGATAAAAATAAAGAAATTGTTATGGGTTTCCTCTAAATTTATTGATAAACACCAAGACAACAACTGACATCAGGGAAGTAACATCCTACACTTTTAAAAACAACTGTAAAACAATTACCTTTGACTTAGAGAGTAAAGTAGAAAACAAATGACAGACCGAGAACCTAGAGAATACTGGGAACACTCACGGGATATCACCGTGTACGTACAGGACACATACTCTAGGTAGAACCTGTTCAGGGAAAGAAATTGACCCCGGCTACTTACTTGACGTCTCTTTAGGGTTGAAGATGTTGAGATCAACACTGTCAAAGTTTAAAAGTTCATTCTTCAGAAGTGGGTGCCATAAAAACCGAACGTCATCAAGAAAGAGAAGGATAGACGACGAAGTCTCTACGAACATGTACACCTTCAACGTGCGCATGGGTCCAGTCACGTACAACCTTTAGGAAAGGAATGAAGCCGTCTTTCATAAAATGTGTAACGGTAGAGAAACCCGTCCCTTTTTTGTTGAAGGTTCAGTTCACGATGAACTTTTTCCATTGGTGTGTGGTGAGGGAGGGAAGGGGTGGGTAGGGAAGATTCTGACATGAGACACCAATGACGAATACTGTGTAAAAGTTTACCTGGGGGGTCACCGACGTCGACACTAATTTTCGACAGACGAGAGATGGAGTGACCCCCAAAGGACAAATTGGTACAGTTTGTGTATATACACACCCGATGTCGACGTAGTACCTTTTCCATTTCCTAAAACATTGTACTTTTTAGTTTACTCATATACTTACTGTTTGAGGACTTAAAAGCTTCGAGTTCAGTGACTCTGTGATCAACCTTTGGATCGGTTCCTACTCCATGTATTTTCATTAAATTTCTTCTTCTCGATTACCAGTCCTTATATGTGGTAGACGGTCATGTACAAAACGTGTGTAGTCGATCTGACTTTGTAGAATTTCTAAATTCACGTGAACTTGAATCGTCGACGTAAAGTCGAGGAGACACCGTAAGTCCTAAGTCAAACTGGTAAGTGTTTATTTCGTCCTTACCTTATAAGAAAAGACTTCAGACGGGTCTAAGACTTCAGACGGGTCTATGTATTTATTGGTACAAACCGAATAGTGCTCCCATCACTTACAGTAAGAGTTGTGTTCAAAAGAAAATTGTGGTAGAAGTTTTTACGAGTTTACTCGTCACACCGGTGTCTCTGACTTCCAGAGTTTACTCAGTGTGGGTGAAGAAACCTAGTCTCTCTGACTCCTAAGTTACAAAGTATTTCATTTTACTTACAGGATCTTAAATTTGGACCCGTGAGAGGAAGTACACCTCGATGCTCCATTCCATTACAAGGGAAAGGACGGAATGGGAAGGGATGAGTGGTTTAGTCTTCTTAGGTTTGTTAACACAGAGGAAAGGGGAGACGGACAGGGTAGGGATAGGGTGGGAGCGGGGGGGGCGGGGGGGGTGGGGGCGGTTAAAAGTTCACGAGGTTTGGAGACGGAGGTTTGTGTCATTTACTTTACGATTAGATAGTGGTCGTTTAAATCCGACTGTTATGACACGTAGCTGGCGTAACTACTGTAACTAATGTAAAGTTTATAAATGTTATGTCACTCTGTTCGGATTAAATAAGAGATTTCTCAAGTTCCATCCAGAGTGGCAAAAGCTCCCCCTTCTGTTACCTCCTTACAAACACCAACGATAGACGTTATTAGACTACGACTGTCTCTCATCATAAAATAAATCATTAATTGTCACATTTCCCCTCTCTTCGACAGTACAACCAAGAATTCGACCCCTTACACTACTTTCTACTATAGACGCTAGAGTAGGAAAGGTGAACAAATCCTAACAGTCCTACTCTTTACAGTCGTAATACTTTCGAGCCGAGACGAGAACTATACTATTTTGGGAAGTTTTCGGTCAGAAGGAGCGAAGGGAACAGGGGGAGGAAAGAGGGAGAGAGACGTGAACGAAAAAATAAATAGGACAAAACAATCTACCGTCTTTATATTAAGAAAAGAAAGAAGGATAATATTCGGTGGTAAAAACAAAATAATATACAAAGTGTTGGGGATTACGGGGTGACTTTTAATGGAACAATTTACTGTCACAAAGTTTCGGTACTTAGGAAAGGTGGTAAGGGAGTCTCCAAACTTTGTCAGTTGTCTGACATTTCTTATTTATTATTTTTTCATAACTAATAAAACTACTGACACTCTAAGTTAATTCATAATTAAAACGGGAGGTCACCTGGATAGTTCCATAAGTTTTCCCTCCTAAGTCGAGTCGATTTACGCACGACTCACGAAGTCGGAATTTATCCCTCTTTTACACAAATGGATGTCATAAACTTCTTCTTCACGTAACTACGTGTCTCAGGTTATAAATTCACGACACGTTTAATTCGGGACCACTGTCACTGTAACAAAAGACACCATACTCATAACTGATTTCTTCACGTAAACTACTGTCGAATTTGATAAACATAACTAATTGTAAAAGTATCTAATAGTACACAGTATAGTTTAAGTGAAAAGTCCGTACTTATATAATTTTTTTTTTATTGGTGTCCGTTTGGCGTTGGTTACATTACTACCCTGTCCCTCGCACACCGGGGTGGACGAGACCGTGACCAGTGGACAAAGGACGAGTCCTTGGTAAATCCGTACTTGAACCGTTATTTATCGAGGGTCTATTGCGTTTTCCCCGTGAAAACCGAAAAGACGTAGGCTATAGCCACGGTGGTGTCATAGTACGCGGAATCGATCGTTCACCTTATTTTCCGAAGGGAACCTTTTATAACGACTTGGATTTTACGGGAGGATTACTCGACTTCTATTTCGTCTAAATTTTATGACCCCCCATTTCAAACGGAAAAACCTCCACTAGAAACAAAAGAAAAAGAAATTACGAGACCCTCATCCCACGAGATCCATAGGCTTAACAACTTGTCTCAAACATTCATAAAAAAAAAAGGTTAAGGAAAGTTTTTGACATTTGGTTAAAAGTAGAGAAAACAACAAACGAAAGTTTACAAGTAAACTAAACCTCAGTCGACGTCAGGGTTTAGACCCTGGTCGCTTCAGTTGAAGATTTCTATGACGATCTTAAATGTATTCTTTAGAGAAAGTAAAGTAACTTTCGGAAACCTCCTGAGAAAAGAGGGACAGAGAAAAAAAAAAAAGACGAGAGCCCTATTCCAAATTAACGAAGAGGGGGTCCCTCTCCCGAAGGATTTTATCGGGTACCCAGGAGGGATCCCACGAGGAAGGAAACTCAGACAACGGGTTCATGTTTGGGGCGTGAAAGGCGAGGGGGGGGGGGGGGGGGGGGGCGCGGGGAAAGGACGTAAGTTCTGTCGTGTTCCACATTTTTGTAAGCGTGTTTTCGTGTAGGGTGTTAATTTCGACACAACCAATCCAACGAAAGTTTCTTCAAAAAAGAAAGGAAAAAAAAAAAAAAGGAGAGCCTTCGGAGGACGTAGAGAGAGTACGATCAACTCGAAATTATCCCACCCCTCCTTACCTCTTGAGCCTAGACATTATCGAGAAGTGAACTGACGTCGGTCGTTATTGTCGCCCTCGTCAGTCTCTATTCTCTCTCCCCTCTCTCCCTCACACACACACACCTTCTCTCTCTCTTCTCCTCTCCCTCTGTTCCTGTGCGTGTGTGAGTTCGCCGGTGAAAAAAAGGAGGGGAAGTGAGAAAAGGGGGTAGGATCCTAGGTTACTATCGACCTGTTCAGTCATTCGGGAACGACAGTCACGCCTCACTTTACTTACGCCTCAACTCTCCACTCCTGTTCCGACGATGAAGTCTGTCGCTCGACTTACTCGGGGACGAACGCGGGCACCTTAGTTTACTGTCGCTCCTGTGAGGGTCGTTCGAGAAGCCATTCAGACAGATCCATAAAGTAAAGTGAGGATGGTACCACAGGCCTTCTCGGTAGGTGTGGGGGTGGGGAGGAGAAAAAAGGGGGGAACAACAAGTAAGTTAAAAGAAGATTCATGGTTTCTCCTAGAACCGTAGAACCTCCCCCGACTCGGTGGGGTCGACTACGGTCCGACCGACCCTCCCACAGGAGGTTTGAAAAAAAGGCTGGTCCTTGAAGGAGGACGGGGAAACCTGACCAGTCTATAACGATCGCAGGGGTCCGATCTTTAGTGACCCCCCCTTTTTTTTCTTCTACTTTTAGTAGTAGTCCTTTAGTCAAGGTAACACTCTTAACCAATTGCAAATAACTTATTTATAGCTGAGCCAAAGCCCAACGAAGCGGCGGAAAACAATTCCCCTTCCTTTCATTTCTCAATAATAGACATCAGTTTTCTGGTTTCTCCCCTTGACTTTTTTATAGTTATGACCAGTAAGAGACGTCCATTTGTTTCCACCGAGGACCATACCGAGTTTTTGTATTGTATAACATTAGTGTTAATCTTACTTGCAGAAAAGAAAATGTTCGGACTACTCCCTTCTTTTATCCACGAACCGTAGGGAGGGGAGTCGGTAAGGGAAAATTGTCTACAAATGTCGGAGTAGGATTTACACCTCCGTCGGGTCTAGGAAAGATCTTTAGAAACAAAGCATTTGTTTTGTTCTTGTTCGTCTCACGGTGAGGTCGTTTCTGTAGACAGTAAGTTTGTCTGCTGTGACACATTCGGTTGAGTTCGTTGAGACTAGAGATTAGTCTTTCCCCTGGTCCGACACAACTCCGTACACTGACTCACTACCTACCACTATCTACAGAGACGACCTCTTCGTGAAATACCCTATCTCACTGTAATCCAAAAGTCTTGTCAACAAGGACTTTGTGAACGAAAATTAATAAAGGTTCACAAATATATGAATACTGTGATTTATATATAATATATATGTGTATATATTGTGTACGATTGGACAAGTATGGATATATATGATTGGACTCTATACACACACACACACATATATATATATAACTAGTCCTTCTCTTGTTCAATTTTTGTCAGTTCACGGACTTAAAATTTCTTTGTGTCGTAGTATCATATCTGACTAAAAGATTCTTTCAATAATTAAGTTAATTTTTCTATTCGACTTTTTACGTTTTGATATCTTTCTTTCGTGGTATCTATCAAACCGTCGAAGTCCGGTCGAAGTCGTTTCCTCGAAAGTAGACTAAAATTTATGAGTGAGTTAGATTGTAATCTCCTCACAACGTCTCTTTGAAAAACATAGTTTAAAAGACAACCATTTTACGACAAAATATGAATTGTCATATTATCTACGGTCAATGTTCTTTAAACCAGGATACTGGGAAAGAACCTTTTCGTCGTCAAAGTAGAGACTGTATTTAAAAGGTATGGATCCGTAATTCCAAAATCGTAAAAGTGAGAGTTCTTTATAAAACAACATCAGATTCAAAAATAGACACATCCTTCTCAATACAGGATTTTATGAGTAAAGTAAAGTTTCCCAATCACTCTCTTCCGTCTATTTTAACATTTAATGTCCTTCCGGTTTCAGCGCGAGGTCCGAGAAACTACAACTTATATGATTATGGTTCGTGAAACTGAAAATTTTATATTAGTTAATACTTAAGTTGTATTGACGTCTATTACTTAATATACAAGAATTGGAAACGCACGTAAAAATTTTTCATTTACAAGAAACACCTGAAACTGAACTTTGGGGTTTAACAAAAAAAAAAAAAAAGGGGTTGATTTCGTCAATGAAACTGAAGAGTTGTAAACAAATCTAAAAGGTCACAACTTTTAACAGTATCTAAACAATACAGTGGAAAATGACTAACCACACCACATATCTCTTTATTTGAAAAATTTTTTAGGTTCCACCCTCCCCCTAGTTTCTTTAAACTTACTTTTAAAGAAACTTTTATATAAAAAATTCACCTTAGAAATGTTTCATTTTCACTTCTTGGTATCACTTGAAATCTTTAGAATCATCCAAAATCTACTATGAGCAGAAATGAAAAACCTTACGAGTGGAAGACTCAGACACCGACTTTTGGGACGTTTCAGATGTAGAATATAGATTATATAGAACAAATAAGTGAATTAAAATAAACTAGAGATCCCACGAAAAATTTGTGGTACACTTATAAAAGGTCAAAGATAATCTATTTCATCTTTGGTCGTCTACTCGTCAAAACTTTTGAATTCTTTTTTTGACTTCTTTTATACTCTGTCTGTCTGATCTTTCGTGGAGTCTCCCTACGGAAAAAAGGGTTTGACTAAAATGACACTTTAAGACTATCTACCTTTTAATTTAACTTATAAATAGGACAGGTAAAGTAAATTGTTATTAGAATGGTAAATAATAGAGTTACAAGAACGTCCAAAGGAATCGATGATCCAGACAAGACGAGAGTGGAAATTTATAAAACCCCTGAATCGTAATCCTTAAGATCAAATACATTGACCGATTTTGAAAAAGCATATTGAGAGAGTCTTAAAAAGAGTTGAAACCGTTGTGAATTAACTATGATTAAATTACCTACTAATAATATACTGGACTCATACAAGTTCAAAAAGTAAAAATTATATACCAATACTAATATGAGAAGAGAACCATTACCTCTTAACGTAAGAAGGATTTATTGACTCTCACAGGTCCAAATAGAGATTCGTTACTAAAAGATTGTATAAGAGAGTTTGGTACGAAGAATATCGTACAAGGAACATAAAGACTTTTGGTTCGAAGACCTTACTTTTCTCTTCTAATTCTGTTAAAAAAACACATACTAAACAAATGAAAACACCTCTCTGTAAATGACTGTCCTCTGTGTCAAGGTAAAAAATAACATTGGCTTTAAAGTCATATTTATCTCAAGAAACCTCGAGGTAGGAGCAAAACACAGAACAATTTAATCGTCAGGTCTCCTGTTCAGACAAAGAGAGTGTCATACTGTGGAAGTCGGGTTTTCATGTCCTCTTTCTGATTATGTCTACGGGAGATACCTATTTGTTTCCTTTAAGGTCCTTGGAAACCCGGAAAATGCGGAGAAGAATTTAACGTGGAGACGTGAATTGTCGTAGATTTCCCTTTGTATGACACGTCTGACAAAGTCACGAGACTCGCCGAGTCGTATGGTCTTCCTCTTTGGTCGTCGGGCATACGGTCGGATTCCTCTTTCAAGTCTTTTCCTGGGAACACAAAATATTTCATTAATGTAGTCTCCTTTACAAAACGAATTGAACTTGTCGGTACCTTTGATTTCATGTGAATCCTCTCTACTTAAGTGTAAAGTAACTCTTTGTACACCAACCAGGCAAGAGACACTATAGTAATTCATCACGTAATAAACAAGGACATTTCTGACACCTTCTTCAGAAGGGAAAAGTCAGAGACTGAAACAATATGATTCGAGACTCGGCCTCCTTCACCATACCTCCCTCTCATCTGAACGTGAAGTCCTTCATAACGGTCTCTTAGACCAAGACACAGAGGGACAAAGTCGGAACACTAGTCTACTCACTACGGTGTGTCCCGGTCAGTAAATTATACACTACTCACTACAGGTATAAGCTTTGGTGAGAGTTTTGACCGGAAACCGTTTGTTAGAGTTTCCCTTCTCCAACGACACAAAGAGATCACTGTAAATATCGTGAACACAGTTACACCACGAAGCAAAAATCAATACGGGTAGTTCTTAAGTTACAAGGTGTAAGTCAGTTCAACCTACGATTTTAAGTTTACCATCGTAGTTGTTGAACCACTCCTTTTACCGGGGTCTTTCCTATTTTTATTATATATAGGGATCTTTTTTTAGACGTGATTTCAAAAGGGTACGTCAGTGTCGTCGTCTTCACTCTAGTATATTTTGTACGGGATTTATAAAAGAGAGTATATATAAACTTTAAGCTTTCTACTAAATAATTGTCAGAAGGAGGACCCTTATAAAAATAACAAAGTTCAATTTAGAATACTAACGAAAAGAACGTCAGGGTTGATGGAACGCACCGACCCAAACAACGAATGAATATGGGTGACGTACCCTTGACCCGTGCGTCGAGATTTCGGAACTCGACTCTGTAAATCGTTTGTTTGTTTTTGTAAATGTTTGTAACATGGACTTTATTTTTAACCACCAACCAAAAGAGAATACTATCACACACAAAAATTCAATTTTCGTTACTATGAACGTACCTTACTATGAATATTCCCACCCATAAAAGTTACAGTAAATAAATACTTGATAACGTTTTCCTAACTTTCAACTGAGTCACTAAGAATCGGATCTTTTCCATGAGAGATACCCCAAAAAGTAAAGGAAAGGAAAGACAATAGAAAGAGTATCTTTGTATGTAATCCTCTAAAAAAAAAAAATTAACGGTAGGTCAAACTGAACTAATCTTAAATACCATCACCTCAGTAAAGGTTACTGTTTTCCTATTTCTTGATTTAACAGACAGTGGGGAACTCTGTCACCAGAGACGTCCAGTCGCACCTCCAGTAACCACCCCACAATATTCTTGACGTGAAACACCATTTCGACGGAGAGCGGACACGTAATCACTTCCGGAAGTAGTACCGTAGTGATAATGAAATAAATTTGTAGAAAGTTACAGAACTATAAATATTATAAGACTATTTTATCCGACCCCGGTTCCTTAGTCATTACCCCGAATTCGGGTTCTCCCTAAATCGACCCTCAACTATTCCTTTTAAGAGATCTCTTTATCTACATAACTTTTATACATGGTACAAACCTAGAAATTTTCAAAGCTATATACCGATAACTTTTATTTATGATCAAAAAGTGACTCCTTTCACACAAAACGATCTCTTTGGAATTTTATTGTAGAAAATTTCAGTTGATTAGACTCAGTCTCTAATCTCAATTGGTCACTAAATTTTCTTTGGTCATCTTTGGAGTTAAACGTATTCATTCACTCCCCGTACTATTCCATAAACAGTTTTTAGTTAAGACCAAAGTATCAGTTTGTTCGGGTACTCCACAACAAGAGACTAATGACTCACCCCTCACACGGACATCCCCGTAAAGAATTGTAAATTCTTTCAGATGATGTGGTTCCATAAAGAAATATTTTAGGGAACACATACAAATCTGTTTAATTCAAATCACAGGGAGGGGAGTGGTTTTTCACAATTATATCACGTGACTATTTACTTAGGTGAAACTTATAGTGATTACACATTCGAACCTTTATTTTTATTTAAGGATACTTTACAGAGACTACAAGTTTGAAGAGTGGTACAAGAGTGATACAATGTGACTTGACGCAAGTAAAGATACCCAGTGACACTACCTGCTTTCATGTGGTATATACTGTATCTAAGTCACCCTTGAAAGAGTCACAAGAGAAAAAGGTAAAGAAACGGTACGGACCCCATGATTCCAGTCTGGAGACATATTTCTGATTTCAAGATATAACGTCATAGACTCCTACGATGATGAGGCATTATATAATCACTTAGTTTTACGTCTATGTTTAAATGTGAAAAAGAAAGTAAAAGTAACGATCCTACGAATATCAAACAACAGGAACACCAATTCACCAGGACATTTGTTCACCTTTCTTCCACTTCATAATCTTTAGTGTAATGAGACATGGTAGTGGGGAAGTTTACTAGGGGAAAAAATTACAGACCCTCCAAAATTAAATTTCTAATGTACTGTAATATTATAAAAACATGAAGTATGTCGAACCAAACACAGTATTAATTATTTGTCTCCCCGTAAGACCTAAGTCCGAGGGTTCCGAGTCGGGAAATCATCTAACAAAAGAAACGATTAATGGGTTAAATTACTGTCTCATAAGAAGAAGGGTTCTTGACTGGTTTATTTATAAAGAGGGTGAAGTTTTTACTCTATATTCACTGAAAACCGTCACCCGAAATGACCAATAATCTGTCATTTGTCTATTAAACACTCTCTCGTCCATAAAAGAAACTAACCGCTGGAACGACCAAATACAAACCCCTAATTATTATGTAGTCTGTACGTGTGTAATTTTTCTTTCATCTACACTTCCTCCTTCCTACTTCCTACGCCGAGACGATAACCCGACGAGGACTAATAGGCCCCGGAGGGACCCTTACCCCCGGGAACCTCCTCGGTCGCGAACGGGTTTAAACGTGGACCGAGGTGAAGAGGATAAAGAACTAAAAGAATACGATTTCTTTTGCTATCGTTTCACAAATATGGTTTGACCGTGGGACAGTCCCCCGTTAGACACATTTCGAAAGACGACAGTCCAATTATTTAAAAAATTTTTATAGGTTTCCGTCTCCATCGATCTCTTTCGAGTATCACTGTCAACGGTAAGAGGTGACCTACCCACCTGCCGGTTTCACCGAGACTTTAAAAGAACAAATAACGGAAGGATCCAAGACATAAGGTGACCACAAAAACAAGTCGACAGGAAAATACTTTCGGTAAAGTCAGAATCAAAAATTTACAAAAGGGGTAAATTTAAAGGTTACAGAAAAGAAACTCTTCCTTTATTCACTCGTAACAAAACTTTACCATAAGATGTCAACGTGTATATGGGATACGCTACTCGGACTTACTCCAAGATTTAGACAGTTGTGACCCGAAAAGAAAGTTTTATCGAAGTTCATTACAAATATAATTTTAAGTAAGTATTTCCTGATGAACCCGAAACCCTAAGACCCCCGAAGACTACTCCACACAAATAATTTGGACAACTGGACTGAGTCACAAACTTTACATTTGAGGGTGGACGACGAAGAGTTTTAGCTCTCTTTTACATAGAATTTTTTTTACTATGTTCACTTGAATAAATGTTTTGTTTTTATCTGTGTGTTTATCTTTTGTTTAAATACCAATGTCTTCCCTTATCGTCCTCCACTCCCCCTCTATTTAATCCTCAAACCCTAATTGTATATATGTGATAACATATATTTTGTCTATTTGTTGTTTCTGGATGACATGTTGTGTCCCTTGAGACGAGTTATAGAACATTATTAGATATTGCCTTTTATTAGACTTTTTCTTTTATATATACTCATGTATATTGAAAACATTGAGACGACATACGAACTTTGTTTGTGTCGTAAAATTTAATTGATATGAAGTTATTTTATTACTATATTCTTTTTCTATCAGGTGGAATTTTTTCTTAGTTTAACGAATGTTTACACTTTGTTCCCGTGTGATCAAACCAATGTAGAGAATGAAATACAACTCTGTGATAACACTCGATAGTTTTTACCCGGTTAGGAAAAATTACACTTACGTCTCCAGTCCCTTTCATCGTGACTTAGTGAAAACCAACTTCTTTAAACAGTAAGAGTTTCTTTACCTTTAATTGAAAAACTCATTTACGAGTTTTTAGTAAAAATTTTTGGTGGGATCAGTTCCGTGTATTGAGGAGAAAAATTAGCAATTGACTATGAAAAATAAATTTTTTGGATTTACAATCCAAAAAAGTAAACTCAAAAATTTTCTCTCAGATTCGAGTTTGAAGAGAATAAGAAAGAAAATTTCATGACAATTCCAGAATCTCACCGTTCTTGTATGACCAAAAATAAAAGTAATTCTACTTTGTTGTTGTATGGACCTTGTTGTATCGATTATATAATACTCAGTGAAAATAATCTCCTGACATGATGATAGTTTTGATAAACTTTTATCTTTTTTCCTAGTATAATGTTAATTTCCTTGATCTATTGTAGTAACGTATTAATTTATATAATGTATTCTCAAAACACCATGACTTCTGGTAAACTTTTACCCTAAGACATTACTTTGGACGTAAGGAATTGTACCACTTATTAAATTTTGGACGATCGGACTTTTACTCCATTTTATAATTCTATAAAAATCCTGTAAATAACACCTGGTTATTGTGAACTGTACTTTGTTATTTTGTTAAATTACTTACACAAGACTCACGAAATAGAAAAAGATACTTTATTATCATAAAAGGTCTAACTACATAAAAAAATTATAGAACACAATAAAATTAAAGTAGGATAATTACTCCCTTTTTTTGAGTCCACTCTTTTCAAACACTTTCAGTTCTTTGGGTATAAATTTCTAGTCATAATTATGTCACAAAATTTAATTGTTACGTGTAAAAGGTAAAAGAATAGTGTAGATATAAAATAGAACAAAAGGACGTAAAAGAAAGATTCCGTGATACTTACGTGTCACTTACTTACATTGTGATGGGCACATTTCATAAACACTCACAGATGACACACAAGAGACAAGAAAGAGGACACAAACACACTAAGTTCAACAGAACGATTTAAACATTATACGTACGTAAAAGAGATAGTATTTTACTTCTTTCCATAGGTGTGTAGTGAATTTACAGGAAGAGGGAATGGATTCATATAAATTTTATTAACAAAGGTCTATTTTAATTATCGAACGGTTATTTCCTGTTGATCAATATAATATCGTAACGAAGTCCGTGTCAACCCAATATTAGGTTCAAGGTCACAGAAGAAACTTCGACGATAAGTGACCCGTCTCCGCTGTTGTCCTAAAGAGTCTTAAACACGTTAAATTAAGTCATTTCTCTAAACCCCCAAAGATATGTCAAACTAAATATACCTTGTCTAAAATTTTTGTACGTCTTGAACGGGTACGATTTCTTCTGAGATTTATAACCCTTGCATTTATAAACAGATGAACACTCTATATGTATATGATGTTACATTATAAATAGAAAAAGAAAAAATTTCATTTTCCGTAAACACGTTATCCGTCATTCATGTTAAAACCAATGTGTAAAGACTTTCTTAATGTACACGGATTTGTATATAAATGTATATGTGTATCGTCATATACTACCCACCAACTACGTACATTTCTTTAGTGTAAAATTTGTAAACGAAAATTTTATCAACACCACATTAATTAGAGGAAAACGTCAAGAATTACCGGTATATACACCACTAAACAGAAAAGTATAGTTATACCGTTCTAGACAAAAATATTTAATTACCAAACCCCAATGAATAACGCACTCTCTTAGTAGTACTAATTTCATCTTCTCCCCGACTCCTAATTAAACTAAACTTTTACGTTTGTAAACTTCGACAAATTTTTCGTACTTTTTAATAATAACGTGTTACTTAAGAACGTTTTGGTTGGTTCCCATCTTCTCTTATTTTTTAATTTATCCTTTTGTGTAAAAAAAGGGGTATGATTTTTCACATGTTTACGTCTTCACCAAACATCCCACTTTACGGGAAAAGGTTTGGACTACAAAAAAAGAAATCGTATGGATTAAAGTAAATCATTTTATAACGTCTTATCTTTACACAGGTTTTCCTTTATAAGTCAAAAGTTTTACTCTTCGTACTTTCCTTATAGTTTATTTCGATTGCGAAATTACCGAGACAAATTAATATAAATACATGAAGTACAATACATATGTCCCCATTTATAAGTTTTATCCCTAATGAACTATAAACACCCTTTTGAAAGCATGTCAAAACCTTTCGTTGTCCGTGGCAACAAAATCTAATCGAGTAGAATAAGACTGAAGATTTTAGTTCCGTCTAAAATAAGAATTCTCGATGGATTCCTTAACGAGTTTAAAAGTCGATATGTTCAGATATAGAAGTGAAATCAGAACTTAGAAATGAAGAGGTTAATATAAAGTACGAGTATCATTAAGACGTTGTTAAATTATCCTTAGAAATCCGTTAGTCTTTTCACAACTTTAATTCGTAATGAAATTTTCCTTAATTCCAGATGTCGACGGACGAAATTTTTGTTTGTTTGTTTGTTTTTTGACCAGTCCAACCTCTAACGACTACCGTAACTGTTCCAACATAATCGGATCCTACCATCGATGGACAGAACAGCCGACATCACATAGTTATACAAAAATATTACTATGTTATTGGACTTGGGACATTGTCAAATACCAGGAAAACTCTTAAGAATACCTAAGAATCTCACTGCCTCCAGACTCTTTTCTAGAACTTTCGAAAGTGTTTTAGACCGATCCACTGTCTTTCGATCGTACTGACACTAAATCGACGATTCCTTAGGATAACTGACCCTTGTAGTAATTTGAAAATTCAATTTTGTTTTTAGTGTTCTGTTTACCATCTATACTTCCCGTTTCGCATGGGTCTTCCTGCCGTCTTTAATTTTTCACGACTTCCCAGACTCTATTTTCCGTTTTAAGTCGTTCGAGTTACAACTAGACTCATAAGATGAATCTTTTTCCTAAAAACAAGTATATGACAAGACTCATCACGGCACACGGGACCTTTAGCCATACTCATGTAAAGGAAGGACCCCAGACATCCTGAAGCACTAACGAAAAAATAAAAGGGACTGACAAAAATCAGTTACTATTTATATCTTGAACTTAAAAATTAGACCGTGGGTACTTTATATTTTGGTCTTCGTCGTCCTTTATTGGTCCTGTTCATTGAAGTGTAGTCAAATACGAGTGTCTATAGTTAGAAGAATTGTGACCATTATGACGATTAAAGAGAACCGAAAAATTTTATGTGAAGGTGTGCTCGAGAGTTTTGGGTATTTTCACACCGTACATTTCATTTAACAAACAGTGAACGACTGCTGGACGGTATAAATAACAGTCCTCTTTACCTGTAAGAGACCTTCTCGTCAACAATTTCCGGTTTGTTAAAAATTTCTACCGTTTCTACGCACTCCCAAAAGGAAAAAGATTGTTACTCGGTGGGGAAGTCTGTAGTTTTCTGTTCTATTATTCTGTGAAGTTCGTGTTAAGTTCTAATATAAGTTGTAGATTTCCGAGTAGAGAACAGTCAAACGTAAATGAGAGAGTCCCTACACTACGAAGATAGTAGAAAGACAGTTCTCCTCAGACCGTCTTCTCCGCTCCCGAGAATAAAGTGTGTGAATCCCAAAAAATAGTTTAGCGGGTGTGAGCAAGACTAAGTCGGTTTTACCCCCCTATTAAACTTTTTCCAGTACATGTTCGTGTTTTCAGAGTATAACTAAACACACTAATCTTCCGTAATTTTAACGTGCAAATACAATCAACGACTCTATAAAACAGTCAAATAAACCATTATGTGAAAACGTCGGATCTTTTTTTTTTCTACTGAACTTTTAAAGTTTATCTACCGACTTTCGATTTTAACAGAGGGAATTACATTGGTACAAACTTGTAAATTGTTCACTTGTATTTTTACTAAATTACGGAAATCATATTGTTATAAACTTTAATCGAATATATTACTTTATGAAGTACGTTACATTTTCGTTTTATCGTGTTAACACGGATAGTCTCCTCTCTTTATATATACACTTTAATAAAAATTTATGAAATTTTTAACTAAAGTATATAAATTATATTCTATTTTCTACTGTAAAAGTTATATTTACATTAATACTCCAATCAAATATTGTCAATAGTTTAAAAATTGTAAAACATGAGAAACTTTAATGTCACGATAATATAAACAGTAAAATACGGTAAGAATCATATATATGGGAAAAGACCTCTCCCATGATTTCTTATTTATTTCCTTGAAATTTCAATAATAATAATAAGAGACAGTTTTGAGTAGTGTAAAGGAGGAAACGAGAAACTGTGAGTGTTTCGGTATGTTTCTTCGTAAGATAAAAATAAAAACCACCACCCCGTCCCCGTTCAGATATCCTCAATCTCCTTTGTCAAAAAGGAGAGTTTTATTTTGTCAACTACTTTTGTTTTGGTACTATAGGACCCTAGTAAAGATATAATTTAGAAACTTTAATGAAAAGGATTCTTAAAAGTAGTTGAGATACACAGAAGTAAAGAATGTAAAAAGAAGAAACGTTATTCACAAAACTTTGACTGGAAGAATGGAAACACGATGAAAGTGTATAGTTTTGTTTCCTCCACACGTATATATGTTACATTAATGCCGTACCTTAATTTTGGGTATTAGACAGGATGAATACTATACTCAGAAATGAAATGTCAAAGACGAAAATTGTTTAAGTTGTCAGTTAAGTAGCTTAGTTGTTTATAAACACTCATAGGAGAAACACCTTTCCTCGACACAAGACTCCTGAGTCACCTCTTAGTAGTCTCTCTTAGTTAGTGGATCAGGTCAAGAGGGTGATGGTCCTACGACTCCTACGTTTTTACTTGTTCTGTCCCAGCGGGGTGGTCATTTATCGGGTGTTGGTTGTAATATGTGACTGTAAGACATAAATGAAGAAGTACAGTACTCTGAGAAGTCCTTTAGAATTAGAAGTCACAATATGTAAGGTCTTCAATAAATAACCAGTATTGGATTCTTAAATCTTCTGTATACTGGAGGTTTTTCACTCTTTCTTCTCTCCTAATACTTCATTAAGTCCGGTCTTCTACAAGTATCACAAAGGTAATCAAACTACGAATACTAAATTTTGTTTACACTAAGAAATCGTGAACAGGGAATCAGTATAGACTTCCTATGTACTTTAGTCAAATAGAAAAGGAGAGGACGAAAATGTTAGGAAGGTTCTAAGAACAAACAAACAGCATGTTACATTATATTACCCGTTCCGAGACCTCACTCGACCAACCTAAACTCAGACTGAGACGATGGACAGTCATGTAATTTTACAAATTCGGAGTCGAACACACAGTGAGTCCCCACAACCTGAGAAACGTTGGGGTACTTGACATCGGGTGGTCCGAGAAGAAGGTCCCTTGAAAGGTCCGTTCTTATGACCTCACCCAGTGACAAGGGAAGAGGTCCCCCTAGAAGGGCTGGGTCCCTAGTTTGGACCAAGAGGACGTAACGTCCGTCTAAGAAATGACAGACTCGATGGTCCCTTCAGAGTCGAAGGGGTAGAGATTTACTCAATGACTACCATGAATGAAATGTCCTTTCAGAACTCTACTTGTATTCTATTGCACACATCTCGGGATGACTCACGGATATCACGTCGGTTGTTTGTGGTCGGATGGTGTGAAACAATTCTCAACTTTTACTTGAACGGTAAAAGTCTTTCTTAAACTAATTAAAAATCGTTGTCTATAGGCTTTTGGTTGTTGGTTTTAACACTCCTGAAACCTTACTCGGTACGAAGACCCCTTGTAGTCAAGTCAAGTCAAGTCAACGAGTCAGTACAGACTGAGAAACACTGGGGTACTTAACGTCGTACGGTCCGGAGGGACAGGTAGTGTTTGAGGGTCTCAAGGGGGTTTGAGTACAGGTAGTTCAGCCACTACGGTAGGTCGATAGAGTAGGACACAGCAGGGGAAGAGGAGGACGGGAGCTAGGGAGGGTCGTAGTTTCAGAAGAGGTTACTCAGTTGAGAAGTGTACTCCATCGGTTTCATAACCTCAAAGCCGAAATCGTAGTAAGGAAGGTTTCTTGTGGGTCCCGACTAGAGGAAATCTTACCTGCCCAACCTATAGGAACGTCAGGTTCCCTGAGAGTTCTCGGAAGAGGTCGTGGTGTCAAGTTTTTGTAGTTAAGAAGCCACGAGTCGAAAGAAGTGTCGGGTTGAGAGTGTAGGTATGTACTGGTGTCCTTTTTGGTATCGGACCTGATCGGTCTGGAAACAACCGTTTCATTGTAGAGACGAAAACTTATACGATAGATCCAACCAGTATTGAAAGGAAGGTTCCTCATTCACAGAAAATTAAAGTACCGACGTTGGTGGTAGACGTCACTAAGACCTCGGGGGTTTTAATTTCAGACTGTGACAGAGGTGACAAAGGGGTAGATAAAGGGTACTTCACTACCCTGGTCTACGGTACTAGAATCAAAAGACTTACAACTCGAAATTCGGTAGAAAAAGTGAGAGGAGAAAGTGAAAGTAGTTCTCCGAAAAATCAAGGAGAAGTGGAAGACGGTATTCCCACCGTGGTAGACGTATAGACTCCAATAACTATGAAGAGGGCCGTTAGAACTAAGGTCGAACACGAAGAAGGTCGGGGGGTGTAANGAAATTCGGTAGAAAAAGTGAGAGGAGAAAGTGAAAGTAGTTCTCCGAAAAATCAAGGAGAAGTGAAAGACGGTATTCCCACTACGGTAGACGTATAGACTCCAATAACTATGAAGAGGGCCGTTAGAACTAAGGTCGAACACGAAGAAGGTCGGGGGGTGTAAAATAACCGGTTTCTTTCTAAGACATGTAGAAAGGAAGACTACTGTCATGGGAAGGAAGAAATCCTTGCACTCAGTGACGAAAGAGAGCTTCAGACAAGTCCTTTCCTAAGTCTGAATGTTATCTAATACTCGTCAAAGGTCTTCCCCGTCATGAACTACTAGAAGTACAACTTCTCGTACACCCGGTTCACCACTCGTTCCCACCTCCCTGTCAAGGTATAGAAGGAGAAAAGATTCAAACTTTGCAACCTCATACACTAAGAAATTTTAGTATCTTTAAATCTTTTATTAAAACCGTCACCCTTCACTATACTTTGGTATACAGACACCCGCTGTCGTTTACGAAGAGATTGAACATCTAGTTGACCTAGCGGACCACCACCTGATACAAACCCACCATAAGGAGACTCCACCTGTCAAAAGAGAGACTACCTTGAGCGGTGAGAGTCCGGTTCGTCAATAAAGAAAGGCGGAACTGGTGTAACAACGGTTTACTCCTTGTACCGTAACCCGAAGTCAATTTACGAGTCTCAAAATCTTCTACGGATATACTGGAATAGTTCCACTTGATGTGTTTCAAAGTCTCTCTCAATTTGTAGGGTGACTTCAGTGTGCTTCGATCCCCTTCTTCTTTCTAACATCTTCGATCCGTCTTTCTAACCTTGGTCCCAAGTTTAGTGACGAGAACCGGATACGAGTCTCGATACGGAGAAAACAGAGACAAAGGAGAAGGCGTTGTGTTCTCGAACTTACTGTTAGTCTATCCCACAAATGCCCTGAAGAGTCCACCGTGATCTTCATTTCTTGGGAAGACGGTTACGTCCTCTGTATGATCTACACCCAAGCTAGGGACCCAGTCCTTCTAGGGGACCTCCTCCCGTACCGTTGGGTGAGGTCATAAAAATGGACCTCTTAGGGTACCTGTCTCCTGTGCCACCCGATGTCGGGTTCCCAGCGTTTCTCAACCTGTACTGACTTCACTGAATCGTGTGCGAGTCCCACAATTTCTAATGTGTTTCCTTTTGTTCAATCCACGGACGAGTACCCTCACAAATTATTTGTCCTCAATGAGAGGCATGGAGAATCTGGTTTACATAGAAAGACTATAAATCTTCACTGGGCCATCTCTAAGACCTAGTCTATAATTACTAGTCTACTCCGTCCCCAAAACTTACTAGTCTAGACGACAAACTTAAATTGACAGAGGTGTTTTCGGTTTGAAGTCGACTTTTACTCCTGACATTAGAGACGAGATCTTTATTTCACCTAAGTCAATCCAATACACAGAAAAGGTGGGGTTACCCCTCGAGAAAAAGGGAGGTTTCAGTTCGTGAAGAGAGGATTACAATCAACACACAACTACTCCATAACCTATGAACCGACGTTTATCTTCAGGTACCACAGAAGTATGTAAACCTCTAAAAATATCGGTTTCAAGTTAATCCTGAAAGATTATAAATTCTTACTTGAGAAGTATTAAAAAAATTTTTTCCTTATTTGGTTTTGATTCTATTGTTAGAGTTTTGAGAAAGTCACGTTATGGTGATTCTTAACTTGTACGACACTTATAAACTCATCGAATGTAAATGTAAACTTCGGTATAAACACCTTTTACACAATAATGGAAATAATTCCTATAAATCTCTGAAAACCGACTCAAATAATTTTGGATGAAGGAAAATATCTATAGTTACACCAGTCTTAGTGGTTCCCTCTTAGAAAGACAACAATGGTACCATTGGAGTGGATAAAAATTAATATATAAATAAGTACGTAATACGTGTAAATAGTCTTTAATAACCGTAAAGAATTTGGTGTATAATTACACAGTTCAGTACAGTTATTTATTCGTCACTATAACTTTTTATAATTTAGCACGAAAGTCTAACTTAATTACATGTACCAACACAAGTATAATTCGTCTTCTCTGTTTGAGCAGAACTTCGGTCACCGTTACTGGTAGGGGAAGTATATATTACACAGATAAACTGTCAAAACTGAAAGAAGAGACTTACATATCTAATAAAAAGGGAAATGTACAGGATCGAAAACAATGACAAAGGAGTCACTTAAAGAATGACCTATTTGTTTGTCCAGACAGAGGTGAAACGACACGGTGACACACTACCGTCGTACCTTTTCTACGATGACCCTTTTAACTATGTTCTAACCCAGATAAAGTCCCAAATATAACATGGCTCCCTTCTTTTGGGTGGAGAAGTCCGGTACGGTCCTCAACCCATGTATAAATGACTCGGACAGTCGGTCGAGCCTAGACGAAGAGAGTACGGAAAGGGAAGACCGATGGTGGGTCTTCTATGAAAGTAATTCATGACGGGGGATATCGACTTAGAAGGTTAAAAAGTAAAAAAGTATTTTCAATTCGACGTGAGAATTAAACAGGATTGATTTTCAGTCACGAATCTTCTTAACGAAGAAGGTCTATTCTAAACAAACAAACGAATTGACTAAAAAGACGAAAACACAAGGTATCACCAATTTTTAGAAAGAGTTTTAGGAGTTCTGAGATTGTCAGAATTTGTTGGAATTCGTAAGTATCAAATAGAAGAATAAATTTACAACTTCATCTACACGATTGATAATCCGTAAGAACTTCCGTTAGCCGGGTTACGAAAACAGGATGGGAAACTTTCCTGTAGAACCAAGAACCAGAAGAATAGGAAGTCTCTACGTAAAAAAAGGGTAGTCTATAGTCGGAAAATCTCTTTTTAGATATCTGAGATAAAACGTCGTACACAATCGATTATAGTGAAGTAAAGTTAATCCAATTTCCCCACTCCACACTTATTGGTAAATGATAGAACTACACTAGAGATTCAACAAGTAATACTTGAGTAACTCTCCAATTAAATAAGTTTTAGGAAAGAACACAGGGTCAGACGACGGGTGGGAAAAGACACCAGTTTTTAGAAACCTGGTTCAAAGGACGAAAGGGTCTAATGTTACCTTAGAAAGGAAGGGAACGAAAGGTTGACAAGACAGTAAAAATTTTGGAGAAAACGTCGGTAAAGGTCACAAACGGAGCATTATGTTACTGAACACGTAAACAGACGGAGGGAACAACTCCTCGTTCGGAGGTCTCCTGTCTATTATCTAGGACGTATAAAATTCACAGTCTATTTACAAAAAACTTAGCTTGACGAAGACTTAACCTACAAAGACCTGTAGTAGGTGTGAACCATTTATGAATGACTTATAATTCCCCTTTATCTGAGATGGGTGTCCTCAGATGATAAGTTGATTTCATTCTCACACACACACACACACGCACACACACACACACATAAATTTTTTTACTTACTGTTTCGTTTTCATTTCTCTGAAGGGACCGTCAGGCCACCATTTTTGAGACGGAAAGGTAACGTCTCACGGTACCCAAGTCAGGGATCAGACCCTTGATTCTAGGGTATTCGGGACGGTACACCGGTTTTGTTTGTTTTTTGTTTCCATTTCTTCACAAGCAAGTGTATCAGTTGTTTATAAATAACTTGCGGAAACACGAATCATAACAGGATCCACGACTTTTATCTCACTGTTTAATCTTAACTTTTAAAAAAAGTCCCTCAAATGTCTATTATCCCTTGAGTTTATACTTCACTACTAACAGATCTTTAAATCATTAAATGGTAACATTCTTTACGAAACACTCTCTTCACCCTTAGGATATCCTTACTTATTATTCCCTAACACTGAATCAAACTTCCAAGTATACACTACCATCTGTAACTCACCTGTCATACATCAACGATGAAACTGTTTAATGAGGAGAGGTCAACCTATATCAGGACCACCTTGATAGTTTGTTCTACAGGATAGAAGAGAACCTGTTTCCTCAATATACACTGCCAGTCCACGAGTTTCATCTGCCAGTCCACGAGAGAGGACCCTTATAGTGAGAACTTGACTCACTCGGGTCCAGACTTTTCGTCGATCTCATGGAGATCTACCATCACTGGGGTCTCTGACAGTGATCAAAAGTGGTGAAACTAACGACCTTCTCAGAAACAATAGTAGAAAAGACTCCAGATCTAGAAATCGAAAAAGTAAAGTGAGACACTCGATGGGGGTCAGGGAATACTGTTCCCGAAAAGAGAAGGAAAGAGAAAAACAAATTCACTCCTGGATCTCTACTAGTATGATTCAGTTCATTCTGTCTTTTTCTGTTTACATACTACAGTGAATATACACCTGAGTTCTTTCACTGTATTCACTTGTATAAATGTTTTGTCTTCATCTGAGTCTCTGTATCTTTTGTTTGAGTACCAATGGTTTCTCCTTTCTCTCCTCCCTTTTCGAGAGCGATGGATTTTGATTTCTTGAGAATGTGACGATACGAGTACTAGAGGTCTCGAATAAATCTATTCGATAAAAGGGTTCCAACTAAAGAGTTTCAATCTTGTCTCTTCCGTAAGGTTCAACTCGTTTCTCGTACCCGTTTCCTTGTCTCCCTCTCTCAACACAAGTCAATATTGAAACATCCTACTCTCATTTCTTAATCCAGAACCATCTGTTTCACCATCCCGGTCCACTCACAAGTAATAATTATGACTATGGACGGAAACCTTAATCGTTTCGACCCTCTAGAACTCCCTTTGATGTATCCGATTTTAATACATCGACGAAGGGAAGTAAGAAGGTCAGATCGGACTCTGGGTCGGTCTCACAGGTAGTGGTCAGGATTCCCAGAAGATGATTTAAACCTAAATTTCATGGTGAACTAAGAATTTCACGTCTATGAGATCAATGTTACTATACTAACGAATCAGAGTAATAGATAACGACATAATGTTGGGTGTCGTTTTGGACTACCGAATTTGTTACTGTTTTAAATAAAACAAGGGTTTAGAAGTCAAACCATTCACTAACCATCTCCGGTAAAGAGAAGGTGTACCAAAGTTGACTCCGTCAAGTTTCCGATCCTTAACCTTATTATACTTCCGAACAAAAAAGTGTACGGACCACAAACCAGGACTGATAACAGAGCCTGAAATGGATCCCAACAACTGACCTTATGGAGACACAAGGAAGTACACTGGACCTGAAGGAGTATTATACCACCAACTTAAGGTCCCGTTCGTTACACACTCTCTCTCTCACTTTCTCTCTCTCTCTCTTTCGTTTTATCTATCTATTATCTATCACTGTGGTCCACCTTATACTGAAAGGAGTTGCTCTCAAAAGATTGGACAGGAACCTTTAGTCGTCGTAGTGAAGACGGTGAAAAATATTTCGGTAGTGATACCATTATAATGAAGACGTGTAGATAAAGAAAAGAGAGACTATTTAATTATATTCATTTACGTAAAACCTCCGTTACAGGAGAATAAATCACTTGTCTGTAAGATTTATTTATTAGTCTAGAACAAACTCCGTTCCGATATACCCCCTATTAAAGATGTATTAAATTACTCATATTGACTTATAGAAGATCTATCAAGACCACAAATAGGATGACTTCAAATGGAATGAAAATAGTTAAAGTAAAAAGAGTGTCTCTACTTCTCCAAATGAAATCTAAAACCTTTGACTCAGAAATACGACGACGACGATTCAGCGAAGTCAGCACAGGCTGAGACATTTGTATTTATTTATTTCCTTCAGAATAAAATCTCACAGTCTCCGTCTACCTTCGACCTTAGACCTTCTGGTGATACAGGTGTGATACTGTCTGGTAACCAATATCGTTTAGTTTTATCTAAAGGGTTTGGATTGTATAATTAAGGTTATGTAAAGAGAAACCATTATTGTGTGTCTTTAAAGTCAAGATTATTTGGTAAAGACTCGAAAATACAGACGGTAGTCTGTAAGATTTCTTCCCACTCGTCATTTTTCTTTCAACCATACAAGTTTCCGTAAAGTATATTGACAACAGTAAATATTCTTTTAGTAGACTAATGTTAATTTTTTTGTAAATTTATAATTTATGTAAGATGTAACTCCTCAAAATGGAGTTTTAAAAAGACCAATATACTTCCTATGTAGGACAAGTATGTATAAAAAATTTAAAAAATACCTAGAACTTAAACATATTTTTTAACTAAGGTGTGAAAGATTACAGACTATTAAAGATCTTCTACCCAGTGGTCTTCGTTCTTAGTCATAAGACACAAAATCTATCTATTTACTTCATCTTCCAAAAAAGACCAAGACCACTCTCTTCACTCCCTCGTTCTTTGTTGTACCTTTGAGTCCTAATCGACACCAATAAAATTCATACCTGAGTCGTTTAACTTTACAGGACCTGAGGATAAACAACAAGGCTACCACCGGACTGGTTCTCCGAAAATCATTGACTTTTCAACACTCGACTTAAGAACGGTCATAATCTTCTCAATATCGGGTCTTAGGACAAAAGGAACCTAGTCATTGAAGGTCGGGAACAAAGGGGGTCCTTTATGTACTCTTCGGTTCGATCTTGAGACGACCAACGGTCGGAAGTGTGTGCCCTGACAGTCACTCCAGGGACCACCCTCGCCCCTCATCCCTTGACACCCTTTTCTTCGGACCCGAGGCCTGGTAAGAGATACCCAATCCCATACACCGTGTTTATTCGTCGTCCTCTACGGTCGGATGTCTTGAGGAATGTTTTCTGTGAAGGAAGTTTAGGTCAGTTTGATGAAATTACTGTTTCATCTAAAGGTCCACAGATGATGAAGGTCTGAAAGAAATCGTTACTGTTACTACTGTTACTACTACTACTACTATCGACATATCCGATCGAAGAAGTTTCATAAAGAAGAACGTCTTTAAGATCCATGCACAAATAGTCCTAAACCAATAGTCTGAAGTTCATTATATCTCAAATATCCTAATACTCATAACAAAAAGAAGTGATGGACTTCGGAATGCCACCGAAGGATAACTTGAGTCTTATTTAAAGTTTGATGGTCCTGTACCGAGGGTACAAGGTCTTATATGTGGGGGACAACTGGACGTTCATTAGATATCGTTACGACTTTATTTTACGAAAACATCAAACGAAAAAGGAATAAATCGAAAACATAACCTCGAGATATACCATTTATAAAAGGACCCGTTTTTGAAAAAATACCGTTGTCGAATTTACCGATACTCCATAAAGCAGTATACCCACACAGTAGTAAGTAATGTCCTGCCAATCTATAAAAGGTTAAAAATTTTAACTTGGAAAAACATCTATTTTTAAACAAATCTAGGAATTAGTACAGGAATCTTAATTAATCACATTAATTAATTAATTCATCTTAATAATCTAATTATCCATACGTATAAAATTACGAGAGGTCTTTCCTATACGTTTAAAAATGTAGTATTTATTATGAACTCTAACAGGTAAAAGACTAAGAAATACGTTTAAACTAAAAATAGAGATTCAGAATCTATTAAACTTTCCATTCTATACTATAGAGAATATGAAATGTAAAGAAACTAATGGTTAGGTCGAATTTAGAAAAATACTAAAAACAAATAACCATTAAGGAGACCTCTTAACGAAGAATAACTGATGAGGACCCTTTAGGTAGAAAAAAGAATAACGAAAAACACTCGGGAAATATATCTTTTTGTAGTCATAATTTAAAGAGAATAAATATTTGAGAGTATCTGTAACGATCTATCTCGTTTTCTGTACAATTGTTTTCACACTACCCTTTACAAAAGAAAACGTAGTAGATGAATAGATTTCCGGTTGTTAACAAAATATGTACCACTTTATAATATCATCGACAAAAGTAGTCCTAGGACCGTCCTTTCTCTACCGTGTCAGTCTAATCCATTTAATCCCTTTCATATCATTATCATGATAAATATTTACAAACCTATCTTACATTCCTTCATGTTCCCTATTATCTTTACCAGAGAGGGAGAGGTTCTATTCATTGTGTTACGGGATTAGTGAGAACCTGGGAACCTCGAGTAGTGGGAACCTGTTGTGAGGGAGGGAAAGGACTTTCCTATTTCAATGGAGCTTTCCCACTTCCTTCCCTGTCTATGTTTTTGGCTCTTTCTCTCACAAGAAACCTTTCCTGGTGGAGAGAACTCCATACGTCGGTAGGGTTCTGGCATGTCCTTCCCACCGTTCCATGACTTACAGGGTCAAAATAACAGAAGGGAGGAAGGTAACTGTTATGGGTTGACCTTCGGTCTCCCTTTCTTTCCAAAACTGTATCACACATATCCAGTCGGGGAGTCCCGTAGCTCGTTTTACCTTTTCTCATCTCATATTAGACATCCTTGTTTACCAAAATCGTGTCACCCTATCTTGATACTAAGACTTTAACCAGAGTTCTTCCGAGTGAAGGGGTCAAAACGGTGAATTGACAAGAAATTGTAACTACTAGGAGTAGACATTGTACTCCTATTGGTATCAGGGTGGAGTCTACCAACACTATCAACTTCTATTTCTCAAACCATCTCAGAACCGTATATCACATATATCACATCTCCGTCGACTCCCAGATTCCTTCGACAAAGAAACACAACTACAAAAGAAAGAGAAAGAGAAAGAGGAAGAGGAAATTATTAGGGGTGAAGATAGGATCGGACCAACGACCAACTCTAAACCGACCCGTAGACCTCACAGTTAATAGTCCCCGGTTGGGATAAGGAAAGGAGTTGATCTATCAAGTACCGTTACGCGTTGCACGACAGGTTTGTCTGAACGTATAGTGGGTAACTAGGAAACTGGTGACTACGTCCCCCTCGAGACCCCATACAGTACGGTACAGGGGTCTATAAAATAGTATAAGAAGGTCGTATCCGTGAAAGGTTGACACCGTATATGAGACTCTTTTATAAAGGGTCTCTACGAAAGTGAACAAGTCTCTCTAATACTTTATTTTATTTATATAGGGGGTTTCTCTTAAAAAGAGAATAAGAGTGTTATCGGTATACTTACATGTGTGGCGACATAAATTTTACCTATTGGTTGTTCCTGGATACACTATCGTGTCCCTTGAGACCAGTTACAATATACCGTTGGACCTACCCTCCCCTCAAACCCCCTCTTAGTCAAATCAAGTGGTGAGTCAGGACAGATTGTGAAACGTTTGGGTACCTGAAGTCGTACAGTCCGAAGGTACAGGTAGTGGTTGAGGGCCTCGTACGAGTTTGAGTACAGATAGCTCAGCCACTACGGTAGGTTGGTAGAGCAGGAGACAACAGGGGAAGAGGAGAACGGAAGTCAGAAAGGGTCGTAGCCCCAGAAAAGACCACTCAGTCAAAAAGTGTAGTCCATCGGTTTCATGACCTCGAAGTCGAAGTCGTAGTCAGGAAGGTTACTTATAAGTAATGACTAACTTATAAGTAACTCCCTCTTATCTACGTACATTTACGTACCGACTCAACGAAACAACACACGGACTTTGATAGTGTTGTAACAATTAGTCGATATAAGGTATGTTTTATTTTTCAATTTTTTTATTGGTATACTCTACTCGGAAATCGTCGACAGGTGTCTGAAAACAAAGTTACAACAAAAGATCTATTTTTATTTTGTTTTAGTAGTTGGGTTGTCTTAGATATACACCTCTTCAAACATATAACTTATACGTACTTGTGTAGCTCAATATATATATGAGAAGTCTAAAGGATCCGTCATTAAACGTTGTTTTCATGTTTTCACACAAAAGAAAACTTTGTAATCATCTTCTTGAAGGGTTAGTTTTGATCTTCTTTTAAAGTTCTTATGTTAATATGTGTTTTTAATAAATAAAAGGACCCTCGAAAATCAAAAACACATAAACCAAAGGATTAAAATAACAAAAAATAATGAAAGATCCATTTCATTGTTATTAAAATGTATGTCTATGATGGTAAAATTATGATCATTCTTCATATTTTAACGGTGTAAACACAAATAACCAAAATTTGGTTCCGTAACTATCGACTGGACTCAGCCATAATCTTCCCTTATTTAAGAAAGACTACTTATCATTGTTTAACACTGGTACCTTTATTAGTCTATAAGAGAGGTAGACGACTCTTCGTTAAAATTAAAAACATATACTCCAAGGTCATCAAAATCTCCTAACCATTTTTCTTAACAATTCAAAACTTCTCATTAAACATAAAATAAAATTACTTAATCTTACTGATAATCTGTATGTCAAGACCATGTAGATAATACGTCATCCTTTACATTTAGTGTACTCACCGTAATCTAATTCAATAAAACCGAAATTTTACACTCATTACAAAGGTTAAACTCAGGTTACTAAAGTTTTGAGTCTCACCTCAGTCATCTAGTTTCTTCTAAAAATTTTTAACTTATAGACAGATCTAGACAGTGATCACCACACAACCTCGGTCGAATACGACCGGACACTAGTTGTTGGTAATATAAAAGGGGTAACACTCAGTCAACAATTTGCATCAGTGACAATTCTTGATTTATTATATTAGAATATAAATATATTTAATATAATTTCTTATTTTAATTGTATATAAGTTTTGGGTAATGAAAGATTTATAAAACGACATGAAAATTTAGATACGAGAACCTCAATAAATCTAGGTAGGCGTACTACCTTTATGATATCTTGTCATAACACATAGAAAAGGGTTGAGACGTAAGTCCCTGTACTACAACTTCGACCGGGACCTCTTTCATAACTATGGTACCTTCGTCCTTTACGATTTTTAGTCCTAAAATAAATAACAGAATAACTAACAGATCTGAACTCTTTCACTAAAATTCCAATTATATCTAATTTGAATATTCATACAATAGCGATATCCACATATAACACTAATCACATTTCTGTACTTCTTTATGAGAAGGACATAAGTTTTTTATAATATACTCAGATGTCCCTTTAGTGATACGGTAACTGTTTGTTTACTTCAAACCGTATAGAAAAATAATAAAAGTGAAAGTAGAATGAACAATTGTATGTCCTTTTATAGTCAGTTGTAAATCAGTCGTACAAACAGTTACCGTACTCACTGAAAAACTACTTAGTCTCTCATTAGTTCATAGATAGACAGTCGACTAAAACATTGTGGTGACAACTATTATCTTTGAGTGTTATCCATTAAGGGACCACCGGGTCACCAATTCTGACACGGGAGAATGACGACTCCCGGGTCCTAATAAGGGGTCAACCCATTGAATCTAGGGTGTTCGACACACCACACTGTTTATTTATTTTCCATTTTTTGGAGTGCCATCTAAAACATTCTTTATCATTTAGTATCAATATCGAAATATTAAAATTTATTTCTTATAACGGATAAAACAATAATAAACATTTGGACCAATCTCAAGAAACATAGACAAATATTGTTTACATACATACATATTGTTTACTTATATACGTATGAAAAAATGGGGACTCTCGACCGGTAATTCGACAATAGTCGTATGTCAACTAACCCACGATAAACCAAATTTTTGTTCAGACTCTTTGAGACGTAGAACCAGAATTGTATCGAAATCCAAACATCCCCGGGTGTTTCTCTAATTCTTCAAAACGTTCCTTACTAAACTGGACTTTTGGTAGTACTTCTGAAAATCTTTCCTAATGGTACCATCATAAAACCGAAATCACGGTTGAATAAATAAAAAAGAATTGTCTTCTTCGACAAATACTTAATAAACATGATAAATCTAAAAATACCTATCATTTTAATTTCACTTTAACATCGTTTAAATCTAGTTGTATCGAAAAGACGGATTAGTAAATCACAAAAACCAATCACAAAGAGACTTATTCCTTAAAATCTTTATAATGTTAGTTCCTACAATGGATAATATAAGGGATCGACTTGATATCAATATATATATATATATATATATATATATATATATACGGCGCCGGTCGTGTTCGTTCTCAGTGTGGACGTATCCCTCTTTTGCCTCGCAGGGGCGATTCTTTTTATTCTCTCTCTGCTTTCTACCCCAACTCTCCTAGTCTGGTTTTACCGACTACGGAAGGAAATAACACGACGTCATATATATCCTATTTCATGCACTGAAGACTGTAAGTGTTCTAACAAGAATTAGAGGTTTATGTTAGTGTTCTGGGAATGGCAACACATGTAGTGTTTATCTATTAGATAGAAGATAGTTATTCGATTAGATAGAAGATACTTTACAACGTTCTTGGTTTGCAGGACCTCGGAATTCCCATTATTTAAGAAGTCCCCCCGCCCTGTCCCCCGAATCCTTGTACAGGATCCCGAGACGTATTGCGGCTCGTCGAGGGTTCTGAATTGGGAAGTGCCCGTCAGGGGGCGTATATATATATATATATATATATATATATATATATATATATGAATGTAATCCATTCTCATGTCTAAATTTATATCAATATATCTATATACATCTATCTGGTTTTACCGTACTATACGAGAATTTTCATTCCTTGTAAATACTATACAAGAACTTTCACTTCAAAATCTACGGTGGACAAATCTTTCACTTCCAACTGTCGTTCAAGACTACTCTTACGGGACTTTCTCTTTTCCTAAGTGTCAGTACAGTGTTTCCTGACTTAGTACTTTGTCTCGTCAGTTGGACGTCATTACTTTTGAATCTTCGGGTACCCACGATTCAGCGAAGTCAATGTAGACTGACAAACGTTGGGGACACCTGACATCGGGTGGTCCGAGACGGACTAGTACGTCACCCAACGGTATGGGAAGAGGTCCTCTAGAAAGGTTCGGGCTAGTTTCGGACGTAGAGAATACAGTGGTACCCTCTCTAGACGTGTATACCTTCCAAAAAATTTTTACAACCTCTTTCTGACCCGAATAAGACTCACCAAAGTCTTCCAAATTGTTTAGGGTTACCTAAACATCCCTCCACTTAAACCGTGTCACATTCCTCTTAATAGATTATTGATCTTGATAGGTTTTAATTTTACATGGAGGATTCTCCACTAAAAAAAAAAAAAAAACCAGTAATTTTCAGGAGTTCGTCTCGACTCCTAACAATATCTGCCTTAAGTCTACTAGAAACACCAGTGCGAAGGTCAAGATATTAAAACACGTAATGAACTGACGAGTAACATATAATTTGGGTTTCGTGCTCGGTCGGGAACATGGACACGACCGAATAAACTTTTGACCGACTGGTACAGTCAAGTTTTTCAATTTTTGACTTTAATTAGAAAGTCTACACTTGTCCACTTTATGTGTGCACTAGTATATGATGAAAATTTATTCACTTAAGACTATTTTAGTGTAACTTTGTTTAGGGAGATGTTTCTTCATAAGAGACATTGTTTTTACAAAGACACATAACCTATATCGTACATCGTACGCTCGGGACAATAGATAATTATCATCCACTGTATAACATACGAAGATCCTACATGATACGAACTAGTGCTTAAGGTAGAAACGGGTGAGTAAAGGGTTATGTGAATAAAATGTCGATTTTTTCACCCGTCCCTTCTCTCCTTTGTAAGTTTTTGTGACAAATTTGACTCAACGGTGACCATTCGATAAAGTTATTCATAGGTGTTAACGTACCCGGTACTCTTAACTCACCCCATAAAAAACAAAAGGAAAATTTTATGTAATATGGGAGGTCCCCGGTTAATAGGGGTGTTTAGTCACAAAACGAACTTTTTCAAGTATCTAGTTTACTTGTCTTTACTTAGAACTGAACGTGAGACCTTATAATTAATATAAACCGTACATCGATATACTATTGATCCATAACTTTCCTAGACACAACTAATCGTTACGATTAGTCTTAAGATTTCAAAGAGAAGGGGTCTCTTTTCTATGACGGTAGAATTCGATAACACCTAATCTACAAATATAAAAATTACGGGATTAATTGATAAGAACTAAAAATGTTCTGTCAACGTTCCAAATTTAAAATCAAAGTAAGTATCTGTCCCTTTTTTATAAAGGTCCCTAGTCTTTTGAGTGTGCTTATAGGATCAAAATAAGAACTCGGTCAAGTCTTATATTTAATGTTTCGTTATTTGTCTTTGTATTCCTTTTTTTAACTTTATATAGTAACAGAACTTAACTTTAAGTTCACAGAGAACGATGGGTAAAATACTTTGACATAGTAGAACAAAAAAAAACAACTTTGACATAGTGGCAACAAACGTTTCGTTACTTTCATCTCTCTGTCACAGGAACCAAATTAGTTAAGTCCACAAGTCAGCACAGGTGGAGAAACTCTGGGATACCTGAAGTCGTACGGTCCGAAGGGACAGGTAGTGGTTGAGGGGTCTCGGATGAGTTTGAGTACAGGTAGTACAACCTCTACGGTAGGTTGGTAGAGTAGGAGTCAGTAGGGGAATAGGAGGACGGAAGTTAGAAAGGGTCGTAGTCCCAGAAAAGGTTACTGAGCCAAGAAGGGTAATCCACCGGTTTCATACCTCAAAGTCCAAGTCGTAGTCAGGAAAGTTACTTATAAGTCCTGTCTAAAGGAAATCCTACCTGACCGACCTAGAGGAACGTCAGGTTCACTGAGAGTTTCAGAAGAGGTTGTGGTATCAAGTTTTCGTAGTTAAGAAGTCGCAAGTCGAAAGAAATATCAGGTTGAGAGTGTAGGTATGTACTGATGACTTTTTTGATATCGAAACTGATCTGTGTGCAAACAACCATTAAAGAGACGAAAAATCAAACGACAGATCCAACCAGTATCGAAAAGAAGGTTCCTCGTTCGTAGAAAATTAAAGTACCGATGTCAGTGGTAGACGTCACTAAAACCTCGGGGGGTTTTATTTCAGAGAGTGACATAGGTAACAAAGGGGTAGACGAACGGTACTTCACTACCCTGACCTACGGTACTAGAATCAAAAGACTTACGACTCGAAATTCGGTTGATAAAGTGAGAGGAGAAAGTGAAAGTAGTTCTCCGAAAAATCAAGAAGAAGTGAAAGACGGTATTCCCACCATAGTAGACACATGAACTCTAATAACTATAAAGAGGACCGTCAAAACTAAGGTCGAACACGAAGTAGGTCGGACCGTAAAGTGTACTACATGAGACGTATCTTCAATTTATTCGTCCCACTGTTATATGTCGGAACTACATGAGGAAAAGGTTAAACCTTGGTCAGACAACAAGGTACAGGTCAAGATTGACAACGAAGGACTGGACGCATGTCTAAAGAGTCCTCCGTCCATTCCACCACACCATAAGGGTAGAGAAATTCTCAAAATGTCTCAAACAACACTAGGTGTGTCAGTTTCCGAAACCACATCAGTTATTTCGTCTTCATCTACAAAAAGACCATAAGATAACGAAGAAGCTACTAGGTTGTCTACAACCGTTAAACTTGAAACCAAGGAGACGGAAAAGATTCAGGTGGAACTTGTAGACCTTTAAGTGTCAAGTGCATGGCAACTTCTTCGGACCGAACCTCTTAAAGTTCGTAATGAAACGATCGTACACTCTACTCACGTTAACACACCGTCAAACTAGTAAGAAACCGTAACGGAAAGAAACCCTAACCTTACTTTTGACTGGTAAGGGCAAGACACCGGTGACGACTCAAAAGGTTTAAACGGACGTATAACTCACGTCGTGAAAGTGTCGTAGTAGAAAGTCCTAAACTTTATCAAGGTGACCTTAAGGTAGTGAAGGTGATCGAAACAAGTATCACTACGAAAGATTCCCGGTGAACTGAAGTGTAAGGTCCTACAGACCGAGATCCATTCAATAGTATGGTACACCAATAGACCCAGCACTTCTAGAAAAAATATGTCAAGAAGATACATAAGAACGGTGGAGAAGAATTATAGAAGACGAAGACAATCCAGGTATAGTAAAGACAGAAAATAACACGGGTATAAACGTACTTTACAAGGGAACCATAGATTAAAAGAACTTCTCTAGAGATCAGAAAGGGTAAGATAATAAAAGGAGAAAAAGAAACCTGACTAACGACTCTTTCCGAAAGAATAGAATAGAGTAGAAAGAATAGAAAGGAAACCTTGAGACGTAAGTTTATCCATGTAAAAAGGAAAAGAGAAAACGGAAAGTGAAGAGAAAAAAGTGTCGATATGCATTCCGGAGGAGTCTGTTGGTAGAACGGAAAAACGTAAAGAAAAAGAACCCCTACCAGAACTAGTGACAGAGGACATGTTACAGTGCTTGGAGACAGGTATCAAGAAGTCAGTGAGACAGATAGTCTGGATCCGGGAATTTAGATAAGGAGTGAAGGTTACATATTAGTATTCCGTAAACTAAATCCAGTATGGACTCACCAGATCACCAAAAGGGATGAAAGAAGTTCCATTCAGACTTAAACCGTTATTCCTCAAGCACTAGACTCGGTGTCAGTCGAGGACCAGAACAAAAACGACTGACATATCTTGAAGAGGTAGAAATCGACGTTTCTTATATTAGTTAGACTAAAAATATGACTGGTAGACCACTACGGGTACACATCTCAGGAGAGAACAAAACAACCTTCTCCCACAAACGATACTGGTTACATAAGAGAACCGTTTTGAAACAATCGGACACTGGACGAAGTAAAACATGAGGTTCCAGTTTAAACAGCAAGGTCCATAGAGAACTGAAGGATGGAAACGTAAGGTCAGGGGATATTACTTTTCCTGTAGAAAAAACACACAATCAAGATCCAGAAAATCCAGAAGTGTCTTAACGAGTTGAAGTCGAAGAAATCGTAATGACCAGTCCCGTATCTGAACCTAATGACACTATGATTAAAAAATTCGTAGTCCTTATCCTTTCCTTTTGTATTCACTTTACTTATACGTTGTAAACCATCTGAAAATTTTGTTATGGTGGTTTGTTAGAAAAGGACACAATTCTCAACTACAGAGTCTCCAAGGACCGACGTAGTCGAGTCCGATGAGGAACTCCGTCGGGTAATTCCCTTTTGTATGGAGTAGAAAAGAAGAGTTAGTCATATTTTTCTAATAAGCTCTTCTCTTCTCAACTCCCTCATCTTCTAAAAAAAAAATTCGATTTCTTTCCTTTATTCTCGCATTCACTCAGTTTCATTCTAGTACTGAGGACTACTGGACCGATGGAGGGGTCAGTTGAGTGTTTACTCCATCTTTAACTCCCGTTTAACCGACACTATAATAACGTAGAGAGTAGGATCTAAACAAATAAAAGTAACGTTTAACCAAAAAGTCCCTGACTCGGAGTCTTTGTCAAGTAGAAAGGAATGATATTGGATCCCTTCACGGAGTCAAGTTATTGTAGATGGGATCTAGTTTTATTAGACACTTGGTTCGAATATTACCTCTAAGTGGTTTGATGTAAACGAAGGTTGTAGCACGTAACACACCAATATCCGACTGACTTCCACTGGTGCACTTCTCACGTATTCATGGTGAATGGTCTTTTTTTTAAGGTCCTTTTGAGGGGAGTGTAGTATGAATACTATATACCCCACCAGTCTCAACATGGAGAATTCATCATGAAATTATTTTGGGATTAGACTCCAGGTGGTCCCACGATCTGATATTTCAAATGTTTTTGCGTACTTACGAAAACATGTATCCATTCGCACATAACTTATACCTGTACCTTAACGTATGTTTTCATGAATCTAGAGAGAGTGTGTGTACGTGTGTTTGTAATGTCTCCTTCACTAACCTATTTCGGTTTAAATAAACAATAAAAACAGTAGTACTTGTCTGTTCACTACCACTACCACCGGTATTAATAGTGGAAAGTGGACTATCATTTTTAGAATAGGTAGAATCTCATTAAATTTATTCTCCATTCGAGTAAGTAAATAAGAATTCCCAATCTTACTTATAAACTGACATCCTTAAATCGTACATGGGAAGTACCCAGTTACCCATCCACTCAGAATTTGGAGAAATCCACCACTAATAAGATTATCTTTGAAGGAGGTCGGGGAACGGAAAGATTCCGGGTTTCGTTATAAGGTATAAAGAATCTTCTTTACTCCAGTTTACACCCCTTTCACGTCTATTTGTCATAGTAAGTGTACCTTTAGTAGTGAAGTTCAATTATTTTTGCACTCAAAAGACCCCTTTTTTTCTTTTACCTTGACTAAAAACTAACATAATTTCCGTTCCTTAAAGTAAAATTTTTTAAAAACAACCGTTCTACGTCTTAATATCAAAATACGATAATTTTACTTCAATAATTGAGAATACCGTTTTCTTCTACTAACAGGAAATTACAAATTATTATTAAAAAACACAACACTCGTGACACGACGATTAATCTCTTTAAGGGTTCCATAGAATCGGTTTCTCCTTAAAATTTAAAATATCTTCTGCGTACTGTTTAATGAATTTATGAATATACTCAAGTATACATCTATCGATCCATCCATCCATGTCCAAACACGAACACAATATACAGACATTCGGAAACTAAATGTGTCCACATTTAATATGACTAAATCCGTCGATTTTATGTATTATCGTCAATTTTATGTACATTAATTGTCAAATATAAGGGACAACACTTCTCTCTTCTCTATGGGGGTAATAATCCAGTTGTATCTTTCGCTCGGAAATCCTAATAACCGGAATGAGAAGTAAGTGTTTACTCTTGATACTCTGGGCTAACCTAGGGTACTAGGACGTCGGTAACTCCCCTTCGGTCTGGGTTGGCTCCAGAGGACTGAAAGACAGGTTGTAATAAGTCGAGAGAGAAAATTATGATTATTGATTAGAGTGTCAATAATGAACCACTCCACAGTCCTCCACACTACTCGTGGGACAAAAAAAAGAACCACTTGAAGTCGAAGAAAAGTAGAAATAATTTAGAGTCGAAAGGAGTTTTGGAAGTTTCGAAAAGGTGATACGGAAGCTAAATACAAAGAGAAGTAAGGAGGAGACACGAACAAAAGGTTATAAACCTCGAGGTTTCACCGTCGAGGTCAATCTTCAGGGAGGAATATGGAGAGACCTCCGACGAGTAGATGGAGGGTGACTCTAAAGTGTAGATATTGTCGGTCTGGTCCCGAATGGATTAGGTGTCTCCACAGAAACGAACGGACCTTGAGAAATCTTCACTCTCGTCTTTTGAAAAGACATAAATGACTCTGTTTTCAGTTCAACACAAAGCTCCTTTTCATCAGCTAGTTCAACTTCGAGGGACTTGAGTCCACAGTCCAAATAAACAAAGGGTGTACGGTAGTAAAAAGTTTTTAACTTCATATCAACTAAATGTACAACAAAATCGAAGTCCCCATATCATATGTATTAAATAACGTTTATAACTCATATCCAGGAATACACTATGTTATCCAGGAACAACCAATAGAAAAAATGTATATCGTCACACAAATACAATTAGAGTTCGAGGATTAAATAAGGAGGGGGAAAGGGGAAATCATAGGTATTCAAACAAAAGACACAGACACTCAGATAAAGACAAAACATTTTTTAGAGAAAACATGGTATAAAAATCTAAGGTGTATATACACTATAACGTATAAACAGAAAAGACAGACCGAATGGAGTGAATCATACCGTTAGAGATCCAGGTATGTACAACTACGTTTACCGTAATAAATTAGGAAAAAATACCGATTCATTATAAGGTAACATATGTACCTGGTGTGGAAGTCTATACTGATAAAAATTGTCCCCCTTCTTACTCTCCTACACCGTTTTTATTTTACTTCTTTCTAGAGGAAAATTTTTTCCGTAGAAGAGAAACATATTACATCCAAACACCGAGACAGTCACCGATAAGAATAGACTTAATACCTTCGTAAATAACCAATACCCGGTTTAAGTTGAGACTCGTGAACAAGGGTAAATGTCTACTCTTTCATTCTCTAACGACAATCAATTGATTGAGTAAGTAAAAGAATGTTATTTCATCCCATGTAGATGAGTCGTCTAGACATGGACCCAAAATAGAAACCGTGACTCTGTAAGTCTCGGTAGAGATCAAGTTAAACCGTTCCGTCAACAATAGTAATAGTGATAGTAAATAACTCGTAAATACACTACGGTCCGTGAAATGATTCGTGAAATGTATATGTTAGAGTAAATTAGGGTGTTGTGGAACTGTACCGATAGTAGATAAAGGACGTCTACTCTTTTACTTCTTTATCCAATTGACACATTATAATGTGTTGGGTATTTACTCTTTTCCCGGGCGGTACGTTAACTTAAGGTCTCACGGTATTGAGCTCGTAGAGAACGACTATGTTACCGGTTCTCCTTAGTCTTTGGGTCCAATCTTTCCAAGTTGCTCTTGTTTGATAGTCCCGACGATTCCTTCGTTTTATCCGATACGTTCGTAGAGTTTTCTGTCTTTACCGACGACGTTTCCGAGGGTGTCTCCGTCGTGGATTCGTTTTCTAACACTTCTGACACTTCAAAAGACGAAGAACTGAACCACCTTTTGTGATTCAATCGTCTAGTCTAAAAATTTTATTTTTAGACCCATATTGAATTTTTTTTTTTTTTGGTTTTTTTGTCATTGTTGTTGTTGCTTGTTACTCCTTTCCTCCTAAACTTCGGTTCAGAAAGGTTAGGGGTTTCGGGAAGACAAAAGGAGATTTGATGACTAGATTCGAAGGATTGCAGGGACGGTACCACCGAGTCTGCCATTTCTTAGACGGACGTTACGACCTCTACGTTCAATCTAGGGACCCATCCCTTCTATAGGACCTCTTCCCTTACCAACGGGTGAGGTCATAAGAACGGACCTCTTAAGGTACCTGTCTCCTCAGACTGCTCGATGTCAGGTACCCCAGCGTTTCTCAGTCTGTACTGACTCGTCGATTGTGAAAGTTGGTGAAATTGTCCTATAAACCACGAAAGTGAGAGACGTCTGGATACGGGAAGAGAAAAAGGTCTTGTAGAAAGGGAGAAGGGAGACCACAATCCATGGAACTATTACGGAGAGATTTATTTTTAAGAAGTCTAAAAAGTAAATATGAGTCTAAAAATATATTGTGGAAACTTCTCATAAGCGTGTAGTTCCTCTTTTTCAGAATCTGTTTTTTTGTTTTTCTTAAAATCCTTCTTTAAAATCCTCAAGTTCCCACTTAATTTGTGGATAAGACTAAAGAGACTTTACTGAAATACAACACCAATGGAAGAATAAACATACACCTTGAACTCTTTTGAGGGAAAAGTTTCACTTAATGTCGGTTTTCAGCGAATAGTTAAAACACGAAAAACTTTCTATCCGAATAAAGTTCTCTTAAGTGGTCACACATGGGTCTTTTAATGAATTATCGTTTATTTAATAACGAAGTGAACAACATATTATTTAAGGATACTATTATTTAGACACATCAACGACTTTCGGACTCGAACCCCTACACCTCGTCGTCTCTTCATTTGTCTTTACTGAGTGTTCCTTCCTGTTTTGAACTCAATGGTTTAATAGGAGGGGTCTTTTGGTTCAGGGTTTAACTATCGGGGTCCGCTCTCTATTTTGTTTGTTTGTTTTGGTTTACTTTCGTACTGTCTTCTGAAAACCAATTTATACTCTCTAACTCTTGTGGACGTAAAGAGAGATGAACGATGGTTTTGTGTTATTATTGGTGTTTCCTTAAAAATTTCCATATTTTGAGATTCCTGTTTCTCCTCCTTTCTCCTCTACCAGGACTTATCCCAGACAGTTGTTCGAAAATCTTCTCCCCTTTACCTACTCATTGTTGACTGCATTGACTCTTTTCTGTCATACTCGGGAATGACGTCGGTCAAGTGCACGGTCTCCGGGGTCAGGAGCACGATCTCCGGGGTCAGGAGAGACCTTGAACCTCTACGGATTAGGGAGACGTGTCACATACAATCCCTTTGTTCTCCTAACCAACTTTAGAATATTTCCTGTTAACCTCGAGGTTCTGAAAAAAAGCTGGGGGAGTCTTTCACTCACTAAAGAGGGGTCGGGTCACCTCTATCGTTGGAGTAAGAGAGCCCTTTGACTTTGTTTCTCAGTCTGGTTGGGTCTGTAGGTCCTTGTGGTCTGATTATTCTCCCTTGGGTTTCCAGACTTTTACTTCCGTGACTCACTCTTCGCCTGGATGTCTTCAACCTGAGAGCTAAGGGTTAGGAACAAGTCGGAGACCTTGTGGTCATCAATCAGAAGGAGGGAGTATAGTGGTGGTGGTGGTGTAAAAGGGCATTTGTCTTCTAACCTCCTTAGAAGAGACCTCTTTACCACCTTCAGGTCACCTTTTTTGGATGTCCCTACTGCAACTCACAAGGGATCGTTTTACGGACCAAGAGATGGATTATTTAACATTCCACTATTTTAGATGGTCACATATCACCCGAGTTAGTCACAAAATAACGACATGAAAATATATGGATGACTGTCGATTCCTAATGGATTATAATCTCCTTTTGGACGTTATACTTCCCTTCTACTATTTCTTTGTCGACACCCCCTCCTCAAGACTTTTGACCTTGATTTATAGTCAAGTCAAGTCAAGTCAAGTCAGCGAGTCAGCACAGGCTGAGAAACGCTGGGGTACTTAGTGTCGTGCGGTCCCGAGGGACAGGTAGTGGTTGAGGGCCTCAAGTGGGTCTGAGTGCAGGTAGCTCAGGCACTACGGTAGGTCGGTAGAGTAGGAGACAGCAGGGGAAGAGGAGGACGGGGGTTAGGGAGGGTCGTAGTCAGAAAAGGTTACTCAGTCGAGAAGTGTACTTCACCGGTTTCATGACCTCAAAGTCGAAGTCGTAGTGAGGGAGGTTTCTTTAGGGTCCCGACTAGAGGAAGTCTTACCTGACCAACCTAGAGGAACGTCAGGTTCCCTGAGAGTTCTCAGAAGAGGTTGTAGTGTCAAGTTTTCGTAGTTAAGAAGCCGCGAGTCGGAAGAAGTGTCAGGTTGAGAGTGTACGTATGTACTGGTGTCCCTTTTGGTATCGGAATTGATCTACCTGGAATCAGCCGTTTCATTGTAGAGACGAAAACTTATACGATAGATCCAACCAGTATCGAAAAGAAGGTTTCTCATTCGCAGAAAATTAAAGGACCGACGTGAGTGGTATACGTCACTAAAACCTCGGGGGTTTTTATTTCAGACTGACAAAGGTGACAAAGGGGTAGATAAAGGGTACTTCACTACCCTGGCCTACGGTACTAGAAGGAAAAGACTAACAACTCGAACTTCGGTTGAAAAAGTGACAGGTGAAAGTGAAAGTAGTTCTCCGAAAAATCAAGGAGAAGTGNGGTTCCCTGAGAGTTCTCAGAAGAGGTTGTGGTGTCAAGTTTTCGTAGTTAAGAAGCCACGAGTCGGAAGAAGTGTCAGGTTGAGAGTGTACGTATGTACTGGTGTCCCTTTTGGTATCGGAATCGATCTACCTGGAATCAGCCGTTTCATTACAGAGACGAAAACTTATACGATAGATCCAACCAGCATCGAAAAGAAGGTTTCTCATTCGCACAAAATTAAAGGACCGACGTGAGTGGTATACGTCACTAAAACCTCGGGGGTTTTTATTTCAGACTGACAAAGGTGACAAAGGGGTAGATAAAGGGTACTTCACCACCCTGGCCTACGGTACTAGAAGCAAAAGACTAACAACTCGAACTTCGGTTGAAAAAGTGACAGGTGAAAGTGAAAGTAGTTCTCCGAAAAATCAAGGAGAAGTGAAAGACGGTATTCCCACCACAATAGACGTATAGACTCCAATAACTATAAAGAGGGTCGTTAGAACTAAGGTCGAACACAAAGAAGGTCAGGTCGCAAAGAGTACTACATGAGACGTGTCTTCAATTTATTCGTCCCACTGTTATATGTCGGAACTGTATGAGGAAAAGGATAACCTTGGTCAGACAACAAGGTACAGGTCAAGATTGACCACGAAGGACTGGACGTATGTCTAAAGAGTTCTCCGTCCAGTCCACCAGACCATAAGGGTAGAGAAAGTCATAAAAGGTGTCAAATAACACTAGGTGTGTCAGTTTCCGAAACCGTATCAGTTATTTCGTCTTTATCTACAAAAAGACCTTGAGAGAACGAAAAAGGTACTAGGTCACCTACAACCGTTAAACTAGAGACAAAGGAGACGGAAAAGATTTTGGTCGAACTTGTAGTCCTTCAAGTGCCAAGTACATAACGACTACGGACCGAACCTCTTAAAACTCGTAATGAAATGATCGCACACTCTACTCACGTNCAAGTGCCAAGTACATAACGACTACGGACCGAACCTCTTAAAACTCGTAATGAAATGATCGTACACTCTACTCACGTTAACACGCCATCAAACTCGTAAGAAACCGTAACGGAAAGAAACCCTATCCTTACTTTCGACTGGAAAAGGGTAGGACATCGGTGACGACTCAAAAGGTTTAAACGACCGTATAACTTACGTCGTGAAAGTGTCGTAGTAGAAAGTCCTAAACATTATCGAGTTGACCTTAAGGTAGTGGAGGTGATCGAAACAAGTATCACTACGAAAGATTCCCGGTGAACTGAAGTGTAAGGTCCTACAGACCGAGATCCACTCACTAGTACGGTAACACTAATAGACCCAGTACTTCTAGAAAAAACGTGTCAAGAAGATACATAAGAACGGTGGAGAAGAATTATGGAGACGAAGACAATCCAGGTATGTTAAAGACAGGAAATAACTCGGGTAGAAACGTACTTCACAAGGTACCATAGAGATTAAAAGAACTTCTCTAGAGATCAGAAAGGGTAAGACAACAAAAGGAGATAAGGAAACGTAACTAGTGACTTCTTCTGAAAGAATAGAGAAGAACGACAAGAGACCTTGAGACGTAAGTCTACGAATATAGAAAGGAAAGGAGGAATCAAAAAGTGGAGAGAAGAAAAGTGTCGATAAACATTCCGGAGGGGTCTGTCGGTATAACGAAAAAACGTAAAGAAAAGGTACCCCTACCAGAACTAGGGACAGAGGACATGTTACAGTGCTTGGAGGCAGGTATCAAGTAGTCCGTGAGACAGATAGTCTAGATCTGGGAATTTAGAAAAGGAGTGAAGGTGACATATTAGTATTCCCTAAACTAATTCCAGTATGGACTTAGTAGATCAAAAGGGATCAAAGAAGTCAAATTCAGACTTAAACCATTGTTCCTCAAGTACTAGACTCGGTGTCAGTCGAGGACCAGAACAAAAACAACTAACATATCTCGAAGAGGTACAAACCGACGTTTCTTATATTAGTTAGACTAAAGTCACAACTGGTAGACCACTACAGGTACACATCTCAGAAGAGAACACAACAACCTTTTCCCACAAACGATACTGGTCACGTAAAAGAACGGTTTTGAGATAATCAGAAACGGGAGAAGTAAGGCGTAAGGTTCCGGTTTAAACGGACAATGAGGTCCACAATGAACTGAAGGATGGAAACGTAAGGTCAGGGGATATTACTTTTCCTGTAGAAACCCCCACAATCAAGATTTTGCAGAACACCCAGAAGTATTTTGACAAGTTGAAGTCGAAGAAGTCGTAATGACCAACCCCGTATCTGAACCTAATGACACTGTAACTTACCAAACGGAACCTTTGCTTGTCTCTAGTAAGACAACAAAAACTCTGACGTAGGTTCATCACGTAAAGCCTGAGAAAACAACTGGTACTACCGATGAGGTAAAGAAGACTCCCTAAGGACGGGCGTCATCATCTATATTACCAGTAAACTCAATTTAAGTGGGTAAGGTCAGGTAAAATCAAGTGACTAACGATCTTACAACTGCAGGTGAGGACGGTAGAGAACAAACTGGTGAAGGTTAAACGGAACTAAGTACCTGGATTGTAAGGTCCAAGGATACGTTATAACGAGAAATGTCGTAGCCTGGAACGAAGATAGTAGTCAGTGTAGGTGTCGACCCATAACAAAAAAGAAACCGAGGTAGGGAAGTAAGAANAGGTTCATCACGTAAAGCCTGAGAAAACAACTGGTACTACCGATGAGGTAAAGAAGACTCCCTAAGGACGGACGTCATCATCTATATTACCAGTAAACTCAATTTAAGTGGGTAAGGTCAGGTAAAATCAAGCGACTAAGGATCTTACAACTGCAGGTGAGGACGGTAGAGAACAAACTGGTGAAGGTTAAACGGAACTAAGTACCTGGATTGTAAGGTCCAAGGATACGTTATAACGAGAAATGTCGTAGCCTGGAACGAAGATAGTAGTCAGTGTAGGTGTTGACCCATAACAAAAAAGAAACCGAGGTAGGGAAGTAAGAAGACCTCAATAAAGAGGTGACTAGAGGTCATCGTATAACCCGTGGACGACTGGACCCCTCAAGAAGTCATAGGATAGTAAAACGGAAAAGTATGACAAGTACCCCAAGAGTTCCGTTCTTATGACTTCACCGAACGGTAAGGGAAGAGGTCACCTGGTGTAAGACAGTCTGGAGAGGTGGTACTGGGCGGGCAGAACCCAACGGGACGTCCGTACCGAACCAAAGTAACTCAATCTGTTCCGACACCAGGATCACACTAATCTAACTGATCAAAAGACACTCATACCAAAGTCACACAGACGGGAGACTACGGGAGAACGTTGTGGATGCTAGAATGAACCCAAAGAGATGGAACCCACACCCTATAGAGAAGTGCCGACGAGGTCGTTTCGTGTCGGCGACGAGGAATGGAACCTGCTTCCCATAGAGGAGTGACGACGGGAAGGACTGGAAGTTGCACCCTATCGAGGAGATCCGGGAGGACGTGGGCGCGTCGGTGGTGAGGAACCTACACCCCAACGAGGAGGGTCGGCGGGGCTGGAGCCTGCGCCCCATCGAGGAGAGTCGGTAAGACGCGGCAGTGTCGGACCGTGAGAGCCGGCGACGGGGACTGGAGCCTGCACCTCATCGAGGAAAGTCGGCGCGAGTTACACGGCCAGTGTCGGCGACCGGTCAGCGTCGGCGGGCGCGAATCTTGATTTATATCTGATTCTATTTTAAACTTCTTTTATTATTAGGGGAGTCGTTGGATTCTCTGATGTTAATACTTTGTTCTTTCCTCACGATGTCCTTTCCCTGCAAGTCTCTAGTTCTCTTTCGAGAAACTTTATTTTTTTTTATATACATATAATATATATACTGTCAACTTTAATTTTAATTCAACTTCCAAACCTTCTCTCTTAACTTTAGACACCAAGTAAAAGTCTTTTTATCTCTGACTCGTATTCTATCTTATGAAAGTTTTATTCTCCCATCTTGGCTCTTTAAGTGGTAGATTAATTGTCCTTGTCACGTTCTTCTTACGTCTTATATCTTCCCTCCTTTGATAGTTTCTTCATCGTGTTTGATTAACGGGTATTTACTTCCTGTACTCGAAGGTCTAGTTTTCTAGTTTTTTAGACGATGTATGGAACCTATATTACCTACTGTTTTATAACACCGTAATACTGTAAAATCTCGTAAGACTTGTAAAAGTCTTTGTTGTTTTCCCCGCGTATAGTTCTTAACTCTACCACAAGTAAAAGAACTACATTGAATTCTCGAATCTACTGTTATCTCGTTACGAATCTTAAGATGTTCCATTCTCTATCACAAGTCAAAAGTTTTTTACATAGAGGGTATTTGACGAAGAACCCCTCGAGGACTTCCTACAGGAGGTAGTTTTACTCTCCGATTTGGTTCTTCCCACCTGATTCTCGGTGTCCTCGAAGCTAGGTCTCCCTCCCTCTCTTAATGGTCCTCCTACCATTTGTTCCGGACCTCTTGTCCGTAAAGGTAAACTTTGACCTCTTACAACCCCGTAAGTCCCGACAGAGTGTTCAGACTTTCCCGTGACAGTTCTACGGACTACACAAGTTGTTGTAACTCCCGTAAAATATCTCAAACCCTCTTCTTTGTTATTATCCACCTATCTCTTAATGATTTATTTATCTGTTCCATTAATAATGGTTTTAAAATTTCTTTATTCATTTATATTATTAACGAGTGACATAATCAACCCTTGTTCATGTATTGTTGTTATTACATTTGTAGTTTCTGACTGAATAAGTTTTCGTCACCACAGTAATAAACCCCTCCCTCGGTTTTCTTCTTACCTCGTTCCCTCTCTCTTTTACCCTATCTCTTCATTCAAGAGTAGAAGGTTTACTCTTTCGATATTTATTATCGATTTTATCCTTTTAGTTCTTTATCTTACCACTCGTCGAATAAATCTTTATACTCATACTTCCCCTTGATTCCTCATTTCTTCCCCGTCCCATTCGTCAAAGAGGATATTCGAAACATGATGAACTGAATTTTAGACGACGACACAACGAAGTCATTTTTAATTTTCACTCAAATGTTCGGACTTTTAGACTAAATACCTTTTCATTAAAATAAAGTCTGGTTTTAATCATCATCGAAACCAAGTAATAGTATAGTATAGAGATACTAACTCACGATTCGACGAAGTCGACACAGGCTGAGAAACTATGGAATACCTGGTATCGGGTGGTCCGAGGAGACAGGTATCTTAAGAGGTCCGTTCTTATGAATTCACCCAACGGTATAGGAGGAGGTCCCGTAGAAAGACTGGGTCTTTAGCTTTGACGTAAAGAGAGCTTTCACTTCCACTTCAGCGAATCAGCACAGACTGAGAAACGCTGGGACACTTGACATCGGATGGTCCGAGGAAGGGAGGTACCCTAAGAGGTCCGTGCTGATGGCCTCACCCAACGGTAAAGGAAGAGGTCCTCTAGAAGGGTTGGGTCCCAAGCTTGGACCCAGAGGGCGTAAGATCCGTCTGCGAAATTGGAGACTCGGTGGTCCCTTCGTCAGGGAACTTAACCGTCCATCCGAGAAATGGTGATCGTGGTGGAACCTTCGGGATAGTATAGAGGTCCAACCATTTTCATTTACGATATTTACCAAGTTTATGTTCCATTACAAACTATTTTGATTGTCAAACGTTAAGTATTTTTTCCTTCCTCAGACACTACTTAACTTCCAGAATCTCTTCCCCGTGTGTTCCGGGAATATACTACGATAAACGTTACCACACAATATTTTCGATTACACGACGTACCATGCCTCCTTGAAATACGATTATGAAGAAATGGTCTCGAACTGTTCGTAATGTGGTAAATGACTGGTCTTCGGGTAATTAAGGAACATTTACTATTATAAATACTTTGTTTAAGTCATGATATACTTTGAAGTATGTAGACTGAGATATTACGGGACACATGAATTAACAAATATTGTGGTCCTATTCTGGGGTTGGTTACTTTGTCTGGAGGTAGAAAGGACTTTTCAGTATCAAAATTATTTTTCGTCGTGTAACATGTATTATATAAAGACTGACAATACAATTAAACAACTAGTTATTTCATACGAAGAAAAAACACCGATAGGGTACTCTCTATATCTACTTCTCTTTGGGTTTAAAAGTTTAAATAACTGAATCGAGTCGTTCCACTGGAAATATATTTTTTTAAAAGATAGGACAAGAAAACATAAAGTAAAAATTTTACAATTAAAGAAAGGTCTCAGTACTTTAGTTAGCTTCACTTTATTACCATCGTAAATAAAATTTTTTATCTTATTTTATCTTACAACGTCTTGTAATACCTTTCCTTATAAACACTATATTAAACTTTTTATTGTGTGTTAAGGTATAACGAAGGAATATGCTGTGTTAAGGTATAACGAAGGAATTATCTTTGGGATAGGGAAAATGATACGGAAAGTTTTTGAAGTAGGAGTAATCTTAGACGATCTCGTCACGGTTCTTATCACTCTTAATATAGTTGGTCTCTTTAAACCGTTTGGTCGTCAAAACCACGAGTTGTCTTAAAAATCGGTTAAACGTTTTCAGAAGATCCGATGAGTCGATAAAAAGGTAAGGAATTACCTTTACAATTGGTACTATATATCACCTTTTTTTGTAACGATACGTTTCTTAGAGTCACTCCCGTTAGTGACAAGACATTTCAAAATAAAGTCACTATCCATGTCCTCAAGGGTTGGAAAAATCGTGGTCGTTAACAAAACACCTTATATTAAAAAGGTCTCTACCTCCCAACCAAAATCCTATAAGTTCGTGTAATGTAAATAGCACGTGAAATAAAGACAATAATAATGGAACACTATATACTCTTAGATCAAACTCTTAGATTACGGTGGTGACTAGAGTGTCCTCTCTCAAGCACCACTACACTCTACCCCTCTTAGTGCAGGACAACACGTCGGGTCAAGATTGTCCGGTTCCTTGTCACGGTCAGGTCCCGGGTCCCAACCATTGGGGACCTACCTACCTACCTACCTATCTATCTAGTCAGTTATTGATCCCGTTCAATGAATAGGAAACCCTTGGAGTTAAAGGAGGAAACAACTTATTCTTATAGAAGGAGCATACTAAAAAATGTTCTAATTTACACTGTTATGGACAATGTGACAAGGGTCAAGTATCGTCTCTCTTTTGGGAGTCATCTCCGATCGAAAGTAACAGTTTCCAAAAAAGAGCGGACCTGTTCAGAGAGTGGTCTTAAAAAAACGATTCACCGGATCAATTTGGACCGTTAAATATTTACTGAAGGGGTTGAAGAGTCCACCATGATCGTCATTTGTTTAGACGGACGGTTTCGTCCTTTGAACTCAAACTAGGGATTCAACCCTTGTAGGGGACCTCCTTCTTTACCGTTGGACGAGGTCAGAAGAACGGACCCTTTAGGGTACCTGTTTCCTCGGACCACCGGATGTCAACTACCCTAGTTCTTCTCAACCTGTGTTGACGCACACGTACGAATCTCTTGGGGTCGACCAACCCTTTCTACCCAGTCATAAACAGACAGTTTTGAACACGAAGAGTAAGAAGAAGTAAGTAATGGAAGATTATAAAGACGACAAAAGAATAAATACACTAAACCGGTCACATAGAAACAAGTTTTTAAAAATACAGGTGGTTTTTCCTTTTTAAATTACACGTAATCGAATCAAATAAACTACGGTATATCTATTCATAAATTATTAGTCTAAATCCATCGTAACCACTATTCGACTCTCATTCACTAGACTAAGGTAAGGATGGATTAAACGTTACTTTAGAATTCGGGTAGTAAACTTTACACTAAAACCGTTTATAGACAAAATACTTTACACATATCATATATATGAAACGTTTTTCTAAAACGTGAAGGACTTTAAACACGACGTTGGATGGAAATCAGTACTTAAAAGGAACACACAAATCTTATACCGATTAAATATGGTAGTTGTCTTAAACGTACGTGACCCCAAACCCGTGTCGTGCTCCTCGTTGTCCTGGATCACCCTTTGTGTGTGTGAGAACCTTACTCGTCTGGAGATGAGTTTTCGAGGTGGACCATGTCACCCAGGACCACGTTCGATTGGAGATTTCTCTGAGGTAAAGAGACCGTCAACTTACCCGTTCAAACATCAGGTGACACTCTTTATTTCTAACGTTTCATAAATCGTGTCCCAGGGACGTCTTATTCGTCCTTTTCATCGAAATTGTTTTATTAAACTCCATATGTATATGGACCCTCTCCCCTTTCTCAGATTCCTTCGTCCTTATAACGGAAAGGGACTACGAGAAAAGAAAAAAGAAATAAAATTTGACTGGTGAAAACAGAGTTGAACGAACGACTAACCCCAAGTCGACCTTTGGATTTGACCCCTCCAGTACCTATGTCTACGGAGAGTTACAAGGTGGTCAATGCTCGTTCATTATCTGAATTAAAGAAATTCAAAGGAGACCGAGTCGACTACTTCTTAGACGGACGGTAGATCCTCTGGACCCAAACTAGGGACCCACCCCTTCTAGGGAACCTCTTCATTTACCGTTGGGTGAAGTCATTAAAACGGACCTCTTAAGGTACCTGTCTCCTCTGACCGTCCGATGTCAAGTACCCTAACGTTTCTCAACCTGTACTGACACATTGATTGAAAGAAAACGAAAAAGTTTATGTCTTGGTGAAAGTCAATAACACGGTTACTCTTGACTATACGCATTTAGTCGACAGTACCTTTATCTGTTTTCATAATTATCATCCAGGAGTTATCACGATTTTACAACGTTTACCTATTAGACTTGTTATCTTCGGTGGTAAACCAAAACGATATACAGTATACGTGAAAGAGAAAGAAACAGTCGGACGAGAGGACACTGTCCCCATGTATAAGGCGTCGGGGACCCCTGTTGTTGACCTACTAACCAAGGAAGTAGTAGGTCTTTATCCTTTCGGGGTTTGTGTCTACATTCAATTATTGGTTCCTTAGTTCACAAGTCTCTCAACCATCCTTTATCTTGTGAAAAAACTAACCTATGAACGTCCCTTTTTTTCTTAAGAAGTTTAAAGAAAAGAAGCCTGGATTTAATTTTGTAGATGAAGATTTTACATTAAGGAACATCAATTCGTGTTAAAGAGTGTATAATGTTTTAGTTAACGAAAACTTAAACCCCCGTAAAAGTTTTTAGACACCTAAAAGAAATAATAGGAAAAACCGAACTGGTCCTAAACTTTATGTTACTGTAAAGATAATAGAGAGTGAGTAAAAGTTTTACAGAACCAGTAAAAATTTCGTAGATCAACCTAACATGACGGAGTATCGTTACTACGGAGTCAAAGAACCTCTCCCTCAAAATCGTAAGGAATTAGAAATACGATAAAAAATAAGAAAAAATTTTAATGTCACATATATGACTGTAAAGTTACTGAAGTTGTACAGTTCTTCTTTTTTGGTTCATTGAATAAAATCTTAGACATCTAATTAAAAATTTTCACAAACATATGTATGGATACCATATCTAATGTAACGTAGATACGTGTGGGTGTACTGATATGTACTGATCCTTTGGTTTTTACCAGAGGTTCGGATGTATTGGAATGGGATGGAAGTAAAGGAACAGATGTCTCATCCGAAAAGGACTGAATACGAACACATCTAGACCGCGTCTAATTACTCGGTTGTAGATACATTGTAATATAGACTTACGAATCCCTTTGTTCCCGTCACCCTTTTTTGTGAGGACCAACCAAACGGTCCTTTAAATCAAACGATCATTTAAAAGTGGTTGTACCTTTAAAATAAATAGAAACGTGTAAAAGTCTTTACTTTTACGTGGTACTTTTACATCACAAACTCCCAGTTGTTAGTATGAAAAATTACTTTACGGGTAGGAACCTTATTTATTGAAGGGTCTGTCACCCTCCTGAGAATGACGGTAGTAAGACCACCGTTATCATCGAAGGCTCTGTATAACCTCTCACATTAAGAGTTTACAAGAGGACGTGCCATGATACCCGAGTAAAGTATCTTCGTTTAATTTTGGGTGTTTTGGGTTTTCGGGTAACCAATATTAACTCAGAATATCGTTGTGGTGCCGTTCGTAAGTCACCTATACTTAGTTACTGAGTATCTTGTTGAGTGGTCACCGGTTCCAAGAAGACTATTTAAAAGGACAGAGAGAGACATTTTGGTTCATATAGAAGTCGTCATCTTAAATGGATGTACAACCAACTCTGTCGACCACCTCCATGTCTATGTAGGAATCCAAAGACCAATCCGAAAATGAAAAACAGGGAAGAAATATAAAAGAAACACACACACATACAAGTATCTTCTTTCGTCACAACTCCAACGGACACTTTTGTGACTCTCTACATGGTTTTATTAGGTTCAAACATACTTCGATGATTACAATTTACAGATAATTTTACAGTTACAGAATATATTAGATTATTGTAATATATAGTATTAAATGTATCATAATATCTAGCACTCGGGAAGACACTTCTAAGAATAGTCTTAGGGGAAATAAAAAAGTTAGAAAGAAAAATAAACGTGAAATTGAAGGTACCTTCTTATGGTAATAAGTGAAGTTTTTACCTTTTTTTTTGGTACGGAAATCTGAACTTTAGTTCAGGGATGAAATTTTGAATCCTTCGTACAGGTACACTCCATTCGTAAAGACATAGACACCGTCACACAATCGTCTTTCTAAGGATATGTCAACCTTAAGTTGTAATCTACCATAAAATTTTCGACTTTAATCTAAGAGACGAAACTAATAAGGTAACACCCAGGGGTCAATATAAAATCACAGGAAGTGGGAAAGGAGGAAATAATAAATATTGGGCATGAGAAACTCGTTACTGGTCATGATTAGACATTGGAAGACAGGAAGACGGACTAAGCGACGGAGAAAACTTTAAGGTTCTAACTTCGTATATAAGACTCTGAAAGACAATTTTTTATATAATGTAAAAAAAGTATAAAGACTCGGACTTTACTCTCAGTCACGACCCAAACGAACAGAGTAAGTAAAAGTCGTCCGACCGAATTTTATTCTCTCTATTTTTTTTCTCCCCCTCATCTCTCTCTTTCATATCTCTACAGTATGAAAATATAAGTAATACAATATTATAGAGAGTGTACTCGTGTGTCTATATGAAAATGTATGTGTAAAAATGAAAAAAGAAAAAAACGAGAGAACTAACGATCTAATTACGTAACCCAGAAAGAATAAAGGGAACAGAACGAAAAAAGGGGGGAGATAGACGTCATCGATCTGGATTTATTATTATTTTTGTTTCTTATCGTTAAGTAAACATAAACCACACGTAATTTTTCTTCACCCCGTCTTTCGTCGTAATCACCATTTAAGGGACTCCTGGGTTCTAAGGGTGGCCAAGGTCAGAGGACTTACCACGGACAGGGAGGGTGCGTCGATTACTGACTTTATCCTAGGTAACGGTGGCCCTCGAAAATTAAAGAAATGTAACAAGTCCAGCGAGACTACGCTACGTTTCACTGTCGAAGGTAAAGTCCGACCGAGTAATAGTCGAGAATGTGGTCTGTCGGTCCTATATGTAGAAATAGACGTGTAACCTTAATTGGGAGTAGCGATACTTTTGACTTAAACCGAACCGACTCCATACACCATATTTCAGTGCACCCGGACACACGTTTGGCACAGTATCGGTTTCTTTTCCTTGCACCTCCGTTCCGTACCTAAGAAGTCTTTAGTGTTTGACTTTTCGAAGTCAAACCAAGTTTAGGTGGTGAATTTCCCGTTATTTTGAAGACTCCTTCCAGGTCGACACTCTGCCACTTCCGTTTAAATTCTACATCTAGACCTTTTCCTACATTCCGAGGAACCGAAAGACGACAGATGAGAACTGACAATGTGAGTCGGTACTGGTACGTCAGTAACAGTCTATAACCCAGTCAGACACGGTCAATTCATACATAGGACTCAAAGAAAAAGAAGATCCTTACAGAAGTACTTGATACCGTACCAAGTACCTAAAGACGGTTCAAGTCAGAAACAAATTTTTAACTTCAATAGTTTAGACCGGAATCGAAGAGGATTCGTCCGGTGTCGGTTGTTAAGTCTCAGGTCTAAGAGTCATAAAATTATTATATAACGGGAAGTAAACTTCTGACTGGGAGAGATTACGACGTATACTCTTTCGACTTTGGGAAACACACATATTAGAAAGAATTTAAATGTGTCTCTATACATGTGTGTCTATAAATATTAGATATGGTTCCATATGAATGGACGTTCTACAAATGACCACAACTCACATCTCTCACTCAAACGAGTCACCCGATCTCTTTATTCATTTTCTAACTTTTCATGAACTTTATACAAAATCTATATGAAAGGTTGGTGGCAAGTCATCTTTAATTTACACTCGGTGTACGAGTCAGTGAAGTCAGTACAGACTGAGAAAACGTTGGGATACCTGACATCGGGCGGTCCGAGGAGACAGGTACCCTAAAAGGTCCGTTCTTATGGTCTCACCCAACGGTACAGGAAGAGGTCCTCTAGAAGGGATGGGTCCCTAGTTTGGGTGTAGAGGACGTAACGTTTACCTAAGATTGGGTGGACCCTTTAGGGTATACATTAAAATTTAAAAGATCATTCGTGTAAATTCTTCATTTTTCTTTGTCCACTTTATTCAAAAATTTTTAAATAAATTAGATTATATATATTTTACGATGGTAAAGTTGTACATGTAATTTTAACATATACCCAAGTTCAATTTTAATAACCCTATAAAATATAAGAAGAATAAACATAAATATCAGAAAGTTTAGGATATACAGTAAATGTGAAGTGTCGTGTAACGTTAGTCTGCACCGTCTAAAATTCACGAGTTTATGGGCGTACACCGAACACTGACGACATTGTCTGTCGTCTTGAAATCTGTCTGTATCACTGAGAACTCTTCAATAATAAGGAAATGGTTTTACACTGGTCAACTTTTTATTGCTTCTCCTTAATAAAATCAGACAAGACCGACGATATTGTTTCATAGTATTGTTTGATCACCGAATTTTTTTAGGATGTCTAAGGTGTATATTCACTATAGTACGTCATAAACAGAAAGAGACAGACTGAATAAAGTGAAGTCGTATTACGGAAGGTTTCGGTAGGCACAACCACGTTTACCGTTTTAAAGTAAGAAAAAAATACCGACTCATCATAGGGTAGCATACATATATCGTGGAGAAGAAATATATAAGTAACCAGTTACCTGTGAATCTAACGAAAGTACAGAACCGATAACACTTATTACGACAATACTTGTGACCCCACGTATATAGAAAAACTTAATCACAAAAAAAAAAAAAAACCTATATATGGGTCCTTACCTTAACGACCCAGTGTACCATTAAGACAAAAATTTCTTTGGAGGTATGACGAAAGGTGTCACCGACGTGGTCACATGTTCTATCACTTATGTTGTTTTTTTTTTCATCGTCGGACTTTCGGTCTTTCTCTAAAAGGTGGTCTGGACTGGTACAACTATAAGGTTAGAACCTGAAAGTCAGATGTCTTGATATACATATATATTACAGGTAACAAGTATTTTTTTTTCTTCATCTTTGTCTGAGTGTCTACACCTCTTGTTTGATCACCAATGGTCCCTCCTCTCCCGTCCCGACCCCACCCGTTTACCCTCCATGTTTGGTGACCCACATTCTGTCCGAGTTCTAACAGATTGTATATGTTGTTCCCTTTATATCGGTTATAAAATATTATTGACGTTTACCTCACATTGGAAAATTTTAGTACATTTTAAATTCGTTTAATTTTTTTTTTAATAGGTGAGTCTTTATAATAAAGAGTGTCACGAACCTTCAGGGTCTAGTCCGACGATCGGACTAATCCAAGAGTAAGTTTGCGAGAAGACCCAACGTGTCTGTTTGAGAGTTCATACAGGACCGGACCATGTTCCCCACTCTCTAGAAACACCCCAGAAAAAAATACTCTTGTAAGTAGAGTAATTACACTTGGGGTGGGGTACTAGATTCATGGAGGGTTTAAGGGATGGAGAATTACGGTAGTATAACCCGTGATCCTACAGTTATATACTGTAAGCCTCCCTTTGTTTGTAATTCTGGTATCGTCCCGAGAACTGTCATAGAACCAAATTCGTTGATCGTAAGTTAGTCATCAAGTAAGTTGGTCATAGGTCCCGGACAATACATGACCCGTACATTCCTTACGTTCCCTGATAGAACATCCTAATCCCCACCACATATTCTTCTGGGACTGAGTAAACCCATTTGAGGCCCTCAACCACTACCTGTCCCTCCGGACCGCACGACGCTAAGTACCCTAGCGTTCCTCAGTCTGTGCTGACTCGCTGACTTGACTTGACTTGACTATTCTTCTGTTTTTTCCAGAGAAGGTAGTATTTCGACTGTAATTTCACTTCCCATGTCCTTCTCTCTCTCTCTATTTATTCATTGGGTAGTCTACCTGTTTTATTTTGTCCCCTCTCTTGATCTCTCACTACCCCAACGGTACGACCTAATCTACCCCACTGTTTCCACAGACCATTCCCCTGTAAACTCGTCTCTGGAGTTTACTTCCCTCTGTAACTCAGGACACCGAGAGACTCCTTTCTGACGAAGTCCCTCGTTGACGTTTCCGGGACTCCGTCCTCTTATTTAAAATATAAGAGGTCATCCGGTGACATTCTTGAGACCGAAATTAACTTTCAAGACTCGGTTCTATATTGTTCTAGATAGACCTAAAAGGTACCTCTCCTTTGTCAAATCGTAAGACGAATTTGTAGACTCATTATAAATACACACATACGTAAATATAAACATAAAGAAACACAAATATATGAAAAACAAACAAACAAACAAATAGATGAAAATTCGTATAGTAGTGAGCTTCTAATTTAAGTCATACCTCGTTTTACTGTAAAGATTTAAGATCAGTTTGTTACGATAACAAGTAGTACCTTAATTACTACTCTAGACGGAGCAGTCTCTCCTTGGCTTAGGACCTGTATTTAACGTGCAATCCCGTCTCTAGTCCGTCAATTCAGACTTATATTCGTTTTTTACCCTACACGTCTAATGACGTATTTTTACGCAACATTATCTACACATAGAATAAAACTACTAATCGTTACCCTTTATATGAACGTATTCCTGACGTACAAACCCGAAGAACCACACACGTACATCTTAAGATCAGACGACAGTCAGAAATGTGTTTTAAGACTAATAGTCGTCACTACTTACACGTGTCCTACCATAACCATCATAAAAGTAGAATAAGTTTCACACATAGTGATCCTTTATTCTTTCTTTTGGTTTCCATAGGTCAACGAACTTAGATACTAACGGTACACAAGAGTTCGTCGGAGCGTCGGCCTATATTCGGTAAAGAATAGAGGATAATCTTAGTGTTCAATAAGGACGAGGGACTAAATTCAAAAGACGTCTCACTTTTTTTCATGTAAATGGAGACTTTTCCTTAAGTTGACTTTAAGACACCTTCATATAACCTGAGATTCTTGTTTAGAGAACGGTCGTAGGAATAAATCATTTTCTGAGAGATTTACGTCAATCCTACTTTAGGTCCTAGTTCCATTCTCACCTATAACGAAAATCTTATAGTACCACTTTTATTTGTATAGACTTTTCTGTACTTACGGGGAGTCCTCAAGTCTGACTTATTTTTTCAGACCACTTCCTAAGTTTGCCCTCTCAGAAATAGAACCATTGACCAATAAAGAATCACACCAGTCTTTTTAACAAAAATTCAACACCAACCAGTAATATTGTCACGAAAGAACCCTCTTATCGAGAGAACAACTCTTAGAGTTCTAAGTCATTGTGGTTTCTTCAGTCTTAGGGTTCGAGGTACTCTCGTCTTTAACACGAATAGGACACGTCGTAATGTAAGAATAACAGATGTTCCCGTGAATGAGATGTTATCTACGAGATCTTTATAGACACTCTACTTTAAACTGGACTTACCTGAATTCATATTTTATAAGAAATTCTTTTGGAAATCTTGATGTTGGCTAAGGGGAGGGGGTACGGGGGTAGAAGTCAAATTGACTGTTACCTGAATACACTAAACCAAAAGTTCATTACCTACAAGAAACCGTAAATTAGTATTACCGACAAAAAGTCATCCTTACAATATGAGTTTGATGATTGTTTTACACAAAGTACACAGGTCTACGGACTATCTATCAACAATTTATCTCAGTTTGATGAGTAATAAAAACTGTATTAAACTCTTAAAAAAAGGGTAGTCTATTGTTAAGTTTGAAATCGTAATAACATTCATAATATTTTAAAAAAAGTGTCGTATCTGATTTTCTTATATTAATTTTTTTTTGATTTCTTTTCACACACACGTAAAATTACAGAAAAAGAAAGACATCCTAGACGAAATAATTGACCCCTTTAATGTAAAACAATATTCTTTTTTAGTCTTACTTACTTCCAGTAGTTTAAGTTCATTTAAGAGTGAGAACCTTCCGTTTCGTTGTGACATCGAGATCTTGTCCACTGAACGTAAAAAGGACTTCTTAAAATGAGAAATATCCTATGGGTTGAATCTGGGTGTTTCTGATAGGATAAACTGAACCAACTGTTACATACTTTGACGTAGTCTCGACATTTTTTTAAGTGAACCCTGTTCAGTGCATCCATGTCGGTTGTGTGACTCGACTCACACGATCCCGAACCTTAAAAGGTTGACTTTCACAAAGGAAGAGAAGGATGTGTTTTCATTTTACTTTGATAGTTATGTACATTGTTTGCTCCCTTAGGAAGGATCTGACAGAAAATCTTTTGTCAAACGGTTTATATATATCTTTCCCGTGTCACTTCAAATAATGAGTCTTCTTGTTGTCTTTTATGCACAAAAAGTTTATCCTTCTTTTACTAAACAAACATTTTTTGTTAGAGAGGACCTGTTTACAGGAGTTTACGCAGACTTTAAAATTCTACGATTCAGCCCAAACGGACCCTAACAGGCAGTGGGACTTACTTGTTCACCATAGAAGTTTCCACGACAAATTAATTTTCGCGTGTGAACCCTAGAGGAAAGGCCCGTAAACCCTCCGTAGACCCGGCAGTTGGGAGGGTGGACGACGGGCCGCGCGTCGGACGCGACAGTGGCACCGAGCGTCTCCGTCCACTTCGACCATGTCTTGGTGAAAGTGTCAGGTCTTTCGTACTGTAAGGGACAATGGTCACCCTCCTTTCCGATTAACTCTTCACACATATTTCCGACATTACTCATCGTAAATGTACATAACTAATCTTCATCCCGGTGGCAAAGAGTAAATAGTGGTGGCCGTCGACACTTTAAAAGGGGTGCAGCTAACCGTGCCGAGTATAAGGGCGAGGAGATCAAGAAATAACGAAAAAGAAGGGGAAGAGGAGGACTTCGTCTCCCGACTAGGTGCCCGACCTTACCGGACCATTAATGAGGTCGAGGAGGTGGTCGACGGTGTGAACGGTTTGGCGACCTCACTTTTTAAGGTAGGGCGTAAAGGCTAAAAAATGTAATGGTAACGTATTAGTATAAACTGCTTATTAATTGGACCCAATTATGAAGTCCCTCGGTAAACGTTCATTTAACTATTCGACTCACGACATTGCCGCGTGCTCCCGACCCTTACCCCCACTGTACGACGGCGACCCCGGACCCTCGTAGGTCCCCTCTCTCATACGGAAGACTGGTGGATTTAGGTGGAGACTACGGCCGAAAATTGTTCTCGGGAACTGGCACTGAGTCAACCTAGTCTCCTTGTTCCCATGATTTAGATTCCAGTGGAACTTACTGACCCTCGAGGAGAAAGGATTTCCTAATGGGAGTAACAGGTATAGGACCGTCACCTTACCTATAAAATTCACGATAGTCGGGTAACACTCTTTATCTGATCGAGTCCTCTAACACCCAACCATAAATCCTTTTATAATCGAACTAAAACGAAATAGAAGACTACAAAGTGGCTTCGTACCTCTCCGAAGGGAGAGCATGTTCACCCCAGTAAAGTCTTCATTTTCTTTCTACATGATGATTTAGACAGATACTCACGTACAATCATACACTGTCCTTCTTACGAATCTTCAGTTATTATTGGTATAAAGGTCTAACTTTTATTTACCAGACCGGTAAAACCTTTTGAGAAACATCCTGATCAGTGTCTTCTTGTGGTTTCAGATTGGTAGACTTAAATCACAACAAGTATTTGGACATAAAACACCGGTTTACCCTATAACTTAAAAAAAAAGACAACGGATTAAGACGATGGAGAACTAAAGAATAGAGAAACGACAAGTAAAATCCGCTACCAGAGAAAGTTCCGAGTAGTTCCCACATTCCCGATTGAAATACTAAAGTCTCTATAAACACAGTGCGTCCGACCCGAAACTCTACACTCGACTGATAGGACGTTCACCCACCACACATGTTCGGTCTGTCTCTCAGTCGTGAGTCGTAAACAGTGGCGTACTCCGTAACGCTCCTTTTCGTCAAGGAAAGTCTGAGTTGGCATCGTGATTCACTTTAGTTACCGGTTTGTTAGATTGTGTTAACCAGTGTATAACTATCTTAATTTGTGACGACAATTGCACTGAACAGTAACTAGACTGTTTTTACCTCAAGTCCCATTCTCATCGGACTTCGGAAAGTTGAGACACAAATACCCCTTCCCGGTTCTCTTTTCTCTTACTAAATCGCGGTAGACGAATTTGGCACTAAAACAAAAGAGATCGGTGGTATGAAGTGTTACCTTATGTGTAACTCGTAGACAAAAAAGATGACCATTGTACCTTCCCCCTTAATCTCCATCGAGTAAATTTCAAGTCTAAACTACAAAATGAGTTCCTTATAGAAGAACCACCACACACTCTAATGGAGTACCTGTCTTCAGGATCTCTAAGCACACCTGTTACTTTGTTTAGTTGGATTAAGGATTTTCTAGTGTAAGATGGGATAAAGTATAGTGACGGATCCTTTTCCTTAGAAGAAAAGTTTATGTTTAAGATTGTCCCAAAAGGTAGGAAATGTACTTTAGTTTAGTATGACGTTTTTTAATGTCGGTCCTCTCGGTCCGGTATAGTAAGGAGTGCCATGGAGACCCGTGACCTCAGTCGACAAAGACCCGGGGTAGACGGTGTCCGTGTGCATTCTGACTATTCTCTGACAGGGTCAGCCTCGTTCAGTCGACGACGTACATCGGACTTAGACACCAAACTCGGTCTCATCGGTGTAGTCAACGACAAAGGTCCCCATAAAACTTTCTCCTTCGTCCCGATACAGTCACGGAACAGAGACGGCACTTATTTCAGTTCTCTACCTTATACAAACTCTCCTTCCTAGACAGAGGAATGACACAAAGTATTACTGACGTCCACGTAACCACTTATATGAGTTCCTAAACTTATACTTTAGAAAAAGAGGAAATACATCGGGTGAATTCAAAGAAGTTTCATAAGAGTGTCAGATGTTAATACGTAAAAAAAATCGTCAAATGACAGAAGGGGGTTTCTTCCACCTGAGGTACTTATGCTATTGTAACAGATAGAACAAGAGACATTATAGTGGAATTACGTTTTGGTACCAGTCTCATTGTCGGACAACAAACCATCTAACACACTTGTGACGAATTGAGACCTCACCCCCGACAATTGTAGTTGATGTTACACGTTGGACATATTCGAGATGTACCATCGGGACTGTTTGGTCTTGTGTCCTCTGTTAGAGAAACTTTGCTTACTTACTTAAAAAAAGAATACAAATATACCTGGATATTTTATGGTGAAAGAAAATAAATTCATCGATTAAAAAATAACGTCATATCAATTTACTGTTACACAATTAATGACGACATGTCGTTTCACTGAGTCAATACGTATCTTTATATAATAAAAAGTATAATAAAAGGTAATACCAAATAGTGTTATATAACTTATGTCAAGGGACATGACATGTCATCCGGGAACAAGAAATAGGTAAAATATATATGGTAAAAGTAGACGAGTACGACTTACGGGTCAGGTTGGGAAAGGATGTGGGGAGGGGAACCGTTCGTGGTTAGATAAGAGGTACAGGGACTAAGACAAAGTATCTATCCAAGTAAACATAGTATAAAATCTAAGGTGTATATACTATAGTATACCATAAACAGAAAAGAAAGACCGAATGAAGTGAATCATACTATTAGAGATCGAGGTAGGTACAACGACGTCTACTATAATAAAACAAGGAAAATACCGGTTCATCATAAGATAACGTATATACATGGTATAGAAGAAAAAAGTAAGTAGACAACTCCCTGTAAATTCAACAAAGGTACAGAACCAATAACACTCGTCACAACAATACTTGTGACCCAACTAACATGGGAAAACTTAATATTTGAACAGATCTAAATACGAGTCCTGACAAACACACATACGAGTCAACGAGTCAATATAGGTTGAGAAACACTGGGGTACCTGACATCGAGAGGTCCGGGGAGACAGGTACCGTAAAAGGTCCGTTCTTATAACCTCACGTAACTGTAAAGGATGAGGTCCTCTAGAAGGACTGGGTCCTTAGTTTGGACGCAGAGGACTTAGAGAACGTAACTGTCGGTCTAAGAAATGGTGACGTGGTGGACCTTTTGGGTACGTTCTGACCTAGACGACGACGACGATTCAGCGAAGTCAGTACAGGTTGATACGCTGCGGTGTCTGCCGTCGGGCGGTCCGAGAGGGCAGGGACCCTAAGAGGTCCGTTCTTGTGACCTCACCCAACGGTAAGGGAAGAGGTTACATACTTTCACTTTTCCCTTTCACTTCAGTGAGTCAGTACAGGCTGACGATCGTTGGGGCACCTGACGTCGGATGGTCCGAGGAGGTGGGTACCCTAAAAGGTCCGTTCTCATGACCTCACCCAACGGTAACGGAAGAGGTTTCTGACCTAGTATACCAATGATAAAAATCAAAAAAAACTCCTTGAAGGCATGACGAAAGGTGTCACCGACGTGGTTGAATGTAAGGGTAGTTGTCACATTCTCCCAAGGGAAAAGAGGTGTCCGAGGGGTCGTAAACAATAAACACCTGAAAAATTACTACCGGTAAGACTGGTTGTACTTTTATGGTTAAAGAAATAACGATTTATTACGTAGTGATAGGTCGTCACCAAGAAATCGTGCGTACACTTAGTAATCCCTTAAAAAGAGTTCGTGTTTAGCCACTCGGAGTGAGGGTACCGGGGATTAAATCGTCTAGACTCCACCCCGTGTTTTTCACCGTAAAATGGTGTAAGGGTCCACCTCGATTACGACCAGGTCTTGATGACGATTCTCTGGGTGTCTAGTACTCCCGCGATTTCCGTTACTCTCTACTATGGTTACTGCTAAGGAGAAAGTGGAGGTAAGATGGAAAGTGCAACCTTAAAGTCACGATAATAGGACTTCTTGGTTAGTTTATATTCGAAATTGGGACGATAGTTGAAGACTACCGAGAACATAGATCTCGTGTTTCAGGTTCACGAAAGTGTGTCACGACTTTCAGTCGACGGCAGTAACTCTCAGTAGTTGGAAAGAGGAGATGACGTTGGGTTTGGGATACTCACTCGCGACCCGTGCTATCTTGATATTTAGAGTAGAGACCGACACATAGTTTTGGTAGGTACCTCGAGAGGGTCTTGTCTCTACGGACTTAGGGACAAGGTCTCTAAGACTAAGTATCGAGGGTCAACTCTGGACTGAAAACTTTTTTGTAGTGTCTATTAAGACTACGTGTCAACGGGATTTGACAGTTGAATACTCCACACTCGTTCCAACAGTAGTTTCCGGTCAAACATTAAAATAGTGGAAAGTACAATTTTTTATTTATTTTTCCTTTATTAATTTAATATAGTTCTTGTCATTTTCTTTTTTATATCTGACTGTATTTTTATTTCTGTTCTCTTAAGTCATTTAATCTTTTGAATTTTTGTTTTCTTCCTTGAAGGGACCACCGGGTCACCAATTCTTAGACGGAAGGTCACGTCCCCCGAACCGAAACTAGGGACCACCCCTTTGATTCTAGAGCGTTCGACGTACTGCGTCGGTTTTTCTTTTATCTAGAACTTCTTTGATTCTATGAGTTCGGAGACTAACTATAATTATGTAATTATTTATATGGGGTTCTTTAAACCTTTTACCTACTATCCGTTGAAATACTCTTTCGTTAATATTTGTACCGAGTTATTGAAATTTTTTATGGTTTACATAAGATAATCGAGTTGTTTATAAATGGTTCATGAAACATAGTCCGTGACAGCATCCATCTCCCTATTTTTAGGGTCGGGAACACTTCAAACGAGAAATACTTGGGTTTGCAGTTTGAGATTATCGGACATGTATCTCCCTTTATCTGGTTAATGTATATATTTATTTCTACTTATTTAAATTCATTTTCTGGTCGTGTGATTTTCAAGTTGTTGGGTAATTTTCTCATGAGTAAATATGAGTAAGGTCCTAAAATTACTATCAAATTATTATCGTTCACGTAATTGTATTTCGTAGTTTAGGTATTCAGGTGATCAAAATTCTTACAACTAGAGTCATCTACGATCTTTCCATAAGTCACTTTACTTGACAGATAAGGGTTATTTTTAGTGAACCTTGTGATTCTTTCCTCTTATAAGGGAGTTGGACTATTTCCCATAGACTTCGGTTCTGTAGTATGAAGTACGACTCTGTCACCTCCTTAAAGGTACAATTGGCCTCTGTTCTCTACTTAAGAATGACAGTGGCATCAATAAATCACAACAGACTTTCATGTCCGTTTATGTTATTTGGTACTTTTATTCTTCTTATCGATATCTTTTCTCTCTATTTTAATACCAATATACTACCGTCGTACTAATCTGTGTAGATCCTTTAGGTCCCGTTGTTGATTTATTACAAAACTTAATTATTCGTTCAAGTAGTTGTCATCTACCGACGTTCTATTTATATCTTCGTAGTCACTGTCAAGATATATTGTCGTTATTTGTACAATCTTCTATATCACCGTTGTTCTTGATACTTAATAGTTCCCTACACACTGTGGATATACTTCTTTTGATGTTGTAAAATAACTCGTTATATTTTCGTCTAAATTTATTTACCTTCACGTCTACGTAAGAACCTACCTTTATGGTATTTTATTTTACTAGAAAGAAAGGGGGGATTGTCAAAAGTATATTACGGTTAGTTTTAGACACACTCTAATAAGTCGATGAAACTGTTTTGGATTCATATTTTTTAATTTTTACTACTTTATGTTTGTAATTTTTTTTTACTACCTCTCTCATCTCATCTTGAACGGGATGATCTATGACTTTACGTAATATTACCATATTTACGACTTTATTGTTCCATGACAGGACTCTTAATTTCCAGGTGAGTTTGTTATCGAATGGAGGATCTGTCTAGGATCCTATACACTTACAATGCCGTCACACTGACCTTGTCATACAAGTTTCCAGGACCCCATCTTCCCCCAACGGTACAACTTCTTGACTTCAGATTACACCGACCCCACGTTTATTCAAATCATGTGTGACTTTGTTTGTAAAAAAACTTTCATTAAAAGTATAAGAATATTTTATACGTTAGAATTTATGTCCTTATTCCAGAAACTGAGTCACTAAAAAGGAGTACCTTAGAGTCTTCACTTATTATTTCCACGTATAATCCATATTTTTACTAAGGAATTTGTAACAATTATTATTATAACTTTGAATTTTATTTACTGATCGTTGTTCCTTTTACCATTTATTTAAAACCTTGCAGGTATTTAACCTTATAAAACTTTGATAATCGTTTACACTAAGTTTACACATAAAAGTCATGTACTTCACTTTTTTTCCAAGTTTGATATGAGTGACATGTTAGGGTTGAAATAAGTTATACATATGTTTTACAAACGTATGTTATACATACGTTTTATAGGAATTTATATAGTATAATAATGGTTACTAATGAGAACTGTACAACTCAAACATCTAAAGAATTATCAATATTTTTAAAATTAAAAAGTTCTAAATGTCGACAGTATTTTATTTATGATTATTCACGTTGTATTTGTATTTTATAGGAATACAGTAAAGTACGGGTCGAGTTGATAATATAGGAGACGCTTAAGAAGTCTAAAGGATTAACGTTAATTAGAAGGGAGAGGACTTAAGAATTTTGAGGTGTATAGAGAAATGTTAGGACATATATTGTCAGGACCCACTCAATTTACAGACATGGGGATAGTAAAATCAATTAACGGAGGTAAATTAAGATTCGAGGAGACCCAACGGGTTGAACTGATTTCTAAAGGGTACCCTTATCAGATTTTGGGACTTGTCTCCACAGGTTTCGGATACCAGTACATTGGTATGTTGATTGTGTCTCTGGTTCCTTTTCCTCACGTTTCAAAACTGACAGAATCGTTTACCTATAGAAATACACATAATATCCTTAACCCTTAGACTTTATAACACGATGACTAAATCTACCAACCATGAAAAGATCTATGAACAACTTACGTTCCGTTCTCCCATTACATCATTAATGTTTGTTCTGTAAAATCGAAACCTTTATAATTGAAAGGACTTGTAGTCAAAGAAGTAGATATTTTAAACCTCTTGTTATAATAAATGACCATCCACCTCCACTTTTTATTCTACTACGTACGAATGTCCGTTTTACAGACCGGGGCGTTACTCAGAAAATACATCGTTTATGTAGTAGTTCTCTCAAGTAAACAAAAGTTATCAGACCGACCTTACAGGACGTAGAAAGAGAAGCTGACACATTTCAGTCCCAAACTCTTAAAGGGAGAGGGGGTAGAACACGAAGTTAAGTTATTTGACATTGAATAGGGGGACAGACCTCCCTCTCGATAGTAAGTAACGTCCCTAGTCGAAATACCAGTCCTCGGATGTAAATTGTGACCATGGTAGAACTTTAGACATTATTAAACTTGTTCTCCGGGGTACAAAAGTAAAACGTGGTCCGAGACGTTTAAAACGTCCATCGGGGTAAGTCATCTGAGAGGTTAGATGTAATCCGAAGGGACCATCGAGTCTACCATTTCTTAGACGGACGTTAAATCTTGTCCAAGTTAGGGACCCAACCCTTCTAGGGGACCTCTTCCCGTACCGTTGGGTAAGGTTATAAGAACAGACCTCTTAAGGTACCTGTCTCCTCGGACCACCCGATGTCAGATACCCCAACGTCTCAGTCTGTGATGGTTCGCTGATTGTGTGTGGGTAGAATGACTAGGGGTGTCACCAGTGACTTTCCAATACGAGTGGTTACCTAACAGTGTCAAGGATCTTATAACTCCGAAATTCCTATATACTAAACAGATTGAAGAAAATATATATTATACTCTTCGTCGGAAATGGGTTCTCTCCGTCGTAGAACCCTCTGACCCGAACCCCCTAGTGAAGGTACGACTATCTCCGAAGGGACTATCGAGTCAGTCATTTCTTAAACGGACGTTACTTCCTCTGGGACCAAGTTAAGGACCCAGCCCTTCTAGGGGACCTCTTCCCTATCCGATGGGTGGGGTCATAAGAACCCGAAGGGAACACCGAGTCGACCATTTCTTAGGAGGACGTTACACCCTCCGGAGCCAAGCTAGGGACCTAATCCTTCTAGGGGACCTCTTCCCTTTCCGATGGGTGAGGTCATAAAACCGGACCTCTTAAGGTACCTGACAGGTTCCACAGCGTTTCTCAGTCATGTGCTGACTCGCTGAAAGTGAAAAAGAGGTACGACTATCTGACTGTAAAACGACAAGTAGGATCCTTAGATGTATATCTCGAAGAGAACAAGGTGAACACGACAGACGATGGACTCAATAAACATTCTAACTGGTCATGAGAAACCGGCACTTTAGATTGACGACAGAAAAAACTGAATAAACATACGAAGTGACTTTCCTACGACGAAGACGAAAACTACCGTACCTGACGAAAGATTGGGACTAAGGGAAGGTTTTCCAAGTCGATGAGTGTACAAGAAACAAAGTGGTCCTTTCCCTAACTCTCGTGTGTGTTCGACTTGACTGGGAATGACGGATTAGAGTGGAAAGAGTCTTTGTAAAGATTAAATTACTCGTTGTCTAGAAGTACTTCGATGGACCAACCCTAAAGACCACAGTCCTTCGTCACCCTCACCCTCAAACCCCCTTACCTAAACCAACAAACCCCCTTACCTAAACCAACTAATCCCCTTACCTAAAAGGGAGGGAGATACCCGTTTCAGGTGGAATAAGAATCCTGAAAAGTTTTTAGGATTAAGTGTGGATCTGTATGTCTTGACAGAATGTCAAACTCTACACCCCCTTTTTTTTTTCGTCCCTCCGGGCTCACTAAAAAAATAAGAAATTCTATGGTCACCGGAGTAAACTGATACTAGAATAGTAAAAGAAATATGTAAAATTTGTATTAAGGTCTCTAGGAATTACGACAAATCAAGATAAGAATCAAATAGAGTGTCAGGACTCGTGTCTATGACGTTCATTTTTACTTTACAATACCGGAAGTCAAGGGACGGAGTCAGAGTGTCATTCGTTATTATTGTTATTATTACTTATAAACATAGTAAATTTTAATACAAATATCTACCTCAAACCCCTTACGGTAATTCTTCTGGCTTTTTTTATAAATTTCACAGTGTGACTTAGTTTTAGAAACGACAGAATTATTTTATAGTTCATCTATAGAAGATCGGATATTGACTTGAGAAACGGGAAAACAACACTTCTCGATTACCACACTTAATTTCGTAGCTCCGGACGGGACAACCGACCGTCGAACTAGAGACGGAAACGTCTCTCGTCACCAGACGAGTAACCAGAGTCTTGTGACATACTACTCGGTCATCTCCTCTTAGAAGTTCAGTAAACAGTTTGACGTCACAAATGTGGAAGACATCTCGTCTTCTCCACCCATTACTTGACGACCTTTAAAAATGTTCGAACAGCTACAGGGAAACGTAAATCGATGTTCTTAAAAAAGATCATAATAATAATAACCCCATATCAACGAAGTGTTCCGACACAACCAAAAACGACACGTTACTTTGTCTAGTCGACATACATATGTATATCGGGGAAAGAACCGGGAGGGAGGGGTGGGTGGGGGGTAAGGCGGGGAGATCCGGTGGTGTCTCGTGACTAGACTCAAGGGACCCGATATGTCGTCGAAGACGTGATCGAAAGACAAAATGTATACCGTCACGTGTCTTTAGTCAGGGTCAGAGGGTCAAGTAGGGGGTTGGGACAAAGGTGTGTAGGCAAGAGATGTAGAAACAGCGACAAGAACGATACGTAGCAGAGGTGGTGATAAAATCTAAGGTGTACGTGAGTAATTATACAGAAAGTATGTCTCACTTCATTCAGTCTTTCTCTTTATGTTGAGACAAAGATTCCTTCTCTTTCTTAAGTGTACATTGATTACTTTTTCCTTTCTATTTCTACCGAATTTCTTCGTGTATTTTTATAATGAAGAACTTCAAGTGTACTACTTTAATCTATAAGGTACTTTGAATTATGTGAACTAAAACAAAAGGACAACTACAAAAACCATAGTCCTTATGGAACTCAGTACATCAGAACTGGGAGTCTTTTGAAACTTCAAAATCAATTTCAAGAGTTTTAGAGAAAGAGGAACATATCCTCTGTTTTTATATATCGGGTGGTGTGGAAGAAAGGAAATTCAATCGGACAATTGTAATTACTTGTAATTGTCAACAGGTACAGGAACAGATATATCGCATACGAAAACATGTGTAAAATTTCGTAAACATTTATGTAAATCTAAATGTTTTTGAACAAATATAAATAAATTATTTGTAAATAAATTTTATTATCGAGTAATTTGTCTAAAAAATAACTTAATAGTACACAGGTAGTAACAAGGACCTACGACCATTATATTATCATAACTTGTTTTGTTTATTTTAGGGGACGGGAGTGAATACAAGAACACATAAAAAAAAAAAAGACTCATTTCAGAGTTTAGACCTTATCGAAACCAAATCTCTTCATACTACGAAACTTTGGTAAAGTATCTCGAGGGAATGAAAGTCATCAGACGTTGAACCTGAAGTAACACTACTTCAAAACTTAGTATTCTCTCGACGGTTTGTACCTACTTACGTTCCTTTACTGGTAGAGTCATACGAATGTGACAGCAGATACACTCCGTACCCTTCCGTCCCTAGACTCGTATGGACGTTTCCCAAACCAGATTGACTCCTGCACTTTACGAATACATGTCGAAGGACTCTTGATGACTTCCTTGTACGTCTTTTCCAACTGACTTCAGTCTAGGCTAAGTAGTCTCTTCCTTCCCTTATCGACCTCACCCCCTCTATTTAATCCCCAAACCCTAATTGTATATGTGTGATGACATATATTTTGTCCACTTGTTATTCCTGGATACTATATCAGGTCCTTCGTTATGAGTTATGGAACATTATTGGATATTACCTTTTTAAGACCTTTTCTTATACGTATATATATATATATATATATATATATATATATAGACTTAGTGAAACGACTGGATGAACTTTGATCGTGTGGTAACATTTAATATGGAATTATTTTTTAAAATTAATTTTTTGACAATGTTTGAAACTTCTTCTACTTTTAAAATTTTTCATCATTTTTCTTTCTCACAATTTACGGGAAAGTTTTTTTTATTGTTTTAAACGGATTTGGCATAGACCAAATACATTCGTTCAACGGAGTCGACTCGTCTCCACCCGTAAATCCCCTATTCTCATCTACTTCCCCACTCTTAACAACGTTATCTCTGTCCTTCTCCTCCAGTCCCCTCCCTCCTGACGATCCGACTTCTCAACTTTGAACTTAATTAAGTAAGATACACATTCCAAATAACTAGATGATGTCAATGGTGAAAAATTTCTAAGTAACTGACTCCTTCGACTCTAGGACTCTTTAGAAGTTTTTTCAACTTAACTTCCGAAACCTGTTCGTCCGGTTTTCTACACCTGTACAAAACGTAACGCAACGCAATCAGCGAGTCAGCACAGACTGAGACGCAGGAGTACCTGACATCGGGCGGTCCGAGGAGACAGGTACCCTAAGAGGTCCGTTCTTGTGACCTCACCTAACGGTAAAGGAAGAGGTCACCCGTACAAATTCTTCAGATTTATGTTCCCAATGGTGGCGTTCGGGTTGTCGAGTATTGTAGTTTTATCAGGAAAGAAGAGTAAAGAAACCGAGGGAGACAGGGAGGAAGGGTAGAAGTTTGTAAACATTCTTTCTTTCTTTCAATCAACGTGGCAGTACAGGTTGAGAAACGCTAGAGTACATGACATCGAACGGGTCGAGGAGACGGGTACTATAAGAGATCCGTTCTCATGACCTCATCCAAGTTTGTAAATAATTCAACGATGATTCACGATCTGTGATTCTTGTTCTTCAACTCGTGTTGAACCGGAGACGGAAACTTCTTAAACAGAAGAATTGTTTCTTTGGCGATATGAGAGGTAAAGACTTACTTCAACATCCTATTTATATACTTTTTGAGTAAAAGTTATTCCTCACGGGTCTAGAATAGTAACATCTACCCTTTATTTTGATAACCCGTCCTTTCATACGAGAAGAATTTTCAAAGAGCATAGTGTAGTACCTAATAAAGACTCTTTTGATACCTGTTTAGATTAGTGAGTTTTATTTCATATGAAACTTTATTTCATATAAAGGAAACTAAACATAATATTTAAGAAGTCTCAAGATGAAATTAACAACTACCGTACCCTCCGTCGATACCGAAGTCAAAGAAAATCCTAAGAAGATAATGGTAAGTAGGAGAAAGGTAGGGGAAAACAGTGATATTCATTTATCGATCGAAGAGACCTCGTAATAACAAACATTGTACTTCACCGGAAATCTCACACTCATTAACGGTACATTAAAGACATACCAGTCGGTCGTTGAGACACTTAAAGACAGTCCCAAACTTACTAGAGACAAAGAGACAGGGTACCTTTAATGGTTGATAGAAAGATTTACGAAGGAAAAATAAATCCTCTAGAGTCCGTTTTGAGAATAAACCATATTAACACTACTGTTTAAGAAAATCTTAATCGATAGTGAAGTACCCTTTATCTACCTCTTTGTCACCTTTGCACAGTCTGAAATAAAACCCCCGAGGTTTTAGTGACGTTTACCACTGACGTCGGTACTTTAATTTTCTGTGAATGAAGAACCTTCCTTCCAATACTGGTTGGATCTATCGTATAAGTTTCCATCTCTGTAATAAAACGGTTGTTTCCAGACAGATCAGTTCCGATACCAAAAAGGTCATCAGTACATACCTACACTCTCAACCTGACACTTCTTTCGACTCACGGCTTCTTAACTACGAAAACTTGACACCACAACCTCTTCTGAGAACTCTCAGGGAACCTGACGTTCCTCTAGGTTGGTCAGGTGGGATTTCCTCTAGTCGGGACCCTAAAGAAACCTTCCTTACTACGATGTCGACTTTGAGGTTATGAAACCGGTGGAGTACGTTTCTCAACTGAGTAACCTCTTCTGAGACTACGACCCTCCCTAACCCCCGTCCTCCTCTTCCCCTACTGGCTCCTACTCCACCGACCTACTGTAGTGGCTGAGTTACCTGCACTCAGACTCACTTGAGACCCTCAACGACTACCTGTCCCTCCGGACCGTACGACGCTAAGTACCCCAGGGTTTCTCAGCCGGTGCTGACTCGCTGACTTGACTGACTTCCAACATACGGAGTAGACCCCACAATCTGTGTAACGTCCCCTGTGGTGAAACTTCTCGACCTCACAAGGACCGAGGAGGAGGGTCTCCGAGGAGACCGACAGCACCGGAGGAAAGAGCCCTAAAAATAACAAATGAGCGTCCGTTCTACAACTACCCGAAGACAGTACTTCCGAATTACGTGCAACGTTGTACAATCTGTTGAATGTCACCTGTAAGGGTCTGTCAGACGATGGACATGGAAGAAGACTCAAGAGAGAGGTGAATGTATAATATAAACCCCTATTTTCTTTATCCTTCACTCGGGTAACAACGATGAGATATTATAGAAAAATTTTAAAATATTTTATAGTTTGTTTACAAAATAAGGGAGACGTTTAACTACCTAGTCATACAAGAAACTCTTTAGACGTTACTCTGTTCTTTAGTCTGAATGTATTTTTATCTGAGACTTTTGTCAATATAACAGTAAAATCTGATATGAACCTTAACCACCCATATACTACATATACTCTCTCTCTCTCTGTCAAAACTGACTGTATCCAATAAATAAGATTCGTCAGTTCATTTTGAACGGAGTTGTCTCTTTTGAGTCAGAAACCATTTAAACCCCCCGAATAAACGTTTACACATATCCCCTGTAAAGTCGGAAGGACGAAGATAGACAGCTACCAAAATTCTCCAGGACTGATTTTACCTGGTTGAACCGTTTACAGAATAGTTCACAAACTAATCGGGACCCTCTAAGTATGAGTAACGACGTCCAATTCGTCAACCCAAACCCCCTAAAAGTAGAGTGACCAGTTAAAATCCTCTCAGTCTTTTCCTTCTTAAGGGTAGTATCCCGGTAATAGGGACGAGGGGTGGGGAAGGAGTCCTCGACGACACATATGATTATTCCCTCACCCCTAACACTTACTAAGAATAAAATAAAAAATACAAAAGACATCTCTCTCTTTCTTATTGTATTAAGTAGGACGTATACAAAAATAAATACATGGAAAGACACGGACTATAGTCTTTCCTACACTCTTTCGAAAGATTTGTATCTGGTGAGATCCGTTTTACGTTAAATTGATAACCCTACTCCTTCAACTGTTTCTCCTCAAATAAGTAAAAAATCTGTCTGTACCTAATTCACGAATGTTATCACGAGTCTTATGTTGACTATTTGGTTTGTCACGACGAACGTACCTCGAAAATCAGATTTCATGTATGTGTGTGTACTATTTACAATGTTCTGACCTCGTGTTCTATAATACAAGAATAATTGAGTTCCCTCCCTCCCACCTATAATGGTCGTAAGGAGTCTCCGATTTATTTATTCCTACGCCTACCAGTGACCCCCAGTCGTGTTCGTTTTCGAAAAAAATTTTCGTTAGAACCCGATAACCACCCATAATAGGTCTCTCACTACACAATCTAAACAAAAGTGTCACTTACGTTCTCTCTATTTTCCTACAGCCCCATGTTACTTACGTGGTTTAGATTTAAAATTCCAAAGTATTAAACTATAGACCCCAGTACTGAATCTCCCTCGTTTTCTTCTAACAAGGATCGCCTCCCGTCCCCCTCTCCGTCGTCACAGTCCCCCTCCTTCGAAGGGGGTCGTGAGGGGTTCCCAGCACCTCTCGATCTTCAAGTTTCGGACTCGAAAGAGGTACCTTCACCGACACTACCCAACAAACTTTAATGAAATAGGAATTGAGAGTTAGTTTCGTGTCTCTTGACTATATGTCCCTTCATGTCACTGAACTGCCTCTAATGTGTCATACAATCACCGTCTTATTTCCATCGAGTTGACCATTTCCTAGACGGACGTTACGTCCTCTCGGGTGTTAAGGACCCAGTCCTTCTAGAGGAGTTCTTCCCTATCCGATGGGTGAGGTCATAAGAGCCCGAAGGGACCACCGAGTCTGTCACTTCTTAGGCGGTCGTTACATCCTCTATACCCAAACTCGGGCCCAACCCTTTTAGGGGACCTCTTCCCTTGTCGACGGGGAAGGTCATAAGAACGGTACCTGTCTCCTCGGATCGTCCGATGTCATGTACCCCAGTGTTTCTCAGCTTATGTTGACTCGTCGAAAGCGAAAGTTTAATAGGGAGGGTCCGTTCCCCTGAAAGGTGGTCCGTCGGGGATTAATACCAAGTGTAGTAATTTTCATGAACATATTTCTTAAGTCATCGAATTTATAAGATTTTGATCCATTGTAATACACTTTTTTTTATCGACGTTTTATGATTTATGTTTACTCGTAAATTGATATATTTATATAAAGGTATATACAAAATTGACATAAACGTCCATGTGTATCTCTTTGCTTACCTTTTTACATATAATTTTGTAATAAAATAGACTCACCAACCTAATGACCTGTCCACAATAATTGAGGAAATATGTATAAATAAATATAAAGACTTAAAAGATGTTATTCTTACGTAACTAAAAATTTAATAATTTTTATTAAATCCAACATTTATAATAGGAGAGACTATTTTAAAAGTTCCTTTGATTTGTATCGGATTAGTTCATTTAGGATGAACTTGGTGTCAGGTGAACATATATATAAATTAACATCCTCTCGTACACGATCGACAAACCTTGATTCAAATATCTTGTGTTTGTAAGACCTTTGTATGTTTAAATTGGATACCCACTCGACTTCAACGAACATTTGATTATTTCTGGTTTGTTCCTTTGTTCAAAAATAAACATTTCTAACTAAAAATACTTTGTATGAACTTCACTTCCCCTTTCTCGGTAGTCCAACCCGAGAGACACAGAGGTGTGGTAAGGCAAGAGAGGTTAGGGAGAAAGAGAAAGAAGAGAAGGTGACTTTTTACGAGGTCCCATAAACGGAAAGATAAAAGGAGAGGTAAGAAGTGTCTCATTGTATATAACCACTCTTCCCGACCTAATAACCCCCGTGAACCCTACGAGACCTTTAATATCACCCTTTATTTGAAGAGAGTAAGGTCTTATGTCTGTTGAACTCAGATATCGAACACATGTCAATGGTTTGACATGAAATAAAGTCCTTCTGGGGGAATGGTGTCCTCCAGGGATTTTTTCCATCTTTAGGTGGGGGCGGGGTAGTGAAATATGTCATCTAGTGTGTGTGAGTGAGTGTGTGTGTGTGTACGAGTAGTTTAGAAGTTTTCGTCAAAATTTTATGAAGTGTAAAAGGCTCCTGTACAACGAGGAAAGGTGGGGTCCATGGTGGAGGTTGGTATACGAAAAATTAACCAAAGTGGTATGGCACTTGAACCGTCCTCGAGAGGGTCCCTGTATTTCTTTGAAAATGTTACCCCTACCCAGAGAGTCGGTAGTTGTCTTTTCTTTCCTCAGAAGTAGAACTGACCTCATACCAGACAGAGAAACGGTGCCCGTGACGGGAGACCTGTCCACCGAGGTTCAAGTCGAACCTAGGGAATTCTTGACTCTCCTACTCTGTTCCCCGTAAATCTAAGTCTTCGACCGAGTGGAGGACTGACACAAGAGTATGGACCGACGGACGAGGGAAGAGTAGCCAAGTCTCAAAGTATAAAAAGGAGAGTCAGAGACCATACTGGTGAACGAACAGTGTCGAAGACAAGGAAGTCGGTGAGGACCAGAACCTATGGGAGGGGTTCTTATCACAGTTGATACTACTACCATTATTAATAGAAGAACTCTCGAAAGACACCCGTTTCGTACTTGAGACATTCCCTTATGATAACAGTAGGGTAAGTGTATGTCTTCTTAGTGTCTACTTCTCTACTTCATTGAAAGAATGTGACTGTATAGATGCATCTATGCCGAAGTCGAAGGTTAGGACGGAGACGGAGGTTTTTAGGAGGAAATAGTCCCAATAACCATTAGGATTTACCACCCCAACTCATCACTACCCCAACTGCTCCTACGACACTAACTTTTGTAGGTCCTGAAGACCGTCATTTATCAGCTTCCTCTCCCTCCCTAAGGAACCCTTCCTGCCTTCTGAACAACCAAAAAATTTTTTCGAAAATAAATAAACTGACATCCTCTAAAATCGACACCGTACACCCAAGAAATAACGTCGTACGTTTGAGAATCGACACCGTACACCTTATATCAAGGGACTGGTCCTTAGCTTAGACCGGGAGACATAACCCTCGTACTTCAGAATCGGTGACCTGGTGTTCCTTTCAGGGTCTCCCGAACTAAAAACTATCATCTTGAAACTCACATAAATAAATACCTCCTCTTTCGTGATCATCTCTTTTTCAACTCCTAGGTCCTCTCTCCTCCCCAACGACTACTTCTCTCTGACCCTCTTTCGTCCTCTCTCCTCAGGTCCTCCTTAGTCTGAGAGTCCCTCCGTAAGAGCTCACCTACAAAACATACGGAACTATATAAACGAAACTACGTAGGTAATGACAAAGTCAGAGAGACCGTTCAGTAATGAACACGAACGGTATATAATTACTACCACGTTGTGGGGAATTAATCACGTAATTTTAAACGTAGGTATAGGTCGGTAGAGGAATTGATGACACCGGTTTAGAGTAGTCTTATGGAAACTTTATTATGTCCTCAAGTAAATATCTTCTTCCTTCCCTCTCTCTCCCTTCTAGTAAGTCCTTTTTTCTCAAAAAGGACTATTATGTCGAATAAGAAACCCCCCTGATACACTTTAACGGAGAAGGCGAGGAAAATACAAGGGTCTTTAGAAGACAGGACACCCTTCACTGTGAGAAGGGAGACTCTAGAGTACTAAAGTTTGTGTACGACTTCACCGTAACAAAAGAAACGATAATTTGTACCCCTGAAAAAAACCGGAGAAGATCTTCGAAGGAAGTGACTCTTCTCCAGTCGTTCGATATTCCAGATCGGTACTAACTAGGTCGGGGTACACCGTTAAGTGTTTCGACTTCATTTCTACCGGACTTGGTGACGTGTCATTCTCACCAAAGCATAAAGATCGCGGACAGGATTTCATCAAAATCTCCAGTCGTAATTAGTTATTTAGTAAGACTAGTGTACCTGGGAAAGACCTCCGGGTAATCAACCACCACTACTGAGTCAGTAGAACGGTAGTCGAAGGAATCTGCTCTTCAAGAACCCTGGTGTTCAAGTTTAGAGACAACTCGACTACCTCGAGAACTGAGAAGTCTCGATCTATTTAACTCGAAGTGGATTAAACAACATGTCTCTAAAAACACTTCGTAGTTGGTGGTGGGTCACCGTCATGTCATAGATACTGTGAGGAGAAAAATTTTAGTTGATAATAACCTCATATAAACGAAATGTCACAACACAATCAAAGACAACATGTCGTTTCACTTAGTCGATACACATATGTGTATAGGAGAGAAAAAAAGAACCTAAAGGAAGGGCAAATCCAGTGGTGTCATCTAAAGGGACACGATACGTCATCCAAAAGTAATCAATAGATAAAATGTGTCGTCACATATATACAGATACTAGGGGGAAATTTTTTTTATTTCCCTCTGTTACGGACTAGGATAGGAACATGTAAGACAAAAGTAGATTGACAGTTCATTCCGTATAAACACCGAAAACTTTACCGACCTAAGTGAACTAAGAACTTTTGTCTTACAGTACTGTTATTCCCGAAAACAGCTATTAGAGTGTCGGAAGTGTCACGTGGTTACTACACTCGCCAATCCCCTTTGTGTTAAAGTTTAGACCACCAAGGGTTTGTTGTCGTCTCCTAACCTCCGTCCTTAAATTTTCCCTACCCTGGCATACAGAAGAAACCTCTTTACAGATAAATCAAGAAACCGGGTAAAAAACTAACCCAGCAAATAAAAAGACCTTAACTAGACGTCTTCAACGAACATATAAAAACTCTAATCAACAAACAGTCAACGAAGTAAACGATAATAAAAGAGGGTAAGTCTTCCGACAGAAAAGTGGAACGAATCTCAAAGGAAACAACATGTCTTCGAAAATTAAAATTAATCTAGGTAAACAAATAAAAACGAAAATAAAGGTCTTAAGACCCTCCACCTAGTATCTCCCTAGGACGACACTAAATACAGACTCTCACAAAACGGATACAAGAGGAGATCCTCAAAATATCAAAGACTAGAATGTAAATCTAGAAATTAGGTAAAACTCAAATAAAAACACA